>PYHX02000413.1:9906635-10426623 GCA_004302925.2 Cochliomyia hominivorax
AATTTTATAAAACCTTAAATTTTCTTCGGCAATTAAGGCCTCCAGAGCAAATCTAAGCTTAATCCATGATCACTTTTTGGAAATTTTATAAAACTTTAATTTTCTCGTAATTAAGGCCTCCAGAGCAAATCTAAGCTTAATCATGATCACTTTTTGGAAATTTTATAAAACTTTAATTTTCTCGTAATTAAGGCCTCCAGAGCAAATCTAAGCTTAATCCATGATCACTTTTTGGAAATTTTATAAAACTTTAATTTTCTCGGTAATTAAGGCCTCCAGAGCAAATCTAAGCTTAATCCATGATCACTTTTGGAAATTTTATAAAACTTTAATTTTCTCAGTAATTAAGGCCTCCAGAGCAATTTAAGCTTAATCCATGATCACTTTTTGGAAATTTTATAAAACTTAATTTTCTCGGTAATTAAGGCCTCCAGAGCAAATCTAAGCTTAATCCATGATCACTTTTTGGAAATTTTATAAAACCTTAATTTTCTCGGCAATTAAGGCCTCCAGAGCAAATCTAAGCTTAATCCATGATCACTTTTTGGAAATTTTATAAAACTTTATTTTCTCGGTAATTAAGGCCTCCAGAGCAAATCTAAGCTTAATCCATGATCACTTTTTGGAAATTTTATAAAACCTTAATTTTCTCGGTAATTAAGGCCTCCAGAGCAAATCTAAGCTTAATCCATGATCACTTTTTGGAAATTTTATAAAATCTTAATTTTCTCGGTAATTAAGGCCTCCAGAGCAAATCTAAGCTTAATCCATGATCACTTTTTGGAAATTTTATAAAACCTTAATTTTCTCGGTAATTAAGGCCTCCAGAGCAAATCTAAGCTTAATCCATGATCACTTTTTGGAAATTTTATAAAATCTTAATTTTCTCGGTAATTAAGGCCTCCAGAGCAAATCTAAGCTTAATCCATGATCACTTTTTGGAAATTTTATAAAACCTTAATTTTCTCGGTAATTAAGGCCTCCAGAGCAAATCTAAGCTTAATCCATGATCACTTTTTGGAAATTTTATAAAACTTAATTTTCTCGGTAATTAAGGCCTCCAGAGCAAATCTAAGCTTAATCCATGATCACTTTTTGGAAATTTTATAAAACCTTAATTTTCTCAGTAATTAAGGCCTCCAGAGCAAATCTAAGCTTAATCCATGATCACTTTTTGGAAATTTTATAAAACTTTAATTTTCTCGGTAATTAAGGCCTCCAGAGCAAATCTAAGCTTAATCCATGATCACTTTTTGGAAATTTTATAAAACTTAATTTTCTCGGTAATTAAGGCCTCCAGAGCAAATCTAAGCTTAATCCATGATCACTTTTTGGAAATTTTATAAAACTTAATTTTCTCGGTAATTAAGGCCTCCAGAGCAAATCTAAGCTTAATCCATGATCACTTTTTGGAAATTTTATAAAACCTTAATTTCTCGGCAATTAAGGCCTCCAGAGCAAATCTAAGCTAATCCATGATCACTTTTTTGGAAATTTATAAAACCTTAATTTTCTCGGCATTAAGGCCTCCAGAGCAAATCTAAGCTTAATCATGATCACTTTTGGAAATTTTATAAAACTTAATTTTCTCGTAATTAAGGCCTCCAGAGCAAATCTAAGCTTAATCCATGATCACTTTTTGGAAATTTAATAAAACTTAATTTTCTCGGTAATTAAGGCCTCCAGAGCAAATCTAAGCTTAATCCATGATCACTTTTTGGAAATTTTATAAAACCTTAATTTTCTCGGTAATTAAGGCCTCCAGAGCAAATCTAAGCTTAATCCATGATCACTTTTTGGAAATTTTATAAAACTTTAATTTTCTCGGTAATTAAGGCCTCCAGAGCAAATCTAAGCTTAATCCATGATCACTTTTGGAAATTTTATAAAACCTTAATTTTCTCGGTAATTAAGGCCTCCAGAGCAAATCAAAGCTTAATCCATGATCCTTTTGGAAATTTTATAAAATCTAAATTTTCTCGGTAATTAAGGCCTCCAGAAGCAAATCTAAGCTTAATCCATGATCACTTTTTGGAAATTTTATAAAACTTAATTTTCTCAGTAATTAAGGCCTCCAGAGCAAATCTAAGCTTAATCCATGATCACTTTTTGGAAATTTTATAAAATCTAAATTTTCTCGGTAATTAAGGCCTCCAGAGCAAATCTAAGCTTAATCCATGATCACTTTTTGGAAATATAAAACTTTTTTCTCAGTAATTAAGGCCTCCAGAGCAAATCTAAGCTTAATCCATGATCACTTTTGGAAATTTTATAAAACTTTAATTTTCTCAGTAATTAAGGCCTCCAGAGCAAATCTAAGCTTAATCCATGATCACTTTTTGGAAATTTTATAAAACTTAATTTTCTCGGTAATTAAGGCCTCCAGAGCAAATCTAAGCTTAATCCATGATCACTTTTTGGAAATTTTATAAAAACTTAATTTTCTCGTAATTAAGGCCTCCAGAGCAAATCTAAGCTTAATCCATGATCACTTTTTGGAAATTTTATAAAACTTTATTTTTCTCGGTAATTAAGGCCTCCAGAGCAAATCTAAGCTTAATCCATGATCACTTTTTGGAAATTTTATAAAACCTTAATTTTCTCGGTAATTAAGGCCTCCAGAGCAAATCTAAGCTTAATCCATGATCACTTTTTGGAAATTTTATAAAACCTTAATTTTCTCGGTAATTAAGGCCTCCAGAGCAAATCTAAGCTTAATCCATGATCACTTTTTGGAAATTTTATAAAACTTAATTTTCTCGTAATTAAGGCCTCCAGAGCAAATCTAAGCTTAATCCAGATCACTTTAGGAAATTTTATAAACTTAATTTCTCAGCAATTAAGGCCTCCAGAGCAATCTAAGCTTAATCCATGATCACTTTTTGGAAATTTTATAAAACTTTAATTTTCTCAGTAATTAAAGGCCTCCAGAGCAATTCTAAGCTTAATCCATGATCACTTTTAGGAAATTTTATAAAATCTTAATTTTCTCGGTAATTAAGGCCTCCAGAGCAAATCTAAGCTTAATCCATGATCACTTTTTGGAAATTTTATAAAACCTTAATTTTCTCGGTAATTAAGGCCTCCAGAGCAAATCTAAGCTTAATCCATGATCACTTTTTGGAAATTTTATAAAACTTAATTTTCTCGGTAATTAAGGCCTCCAGAGCAATCTAAGCTTAATCCATGATCACTTTTAGGAAATTTTATAAAACCTTAATTTTCTCGGCAATTAAGGCCTCCAGAGCAAATCTAAGCTTAATCCATGATCACTTTTGGAAATTTTATAAAACCTTAATTTTCTCGGTAATTAAGGCCTCCAGAGCAAATCTAAGCTTAATCCATGATCACTTTTGGAAATTTTTAAAACTTAATTTTCTCGGTAATTAAGGCCTCCAGAGCAAATCTAAGCTTAATCCATGATCACTTTTGGAAATTTTATAAAACTTAATTTTCTCAGTAATTAAGGCCTCCAGAGCAAATCTAAGCTTAATCCATGATCACTTTTTGGAAATTTTATAAAACCTTAATTTTCTCGGTAATTAAGGCCTCCAGAGCAAATCTAAGCTTAATCCATGATCACTTTTAGGAAATTTTATAAAACCTTAATTTTCTCGGTAATTAAGGCCTCCAGAGCAAATCTAAGCTTAATCCATGATCACTTTTTGGAAATTTTATAAAACTTAATTTTCTCGGTAATTAAGGCCTCCAGAGCAAATCTAAGCTTAATCCATGATCACTTTTTGGAAATTTTATAAAATCTAAATTTTCTCGGTAATTAAGGCCTCCAGAGCAAATCTAAGCTTAATCCATGATCACTTTTTGGAAATTTTATAAAACCTTAATTTTCTCGGTAATTAAGGCCTCCAGAGCAAATCTAAGCTTAATCCATGATCACTTTTTGGAAATTTTATAAAACCTTAATTTTCTCGGCAATTAAGGCCTCCAGAGCAAATCTAAGCTTAATCATGATCACTTTTGGAAATTTTATAAAACTTAATTTTCTCGGCAATTAAGGCCTCCAGAGCAAATCTAAGCTTAATCCATGATCACTTTTAGGAAATTTTATAAAACTTAATTTTCTCGTAATTAAGGCCTCCAGAGCAAATCTAAGCTTAATCCATGATCACTTTTTGGAAATTTTATAAAATCTTAATTTTCTCGGTAATTAAGGCCTCCAGAGCAAATCTAAGCTTAATCCATGATCACTTTTTGGAAATTTTATAAAACCTTAATTTTCTCGGCAATTAAGGCCTCCAGAGCAAATCTAAGCTTAATCCATGATCACTTTTTGAAATTTATAAAACCTTAATTTTCTCAGGTAATTAAGGCCTCCAGAGCAATCTAAGCTTAATCCATGATCACTTTTTGGAAATTTTATAAACTTAATTTTCTCGTAATTAAGGCCTCCAGAGCAAATCTAAGCTTAATCCATGATCACTTTTTGGAAATTTTATAAAATCTAATTTTCTCGGTAATTAAGGCCTCCAGAGCAAATCTAAGCTTAATCCATGATCACTTTTTGGAAATTTTATAAAATCTTAATTTTCTCCGTAATTAAGGCCTCCAGAGCAAATCTAAGCTTAATCCATGATCACTTTTGGAAATTTTATAAAATCTTAATTTTCTCGGTAATTAAGGCCTCCAGAGCAAATCTAAGCTTAATCCATGATCACTTTTTGGAAATTTATAAAATCTTAATTTTCTCAGTAATTAAGGCCTCCAGAAGCAAATCTTAAGCTAATCCATGATCACTTTTGGAAAATTTATAAAACTTTAATTTTCTCAGTAATTAAGGCCTCCAGAGGCAATTTAAGCTTAATGCCATGATCACTTTTTGGAAATTTTATAAAACTTTAATTTTCTCAGTAATTAAGGCCTCCAGAGCAATCTAAGCTTAATTCCATGATCACTTTTTGGAAATTTTATAAATCTTAATTTTCTCGTAATTAAGGCCTCCAGAGCAAATCTAAGCTTAATCCATGATCACTTTTTGGAAATTTTATAAAATCTTAATTTTTCTCAGTAATTAAGGCCTCCAGAGCAAATCTAAGCTTAATCCATGATCACTTTTTTGGAAAATTTTATAAAACTTTTAATTTTCTCAGTAATTAAGGCCTCCAGAGGCAATTTAAGCTTAATCCATGATCACTTTTTGGAAATTTTATAAACTTAATTTTCTCAGTAATTAAGGCCTCCAGAGGCAATTTAAGCTTAATCCCATGATCACTTTTTGGAAATTTATAAAATCTTAATTTTCTCGTAATTAAGGCCTCCAGAGCAAATCTAAGCTTAATCCATGATCACTTTTAGGAAATTTTATAAAAACTTTAACATTTTCTCAGTAATTAAGGCCTCCAGAGGCAATTCTAAGCTTAATCCATGATCACTTTTTGGAAATTTTATAAAACTTTAATTTTCTCAGTAATTAGGCCTCCAGAGGCAATTTAAGCTTAATCCATTATCACTTTTTGGAAATTTTATAAAACTTTTAATTTTCTCAGTAATTAAGGCCTCCAGAGCAAATTAAGCTTAATCCATGATCACTTTTTGGAAATTTTATAAAACTTAATTTTCTCGTAATTAAGGCCTCCAGAGCAAATCTAAGCTTAATCCATGATCACTTTTTGGAAATTTTATAAAACCTTTAATTTTCTCAGTAATTAAGGCCTCCAGAGCAAATCTAAGCTTAATCCATGATCACTTTTTGGAAATTTTATAAAACTTTAATTTTCTCAGTAATTAAGGCCTCCAGAGCAAATCTAAGCTTAATCCATGATCACTTTTTGGAAATTTTATAAAACTTTAATTTTCTCAGTAATTAAGGCCTCCAGAGCAATCTAAGCTTAATCCATGATCACTTTTTGGAAATTTTATAAAACCTTAATTTTCTCGGTAATTAAGGCCTCCAGAGCAAATCTAAGCTTAATCCATGATCACTTTTTGGAAATTTTATAAAATCTTAATTTTCTCGGCAATTAAGGCCTCCAGAGCAAATCTAAGCTTAATCCATGATCACTTTTTGGAAATTTTATAAAACTTTAATTTTCTCAGTTAATTAAGGCCTCCAGAGCAAAGTCTAAGCTTAATCCATGATCACTTTTTTGGAAATTTTATAAAACCTTAATTTTCTCGGTAATTAAGGCCTCCAGAGCAAATCTAAGCTTAATCCATGATCACTTTTTGGAAAATTTATAAAACCTTAATTTCTCGGCAATTAAGGCCTCCAGAGCAAATCTAAGCTTAATCCATGATCACTTTTTGGAAATTTTATAAAACCTTAATTTCTCGGCAATTAAGGCCTCCAGAGCAAATCTTAAGCTTAATCCATGATCACTTTTGGAAATTTTTATAAAACTTAATTTCTCGGTAATTAAGGCCTCCAGAGCAAATCTAAGCTTAATCCATGATCACTTTTTGGAAATTTTAAAACCTTAATTTTCTCGGTAATTAAGGCCTCCAGAGGCAAATCTAAGCTTAATCCATGATCACTTTTTGGAAATTTTATAAAACCTTAATTTTCTCGGCAATTAAGGCCTCCAGAGCAAATCTAAGCTTAATCCATGATCACTTTTTGGAAATTTTATAAAACTTTAATTTTCTCGGCAATTAAGGCCTCCAGAGCAAATCTAAGCTTTAATCCATGATCACTTTTTGGAAATTTTATAAAACCTTAATTTTCTCGGCAATTAAGGCCTCCAGAGCAAATCTAAGCTTAATCCATGATCACTTTTTGGAAATTTTATAAAACCTTAATTTTCTCGGTAATTAAGGCCTCCAGAGCAAATCTAAGCTTAATCCATGATCACTTTTTGGAAATTTTATAAAACCTTAATTTTCTCGGCAATTAAGGCCTCCAGAGCAAATCTAAGCTTAATCCATGATCACTTTTTGGAATTTTATAAAATCTAATTTTCTCGGCAATTAAGGCCTCCAGGCAAATCTAAGCTTAATCCATGATCACTTTTTGGAAATTTTATAAAACCTTAATTTTCTCAGTAATTAAGGCCTCCAGAGCAAATCTAAGCTTAATCATGATCACTTTTTGAAATTTTATAAAACCTTAATTTTCTCGGTAATTAAGCCTCCAGAGCAAATCTAAGCTTAATCCATGATCACTTTTTGGAAATTTATAAACTTTAATTTTCTCAGTAATTAAGGCCTCCAGAGCAAATCTTAACTTAATCCATGATCACTTTTAGGAAATTTTATAAAATCTTAATTTTCTCGGTAATTAAGACCTCCAGAGCAAATCTAAGCTTAATCCATGATCACTTTTTGGAAATTTTATAAAACTTAATTTTCTCGGCAATTAAGGCCTCCAGAGCAAATCTAAGCTTAATCCACGATCACTTTTTGGAAATTTTATAAAACCTTAATTTTCTCGGCAATTAAGGCTTCCAGAGCAAATCTAAGCTTAATCCATGATCACTTTTTGGAAATTTTATAAAACTTTAATTTTCTCAGTAATAAGGCCTCCAGAGCAAATCTAAGGTTAATCCATGATCACTTTTTGGAAATTTTATAAAACTTAATTTTCTCAGTAATTAAGGCCTCCAGAGCAAATCTAAGCTTAATCCATGATCACTTTTGGAAATTTTATAAAATCTTAATTTTCTCGGTAATTAAGGCCTCCAGAGCAAATCTAAGCTTAATCCATGATCACTTTTAGGAAATTTTATAAAATCTTAATTTTCTCGGTAATTAAGACTTCCAGAGCAAATCTAAGCTTAATTCATGATCACTTTTAGGAAATTTTATAAAATCTTAATTTTCTCGGTAATTAAGACTTCCAGAGCAAATCTAAGCTTAATTCATGATCACTTTTAGGAAATTTTATAAAATCTTGATTTTCTCGGTAATTAAGACCTCCAGAGCAAATCTAAGCTTAATTCATGATCACTTTTAGGAAATTTTATAAAATCTTAATTTTCTCGGTAATTAAGACCTCCAGAGCAAATCTAAGCTTAATTCATGATCACTTTTAGGAAATTTTATAAAACTTAATTTTCTCGGTAATTAAGGCCTCCAGAGCAAATCTAAGCTTAATCCATGATCACTTTTTGGAAATTTTATAAAACTTAATTTTCTCGGTAATTAAGGCCTCCAGAGCAAATCTAAGCTTAATCCATGATCACTTTTTGGAAATTTTATAAAATCTTAATTTTCTCGGTAATTAAGGCCTCCAGAGCAAATCTAAGCTTAATCCATGATCACTTTTTGGAAATTTTATAAAACCTTAATTTTCTCGGTAATTAAGGCCTCCAGAGCAAATCTAAGCTTAATCCATGATCACTTTTTGGAAATTTTATAAAACTTAATTTTCTCGGTAATTAAGGCCTCCAGAGCAAATCTAAGCTTAATCCATGATCACTTTTTGGAAATTTTATAAAACTTAATTTTCTCGGTAATTAAGGCCTCCAGAGCAAATCTAAGCTTAATCCATGATCACTTTTGGAAATTTTATAAAATCTTAATTTTCTCGGTAATTAAGGCCTCCAGAGCAAATCTAAGCTTAATTCATGATCACTTTTAGGAAATTTTATAAAATCTTAATTTTCTCGGTAATTAAGACCTCCAGAGCAAATCTAAGCTTAATTCATGATCACTTTTAGGAAATTTTATAAAAATCTTAAATTTCTCGGTAATTAAGACCTCCAGAGGCAAATCTAAGCTTAATTCATGATCACTTTTAGGAAAATTTTATAAAATCTAATTTTCTCGGTAATTAAGACCTTCCAGAGCAAATCTAAGCTTAATTCATGATCACTTTTAGGAAATTTTATAAAATCTTGATTTTCTCGGTAATTAAGACCTCCAGAGCAAATCTAAGTTTAATTCATGATCACTTTTAGGAAATTTTATAAAATCTTAATTTTCTCGGTAATTAAGACCTCCAGAGCAAATCTAAGCTTAATTCATGATCACTTTTGGAAATTTTATAAAATCTTAATTTTCTCGGTAATTAAGACCTCCAGAGCAAATCTAAGCTTAATTCATGATCACTTTTAGGAAATTTTATAAAACCTTAATTTTCTCGGCAATTAAGGCCTCCAGAGCAAATCTAAGCTTAATCCATGATCACTTTTAGGAAATTTTATAAAATCTTAATTTTCTCGGTAATTAAGGCCTCCAGAGCCAATCTAAGCTTAATCCATGATCACTTTTTGGAAATTTTATAAAATCTAAATTTTCTCGGTAATTAAGGCCTCCAGAGCAAATCTAAGCTTAATTCATGATCACTTTTTGGAAATTTTATAAAACCTTAATTTTCTCGGTAATTAAGGCCTCCAGAGCCAATCTAAACTTAATCCACGATCACTTTTTGGAAATTTTATAAAACCTTAATTTTCTCGGCAATTAAGGCCTCCAGAGCAAATCTAAGCTTAATCCATGATCACTTTTTGGAAATTTTATAAAACTTTAATTTTCTCAGTAATTAAGGCCTCCAGAACAAATCTAAGCTTAATCCATGATCACTTTTTGGAAATTTTATAAAACTTTAATTTTCTCAGTAATTAAGGCCTCCAGAGGCAATTCAAGCTTAATCCATGATCACTTTTTGGAAATTTTATAAAATCTTAATATTCTCGGCAATTAAGGCCTCCAGAGCAAATCTAAGCTTAATCCATGATCACTTTTTGGAAATTTTATAAAATCTAAATATTCTCGGTAATTAAGGCCTCCAGAGCAAATCTAAGCTTAACCCATGATCACTTTTTGGAAATTTTATAAAATTTTAATTTTCTCGGCAATTAAGGCCTCCGAGCAAATCTAAGCTTAATCCACGATCACTTTTTTGAAATTTTATAAAACCTTAATCTTCTCGGTAATTAAGTCCTCCAGAGCAAATCTAAGTTTAATTCATGATCACTTTTAGGAAATTTTATAAAATCTTAATTTTCTCGGTAATTAAGACCTCCAGAGCAAATCTAAGCTTAATTCATGATCACTTTTTGGAAATTTTATAAAATCTTAATTTTCTCGGTAATTAAGACCTCCAGAGCAAATCTAAGCTTAATTCATGATCACTTTTAGGAAATTTTATAAAACCTTAATTTTCTCGGCAATTAAGGCCTCCAGAGCAAATCTAAGCTTAATCCATGATCACTTTTAGGAAATTTTATAAAATCTTAATTTTCTCGGTAATTAAGGCCTCCAGAGCCAATCTAAGCTTAATCCATGATCACTTTTTGGAAATTTTATAAAATCTAAATTTTCTCGGTAATTAAGGCCTCCAGAGCAAATCTAAGCTTAATTCATGATCACTTTTTGGAAATTTTATAAAACCTTAATTTTCTCGGTAATTAAGGCCTCCAGAGCCAATCTAAACTTAATCCACGATCACTTTTTGGAAATTTTATAAAACCTTAATTTTCTCGGCAATTAAGGCCTCCAGAGCAAATCTAAGCTTAATCCATGATCACTTTTTGGAAATTTTATAAAACTTTAATTTTCTCAGTAATTAAGGCCTCCAGAACAAATCTAAGCTTAATCCATGATCACTTTTTGGAAATTTTATAAAACTTTAATTTTCTCAGTAATTAAGGCCTCCAGAGGCAATTCAAGCTTAATCCATGATCACTTTTTGGAAATTTTATAAAATCTTAATATTCTCGGCAATTAAGGCCTCCAGAGCAAATCTAAGCTTAATCCATGATCACTTTTGGAAATTTTATAAAATCTAAATATTCTCGGTAATTAAGGCCTCCAGAGCAAATCTAAGCTTAACCCATGATCACTTTTTGGAAATTTTATAAAATTTTAATTTTCTCGGCAATTAAGGCCTCCGAGCAAATCTAAGCTTAATCCACGATCACTTTTTTGAAATTTTATAAAACCTTAATCTTCTCGGTAATTAAGTCCTCCAGAGCAAATCTAAGCTTAATCCATGATCACTTTATGGAAATTTTATAAAACTTTAATTTTCTCGGCAATTAAGGCCTCCGAGCAAATCTAAGCTTAATCCACGATCACTTTTTTGAAATTTTATAAAACCTTAATATTCTCGGTAATTAAGGCCTCCAGAGCAAATCTAAGCTTAACCCATGATCACTTTATGGAAATTTTATAAAACTTTAATTTTCTCAGTAATTAAGGCCTCCAGAGCAAATCTAAGCTTAATCCATGATCACTTTCTGGAAATTTTATAAAACCTTAATTTTCTCGGTAATTAAGGCCTCCAGAACAGATCTAAGCTTTATCCATGATCACCTTTTGGAAATTTTATAAAACCTTAATTTTCTTGGCAATGAGGCCTCCAGAGCCAATTTAAGCTTAATCCATGATCACTTTTTGGAAATTTGATAAAATCTAAATTTTCTCGGCAATTAAGGCCTCCAGAGCCAATTTAAGCTTAATCCATGATCACTTTTTGGAAATTTTATAAAACCTTAATTTTCTCGTCAATTAAGGCCTCCAGAGCCAATTTAAGCTTAATCCATGATCACTTTTTGGAAATTTTATAAAACCTTAATTTTTTCGGTAATTAAGGCCTCCAGAGCCAATCTAAGCTTAATCCATGATCACTTTTTGGAAATTTTATAAAATCTAATTTTTTTTGGTAATTAAGGCCTCCAGAGCAAATCTAAGCTTTATCCATGATTACTTTTTGGAAATTGTATAAAACCTTAATTTTCTCGGTAATTAAGGCCTCCAGAGCCAATCTAAGCTTAATCCATGATCACTTTTTGGAAATTTTATAAAATCTAAATTTTCTCGGCAATTAAGGCCTCCAGAGCAAATCTAAGCTTAATCCACGATCACTTTTTTGAAATTTTATAAAACCTTAATTTTCTCGGTAATTAAGACCTCCAGAGCCAATCTGCGCTTAATCCATGATCACTTTTTGGAGATTTTATAAAACCTAAATTTTGTCGGTAATTTTGGCCTGCCAGAGCAAATCTAAGCATAATCAACGATCACTTTTTTGAAATTTTATAAAATCTTAATTTTTCCGGTAATTAACCATAATTTCTCTGTAATTAAGGTCTCCAGCAAAGATTTAAGTTTAGTCTGTAATCACTGTTTAAATATTGATATGAAGTTCGGCTATCGATTACTTAATGTTTATATATGGCATCACTAGTGTGTTCCTTTTGTCGTTGTGTTTAATTAATATTTGAATCGCCCTGTTTTCATTACTGTTTATATTTAATTTTTCTGGCAGTGATTTTTGCGAAAGAATAATTTTTTAATTTAATAAAAATAAGAAAAACTAAAATAAAATTATTAAAGACTGTAAAATTTGTAAAATAATATAAAATTTATGCAAAAAGAATTGGGAATTTTATAAATTTGAAGAAAATTTAATCTTTTATAAAATAAAGACTCTTATTGGAATGTAATTTAGAAGGGAATTTGTCACGTAGAAGACTGAAAATTCACAAATATTTTCTTGGCAAATCGAAATGGAGAAAAGTGTCGAACATCATGAAGAATCGGCACCCAAACGCAGCCGTTCTGATGAAAAAATCAAGGTGGATAAAGATGTTTTCTCTAGCAGCGATAGCGGGCAACAAAGGTATGAAAAAAGTAAAATTATTCCCAGACAGATGTTTTGATAATTTTCACTTGCGTATATCGATTTAAACATTTTATTTAACTTTTTTTTTATTTCACATTCGTTGTTTTTCCTGCGGTTGTTTTGACAATTTTTCTTTTCTTGTATTGTTATTATTATTTTATGTTATTAGCCCAAATGACAAACAACAGCAAGAATATCAACAACAACAGAATATGGATGCATGCTGTAGCAACAATAATAACAACAGTAATAGCAGCAACAGCACGAATAATATTAACAACAACAGTGATAGTGGTTTAAGTTTAAAAATGGAGGATTCTTCTTGTGGTGATGCCGATATAACAGGAGATGGTATACTCAGATTTGAAAATGATGATGAAAATACAATGGCTGCCGTTACCGAAACGAAACAACAAAAACAAAATTCCGCACTACATGATGAGGACCAACAAATGTTATCTAATGAAAGTAGTGCCAAATCAGATGTTCAATTGCAAGATGGTGATACGAAGGAGGAAAATGTTGCTGTCTGTAGCTCAGCAGTTGATGTTGATAAACCAACTACTTCCACAACTATTATTAAACGTAATAAACGTAATCGTTCACGTAATTATCGTGTAGCCGGTCGATCTTCGTCTTCCTCTTCAAATTCTTCGATTGAACATCATGCAGAGAATCAAAATGAAGAACAAGAACCCCAACAGAACGAAAACAGAAATTCAATTAATTCTACTGAAAATAATGCTGAAGAATCTGCCAACAACAATGCCCCAGAAGGTCAATCTTCACCTTCGGGTTATATGTTTGTAAGTATGAAAATAAGATCTTGTCGAATATTAATACTAAAGGTTAAATGCATACTATATGAATTAGAAATAATTTCTGAGTCGATTTTACGATTTTCTTGTGGTTAATTGTAAAGATAAACTTTGCAAATCGCAATTTTGAATGAAATTTGACACGTAAAAATGAATATTATCCGTCATTTTACTTTAGCCCGCATACTAATGTACATTAAATTAATAAATCTCTCATGCTGCATTATTATTAAATAAATATTAAAATGAATATGAGCCAAAATATGGGTAAGATCCTATCTAGTGTTGCCAGATAAAATCTGCAAAAATACCACCAACTAGTTTAAAAAATATCATTATCCATTTGGAGAAAAAAATAGAGGGATTATTTGTAGATGTTATTTTGCAACAAAAATTAAAAATTATTCTTGAAGAGGAAACCTCTACCACGTGCTCTATTCCAAAATTACGTCGTTTATAATATTTTGATTTATCGCTTCATTCAGGATCAAAATTTCATAAAATTTCCTTACTGTTCAGATTCTATCTGGCCCTATCCGTAAATTTCATGAGATTTCCTGTGTTGGTAATAGTTTCGTTTGTTAGGAAGATGTCCTCCACCGTGCCCAATATCAGCGTTTCGAATTTCATGATTATTCCATAAGCCGTTTAGTCATAATCATTGGAACAATTTTTATCTTAGGAGGTTGTGTCAGATAGCGGTTAATAACTTTTTTGTACTGAACCGATTTTGCCAGTTTTATATAAGAAATTTCTAAGGGCAATAACAACTACTTAGGCCAAATTTCATAGAGGTCTGTGGATGTAAGCGTGCCAACAACTGACTGACGGATAAAATTATATCGAATTAGATTTTGATTTAATGCAAAAATATATATGTATACTCTTTGAGAGCGTAAATGAATATTTTTTTGCTTTTTCCCTGTGAAAGAAATTTTCATTAAAAATTCCCTCAAAAAAAGGAAATTTCACTCCATCTGACAACATTGCTCTTATCTGAAACTTATTCGGTATATACGGACTATGACTCACACACCAATGACGTTAAAATATTTATGGTCTGTATGCTATAGGGACTGAATGACTGTGAACTCCTATAAAAATTTTGACTATATGATATATAGTATAAACTTATTGGTTATTGCAATTTTACATGAATATGGTGGGTGCGTGTTTAGAAAAGCCTCTCTATAAGATTTGTACGTATGTGGTAATTTTTTATTAAACATAATAAACATTTTATCTCAATCTTGCAGGTAACCAATTTCAATGATTCTTCAAGTAATAGCTCATCAAGCGATAGTTCATCTGATAGTGATGACGATGATGATGATACTGACTTTGAACCTTCATTATTTGGAGATCGTTTGAGTCCTGATTTTGCTTCTAATGATTCAGCCGATTCAAATCGTCTTAAAGAAAAAGATGAAGAAGTTAATAAAGTTTTAAATAAACTAAAACCTCCCTATACTTGGTGTGGTAGCTATGAATTGATGCGTCGTGAACATGGTTTAAGTAGTGATGGCAAAACATCTTTGCGTAACGGTTGCTCATATGGATTTAAAAATCGTTTTTATGCGTCACGACATATCGTTGAACGTATGAAAATATCTCATGTCTTGCGTAAACATTCAGGTTGTGTCAATTGTGTAAATTTCAATAGGACTGGAAATTTATTGGTAACCGGTTCAGATGATGCACGTCTGATTGTCTGGGATTGGGCTGCTAATAAAACCAAACACGTTTGGAAATCTGGACATAGTGCAAACATTTTTCAATCGAAGTTTTTACCTTCCTCAACGTGTATTGATATAATATCAGCTGGTCGTGATGGTAAAGTAAGACGTTCGATTGTACCACCATCTGGAGGCAAAGTTCAAGTATCACATCTTTATCCACACTCTGGAGCTGTACATAAACTAGTAATTTGTCCAGATAATCCATCTGAAATCATAAGTGTTGGTGAAGATGGTTGTATTTGCAGTAAAGATTTGAGAGATGATAATCCTAAGGTTGATATGTTAAAAGTTTTCTCCACAACAAGAAAAACACGTAAAGTGCGATTATTTAGTATCTCACATCATCCATTTGCACCGGAAATTTGTGTTAGTGGTAGTGATCAATATGTACGTGTCTATGATAAAAGATCAATGAAGGAACCTGTACATAAAATGTCACCAGAACATATATTAGAAGTAAGTACAATATAAACAGCCAAAAATAAGGAAATAACACATAAAATTACGTTTTACGTTAATAGACAAATTCTCCTAATGTTACATGTTGTGTTTATAATAATACGGGCACTGAAATATTGGCCACTTATAGTGAGGATAATATTTACTTGTTCAATAATAAAAACTATGTTCCGGGTGAATATTTGCATTCATATAAAGGTCATTTGTAAGTTTGAATTATTTGATTAACAATAAATATTTTATTAATAAAATTTTCTTCTATTCTCGTTTAAAGCAACCAAAAAACTATAAAAGGCGTAAATTTCTTCGGTCCCAATTGTGAGTACGTTATAAGTGGCAGTGATTGTGGTAACATATTTTATTGGGATAAAAACACTGAAGCTATATTGAATTTTATGCCCGGTGATACAGCTGGTGTGGTAAGTGAAAAAATGAATATTTATTTGTGTGTAATTTTTTCAAAATTTATACTTGAATCAAAACGTTTTATTGGGGTACATATACAAGGTATTTTAGGGAATTATAACGACTTTAAAATTTTTAAGTATCTTTTATTGTGGTAAATTAAAATTTTCAAGTTTTTAAATTCTCTTGTTAATAAGTCGTCACTCGTTCACATTTAAAAATATAAAAATTAATAACCGACATCCATAGACATCTATTTCCAATTTTATTAAATTTTATTACAACTTCTTCGTAGAAGGGAAGGAATCGTTCACATACTGTTTTTGAAGCAAAAAAAAATATGTAGTATTTTCAAAAGAACTCCTTACACATCCTGTAGGATAGATATTGCAGGTATAAGAACATACTAGGCTCAAAAAGTTCCTGACAGGAACACTGCTTAATGCATTATGGATGACGGAACGCATGTTCTGGCAGATTTTTCGTAATTTCCTGATAAAAAATTTTATATTATATATTATGATTATACTCGAGAGATTGTTGAAGAAAAGTCAACATAGTATTTGGATAATCTATTATTTGTGTCGAAAAACGAATATTTTATTCATAATGTGTCCACTTATTTTTAGACTGACTTGACATCCCGTTACTATGGTAAACAAGTCCTTAAGTAGTATAAGAACAATAAGAACATTCACAGCAATTTTAAAGCAAGAACAATCAGTTAGATTTTGGCAATTTCATTATATGCTATTTCGGAATACAAATTCACATCTTGAATTCCTATAAACATCAAATTCTCTTAAAAAGAATATTTTTTTTAGTTCAGCAAAAAAAGGATACGTGAAGAAGACAAATTTAAGCAGATTTTTTTGGTTCGATACGCTCATATAAATTATGCTGAGTGTCTCAGAATCTTTTAAGCTTAAGGTTTCTTTGTATAGAATAAGAATATCTTGAGAAGTTTTTCCCATTTTTAATATATTGTGAAAATTTGATTTTTCAACAATAAATTTATTTTACATCGAAATTATATTTATAAATTTGGCAATCCTGATTTTGTACCTTAAAGTTATTTTTATTCATTATACTAAAACAATGTCTAAAACTCATTAAAATTCTTGATGTAAACAAATAGAAATTGAAACGATATTTCCAAGCAAAGAAACATCTGTTTTGTTCAATATGATAAAAAATAACATAATTACTTATACAGGTTAATTGCTTGGAACCTCATCCTAATACACCAATATTGGCCACATCTGGCCTTGATCATAATATAAAAATTTGGACACCAAGCGCTGAAAGGGTATGTATTTCAAAATATCTTACAAATATTAATCCATTGAATTTTAAATTAATTTGAAAAGATTTTAAAATTTACGTTTCTTTGGTTCTTTAATTAAATTAAAATACAAACTTTGGAAGGCATTGGAAAAACTTTAAATCTAGAATATAATTAATTTTTTAATCAATATGGATTAATATTTGTAAGCTCATGGCTAAAGATATTTACTTAATATCTATTATATTTTCATTTGCTTTTAGCATCCACCTGATTTAACCAAACTTACTAATTGTGTAAGACGTAATATAAGACGTACAGCATTAAGTGACGGCATGGATTTTGATGATGGACAAATGCAATTTTTCATTAGACAAATATTAAGTCGTCATCGTGCTAATCGACGTCACCGCAATCGTACTGCTAATGCATCAGATAGTGATAATATCAGTAGTGACGATTCGTCGTTACCAGAGATGCCTGAAAACGATGATTCCGATGATGACGATGATGATGAAGATGTCTCCAATTTACGTCAGCTAACTTGTGGTACTCAATAAATTTACTATGTGTGAGGATTGATAAGAACACAAAATATAACATCGCAAGAAGAATTTAATGAGAATGAGACTGGATTTTTGATCTTCGTTTTTTTTTTTTTGCTTGTTAAAATTATTTCTGAAGCGTCAAAACTGGATTTATGTAAAGTATATTTTTTGTGTTTTGTTTTTCTTTTTTATCCTTTTTGTTTTTGCTTTATATTATATGTTTAATGTTGGCCTTTATTTTTTATTATTATTTTTTATAATTATTATTTGTTAAGGGACTCTTATATATCAAAGATGGTGATAATGAGTTCGTTCTTTGATACTTAACTTTAAATTCTTTCAACTTTGAGTAGAACAATGATATTTAAATATCTTTGTTGTTGGCAAAAACAAATTGAATTAAACAATTTAGTTTTTAATTAATTAAAAAAATAGTTATTTGTTAATCGAAAATATATATTTATGAGCAACATTATAAAACAAATTTATGAATGAAAATAAATGTTATCGTAAATAAGATTATATTGATTGTTTAATCGTTTGTTTGACATATCAAAGCCACACTACGCTTCACCCAATGAGATGCCTTAAGTTTAGTATTTAATAAAATGGGTAAAACATAATTTGTGGAATGGCCTGTGGTCGATAAAGTTCCTTTACGTTCGGCTGTCTTGTATAGAGGACTCTTGTAGCGGGTTCCTTCTTGTAACTCAATTATTACTGTTGGTTTCAGATAAATGGCTGGCATTTTGTATATTAAAACTTTAGGCAATTGTTCATCCAGAATATTTTGTTCCCAATTCCAGCGTGCTCCCTCCAAAAACAAACCACATATGTAAACACCATCTTCTGGAGCTTTGTCTTTGCTAAAAATAATAAAGAATAATTTATTTAAAATATTGCAACTATGAGATTATATATAACTTACTAGGACTCATAAAGAACTTCATGATCAAATGTTAGAGTATCTATAGGTATTTTGTATTTCCTGGCGAAATTTTGCATGGCTCCAGTTAAAAAGGCTTGTGTAAAGAAAAAACCCGATATCCAAAATGTAGGTGGTTTGCCATTTAGATACCTTTTTTAAAGCGAACAGTAAACTTTATTTCCAATTGTTAAATATTTAGTTTTAAAAATACTTATATTTACCAATGATGTAACCAATTTATTCTTTTGTATAAATCCTGCATATAAGAACCTAAGGGTTTTAGACTTGGGTAGGATTTTTTCATCCATTTCTCTGGTATACGATTTAATTTGATTGATGTTATAATGGCCTCCAATTCGGGTGTCATTACAATAATACCACGTACCGCATTCTCAACATCTCGACATGAAACTCGTATTTCCAACTGTAACTTTAGGAAACGTTCCATTTCCTGTGTTATTACTGTATTCATAGATTCGTTATAGTCCACGATATATTTCTTTTTGGCACCTTCTATGTCCATATTATCAGGCATTTCTGTAACAATCTGTTTAACAGCATCAAGTAACATTTGATCAGCACTCTGGCCCATCGTGCCACCCGACGTAACTTCACTGCCTAATATTAAAATCATAGAATCCAATAAAGTTTTAGTGGTTTGTAAATCTCGCGTTATGCCCGAATTTGCATGCAGGCCATAAACATCTGGCGCAGCTAAACTGGGATAATTTTCATTTACATAACGTAAAATTTCACGATGTTCAGTTTTTCTTGGCACCATAAATCGGTCATCTACAGCAAATTTATATCGATTATTTGATACCACCTCGACATTAACATAATCAGATAAAATAGTAGTAATTGCACGACGATCCCAAGTGTCAGTAACGCGACCACCATAATTACACTCTGCCGTTAAATATGATATGGCATCGTAGGGTACATGATCATATTGATTGAGTAACATCTTTAGAAGCGAACCAACAAAATTTTGATTGTATTTATGAACATGAAAATGATAAAGAGAAAACTTACACTCAATTGCATAACAGATATCTGTAAATCGGATTCATTGAATCCATAAGCAATGTTCCATCCCAAAGGACCATATTTACGACGTTCTTGGACAACAGCATGAAAGAAACATATCCCAAATAGTAGACGAGTAAAAGCACGATCTTGTTTGGCCACACCCGTGTAAAAGGTTTGATCATTTATTGGTTCGGAATTGTACGAACGCATAATATTCTCTTTTAAACCAGTGGGAGGCTCATTAGTCATTTTTACACCATTTTGTAATATAGAAACCGGAAATTGGGCTGTTGGGTAACTAGTCAACCACAAGCGAAAGCCCGCTAAAAATAACACAAAATTTTCAATAGACATTTGATTTATTGGAAATATTGAACTTACGCGATGTATTAAACGTATCCATATTTTCCCATAAATATTCTAATTTTGGCATCCAGGATGCTGCGAGATGGCAATTTTGTAAACACACCCAATAACCCATTTCTTGAGCAATTTTAATTAGATTTTGAGCTATTGGACCCTGCCCTTGACCTAAAGATATACTTTGGAAAGTCTCATCATAGCCAGATTTTTCAGCAAATGATAAAAGGGAACCCAAAGGATCTGCCCCGGGAGACAGTATGAAAATCAAAGGGGTCAGAGCCGTCGATTCCATAAAAGATTTACTTATATCGAAATCGGGCGGGGTAACAAATTGTACACCCATTTCAGCTTGAATAAAGTTGCGAATTGCCAAGAAAACTTTATCAGGTCGTAATGATTTTAAAATAATAATTTTCTCAAATCGTGTAGTTTTATTGTGCCAAGGTTCCGGTAAAGGTTGTAATTCGGGTTCTGCATGGTCATAAATTTTCTTCCAAGATTCCAGATTCGTTTGGAAAGATTTGACAATACCCTTTAATTCCCGCAATTCTTCTAAACGTAAAACATTTGTCCAAATATTGCCCGTTACCCACGAAGGATCGGGATTTGCCGGACCATGTGTGATTTCTTTAGCTGATGTTAATAAATGTATTAAGTGGCGCATCTCTATTTGATTGTTGCCCAATAAGATGCGGCAACATAATATAAATGAAAATAACAATTTATCTTTATCAAATATCGATCTACAAACATTATTGTACAGATTTTTCGTTACTGCATCTACAAGATACTTTATACGCTTGGGTAATTCTTTGGATTTATTAGCAGTCTCTATGGAATATATATACAAGTTAATGTACCAGTTTAATGAAAATTGATACATTGGATCGATGTTAGGTAAATCGGTTATGGAATAATATAATATGGAGGAATGTACAGCAACTGGTTTGAAATTTTGCCTAAATGCCTCTATTTTGGTGGATGTTTCTTTGGACGCCTCTTGTTTGGCAACTATATCAAATGACAACATTTTTGACTCACCCAAGATTTGTATAGCTTCTTCATTTTCCAAAATATCACCTTCAGAGGAAGTTAATGTTTTCAAAATCATATTTTCTGCATCAACTAATGCTGCTTTATTTTTCGCAGCTTCATCTGTTAAATTCATTCGCAATTCTTGCAGATCCGGTCTTTCTTTGGCCACTACAATACTAAGCAACTGATCTTCTAAAGCACTTTGTGTTAAAGCAAAGTTAATAATGGTGACCTTATTGAAAGTTTCTGGTAAAAAGTGAGGATTCCTTAAGTTACATGTCATATAAAGTCGAAAGTTTTTGTGTAGCGAAACTATGTTGTCACCCAAACTAATAAATTGTTGGCCACCTTGAGTAAAGGTTTTATGCAGTAGTATAGGATCTAAAGGTACCTCCAGCTCTTCTAGAATATTTTCTATTATAACAGGGTAACCATATTCCATAGACTCGGTAATTACTTTCATATAATTAGCTTGATTAAATTTCACTGAGTTTAAATGATTTCTGCGCTCAGTATTTTTAATCCACATATTGGCTTGGCCTTGGGGATCTATAAATAAACTATATCGACTTGAATTAGCCGAAATAATGGCATTTTCAGTTGAAAATACATCGTTAGGTAAACCATTGATATTCCAATTTTGTATGGTGATCTCTAAGCCCAAGGCTTTTGAGATACTATATTCTTCTGAAATCGGTATTTTATTTTTAACACACTTCTGATACCAATCATCTACACACATGGAACGATATTGATAGTTAACGGCTGAGAGATAGGCTATTATTCCACACGAGAGTAGTATATCTCCCGGTAAGTGATCATATAGACACTGTAAATCTTCAGCAGCCTTTGTCCATCTGGATTTTTCACCACCCAAACCATCTATTAATGACTTAGCTCTGCTGAGTCTACTTTCACACAGATCGGCCTCATCTTGTGTTCTTTTCATTTCTTGATTGGCTTTGTCTAAATCTGCATTGAGTTTTGCCACTTTGGCCTCTAAAGCAGCTGTTAATTCTCGCTTTTCATTTAAGAATGTCATGGTATCGGCATACTCTTTTTCCGCTGCTAATAACTTGGCTTTTTTTGGTGCCACAATCTTTGCTACATTATCGTAGAGATCCATAGCTATAATCCACTGACATAAACCCTTAGCTGCACTCGAAGCCTTTGCTACAATTTTCGGATTAAAATCCTTGTGAGGAATAAAATCCTTTCGTATTTTTTCATTATTTCAGGATTTATATTATCCTTATCAAAATCTTTTAGAGCTTGTAAGAAATTTAAATCGCCTAAAATACGTTTACTGGGCCCCCAATAATCATTAACCATTTTTCCAGTAGAAGGATCTGCTATACGGTCGGGAGGTATACCCTTAATGACACATACTGCAGCCATTACAAGCTTAATTACTGAGGGAGGATTTTTCATTGACTTAACCAGAGTAATATCTGCAGGTTTTAAAGTATTAAGAGCCTGTAAAGCTTCCTCCAGAACGGGAATAGCCTGAGCCAAGTCCTTTTCACATTCACTCTTTAAATCTTGAGCCGCCTCTGCCTGTATACCAGCCACTATTTCATCTTTTTTCACTTGTTCAGCTGCCGCTTGAGCAGCCACAGTTTCGGTATTGATTTCCAATAACATTTTGCGTGAGTTTTCCGCCATGGATAAGAGCTTGGGTTGCAATTCATTTAGTTCTTTTTGCATTAAGGATATAGCGGCAGCTGCAGAAGCCAATGTATCTAAACCACCTATATAACGCATTTTAGCATCCATTACTTCCTGCTGCTTGCGACTAATAACTTTTTGAAAAGATTGTATCAATTCCAAAAAGGAAGCATTGGTCAAATAAATATGCCGGCCAGTAGCTTGACAAAAATCTGCACATACTGAGGCAGCACTTGTATGAAAATATTTCGTGGTATCAACAATAGACTGTTTTATCTCTTCGGAGGAAACATTTACATTGTCCAGGGATATTTTTGCAACCATTTGCAAAGCCTCTTCGGGCCAACTTTGATACCAATCAATAGTGCAGCAATTCACTAGAGATGGATATAAACGTACACGTGTCCTTAAAGAATCTCCAATGGGTGAAAGGCATAACACTATGTGCAATTTCTTTTTGCAACGATTAACAAAAAATGAAAAGACTTGCAAAGGTGAAATATCAATATTACGATTTCCTCCTTGAGCTGCTAGACGTACCATTTCTAAAATTTCTTGTTTCTCATCGATTGCATAAATGTTTGGAACTTCTCCCTGATTTAGTAAACAATCGATATCCTGTAAAAATAATTCCATTTTTATTTGATTCTCTGTCATCAAGAACACAGTGTGTTTGTCTAAGCCACCAGCTTCTTTTAAAACGCTTTTCAAATCATCATGCCAATTATTGACACTGTAGTTTTTAGTGATTTCCGGTTGAAAGAATGATGTTTGTACCATATTGGTAGCTAATTTTGTAAGCGATTGACGGCCCGAACCGCCCAATCCTATAAGCAAAGCACTGGCACCACCAATTGAAATAATACGGCATATACGATTCAAGTGCTGCAAGGCAAAGGTAAATAAGGTTATATCCATTTTAGTTCTTCGAGTGGAATTGTAATCATCCAAGCTTGTCATGGCCAATTTATAAAATGCATTCATCGTAGGAACCTCTTCGTATCTCCTCTCATCAGCTATACTATCTTCATCAAAATACACACCAAAAAATACTTGACTTGCAGTTTCTAAGGTAAATGCTCCTTCCGCAGACTCTGTATCTTTTAAATAGTTTTCAAATACACTTTCCAATTTCTCTTTGAAATTCGCCTTTACACAATCATTCATTTTGTTAAACACCCAATTGCGATCTTCATCATTCACTAAGCGATCGTAGAATACTCTTAAAGTCTCATGGTACCACAAACGTACAAATATTTTTTTGTCATTAACCGATTCCTTTCGCATAAGCGAACAACCCGTTACTACACGTGAAATGTCCCTGAGATTAAATATATAATGACTTTTGGCCGGCGTAGCCCTCATTTCATTTTGAATTAATTTATAGATTTGCTGAGTCGCCGAGACAATTTGATTGACTACCACAAACACATCATTGCCATGACCAACCTTGCGAAAACCATTTAATAAAACATTTACAAAAATACGATTCATGGTGTCATCACTAAAAGTGTCAATTGAAAAGATATTGAAATGATTCAAAAATCTGGGGTAAACATCCTGACGACTTCCGCCCGGTAAACCACAAGCACTGACAAATATCACATTGTGTATAAATATTTTGGTACTGTCTTTCAAATCATAAACGTGGCCATAATCGAAAAATTGTCGCAGAAGTTCCAGAGGTGGCTGAGCACCATACTCTTCCTTAATTGGCATATTCATGTCATCCACAAATAAAACTGTGTTTTTTCCTTTTGGGGCGCCATAAATTCCTCGCTTCCATTTTTGAAGCTAGAAAGGAAAAGAAGAATAGTGATTAGGAATTATAAATTCCATAGTTTCGCTTTTTGCATTACCTTTGATATTAATAATTCTTGTGTTTGATTGGCGCTAATCATAACAGTGAATGTCATAAATGCGGATTCATAGATTTCACCATTCAATCGATTCATTAAGTAATTTTGTATATAAACACTTTTTCCAGTTCCGGTGGGACCAACTAATAAAAATTTCTTTTTATTCTGAAGAAAAGAAAAGCGTTTGATCAATTTAAATGTAAAGTTTCCCAAAAGCAAAAAAAAATTACCTCAATATGCATTTTAAGCAAATGCATGTAGCGAGCCGTATCGACGGTAGGAACTTGAACTCCCATTGAAGTTTCCTCTACTTCCATACGTCTAGCAATATCAGGCCACGAACGCCATGCTCCTCGTTGCTTAAATACATAAAAATAATCTACTAAAAGACCCTCAACTGGAATAGCAATTTCCAATTTTCCAATGTTACTTGGAATATTAGCTTCATCAGACCAAAGCTTTAAACGAATAACATTAAAATTTAAATATATTTAATTTAATTTAATTTAATTTCATATTTCGTAATAATATACCTTTCTTAAGAATACATCAAACTTTTCCCGGGATATTGAGTCCAATATACCACCTACTCCCCAAATTAAGGAGAAAATAATCGCTGCCTGAAAATAAATGGTCAAATATTTTTGATATTCTTCCGGATTTTCCTCGATTGCCTCATTAAGACACATTGCAAATATATCGAAGGTAGTTGTAAGACAATTAAACGGTCCTGGTTTTAAATATTGATTACAACTCTTTCGTATAAATTCTTGGCACTAGAAATATTTATTAGATCAAATGATTATTAAGAGCATTTTACATATATTTTACCGGTTCTAATAGCCAACAAAATAGAGCTTCTATATATGGTATAGTCTCATCATCAGCCCATCTCGTATCGGATTTCTTAAGCCAAGATTTGGCAAATGTTTGCCATCCCAATGTGCTCGGCTCCATGTATATCATACCGCAGCGGGATACTGTTGCTGGAGAGGCCTGTGTTAAATCCATAACTTCAAAAATCATGGACATTTCTTTGGTCATAGTTATGACCTCTCCCGAAGTTAGACACAACTTTTTATTGTCATCCAATACAGTATTCATATTTTCAATCCAAACTGCATCCACAGGACCATCAAATACCACCTTTCACACGATTATTTAAAATTATATTAAAATAAAATTATCTACTTAGCTCACTTACCCATTTTCTATCTGGATTTGGATTCATAGCAAAATCTCTGAATATACGAGCAACTAAACCATCAGTCCACTCATATGAAACCGGATCAAATGAGCCATACAATTGATTCATAGTAATTGATTTTGGATTAATAATGCCCATTTGGACATTCTGAAAATACGAACTTTTCTCGGGAGCTTTTTCTTTCAAAGATGATAAGATCTTGCCCAATATCTGCAAAGTTTTTGTTTTTCCTGCTAATGGTTCTCCCACGAGCATGAAACCATGTCGTACTATCATCATTTCATATGTTTGTATTACTTTCGTAAGAAAACTGTTGGTTGGTTGCAAAATCATTTCTTTACAAAATATCTCAAACTCGGCTTCAATGTGGGAATAATCGATGGTGGGCAAGGTAATGCCAGGAAATATATCAGATATAATACCCTCAAAAAGTGGAATATCAAATGACATGAATTTTGGTAAATTCACATCCATAAGAGATCGCAGTAGCAAAATGTCCTCTACTTCATTGGGAAATTGTTTTTTAATGTTGCCACACGCGGAAAGAACCGTCTTTACCGCTCTCATGCCATAATCATAATGATTTTGCATAGACAATTGCTCCGAACATAAACGATAAGTAGTCACGATTTTTACTGCCAATTTTCGGGCATTTACAAAACCATATGAATAAAGTGAGATTTCACCAATCATGGCATAGTCTGGCACCATCATTGCAACCGAACGAAATAGAACCTTTAAGTTGTCGGGCAATTCAGAACGTCCCGCATATCCTGGATTCATAGTTATGCATACATAACATGAAGGGTTTAAAGTTAATTCAGTATTTTCAAATATAAATTTAACAGCATTTGCTCGTACAGCTTGAATTATTAAGAGTATTTGTTGAGCCACTACGGAGAGCACTTCTAATTCAATGCGATTGAATTCATCAAAACATGCCCATGCTCCACTAGAGGCTAGTCCCTTGAAGAATTTACCCATAGCTTTATAATCCAGGCCATCGGAACAATTGAAAACTTTACACTGAACCGCTAGAGCCTTTGCCAAATCTTTTGTTGTCTCAGTTTTGCCCGTACCAGCTGGTCCTTCAGGAGCTCCATTTAAATGCAACTGATAAGCCCCAATCAAGGTGCGGTAACAACGATCAGTTAGAGGAGTTATAACTAGACGATCGGAATTTCCCAAATATTCATTGGCATATGGGACTGTAGCATTGATAATTCTCACCCAACTGTCGCCCTCTTCCCAATAGTAACGTAATTGGGACATCCATTGAAAATCATGTTCACTATTTATTTTTAAACGTATCAACTCCTCTATCACATCCTTGGCATGAACATCTATAACAATCAGAGATTTGATGGTGATGCGATTTAAATTATTTATATCTGGTGATCTAACTAAATTTACAATACGATGCAAATCTGAAGTTAGTTCCGAAAAGAAATTATCCATTGCATGAGCATCTGTTACTGACTTCCTTAGATTGATGTGGACATTGGCGGCCCAATAGATTTGTGATACACATAGGACCACCATTTGTGGCCAACATAGAACCCAATCACATCTTTCCACTTTAGGATAATGTTCAAATGACATTCCCATTTGTTCTCTTACGGCTTTCAACATTTCACCCTCCACTCCCAAAAGCCATTTTTCTACACTACCACCTGCTGCTGCTGTAGACACATGTTCCACAAATGGAACAACTTCCATATCTGCACTTATCATCGAAAGAACATTTTTGTGTTGATCGAATTCCAAGCTATTGATGCCTTCAAAACATTTACTTAAATGAGGTAAAACTCTTAAGGGATCTTTAGTTTCTGATAAAATCTCTAACATCTCATCATTAGACAGGAAAAAGAAACGGGGAAAATATAATCTTTTCTTTTCCAAATAATTATTAACACCATTGGTAATGTCATCTAAATACTCGACAGCTTTGACTAGAGATTCAAGTAAACCTGCGACAGGGGCAGTTTCCATAACTAATGGTTGTCTGAGAATCATGCCCATATTACGGGTAAATGTTTGTTCTACAATTGAAAATAATTTTCCCTCTTCGGGCATTTGAGCAACTATATCTTTCGAGGAGAATATTGGCAAGAGATATAAGAAATTCGCTTGAACCTTACCCCATTGTTCTAAGGTTTCATTGACTCTTTTAATTTTATCATACCAAGCCAAAACTTCAGTTTCACAGGGTTTCATAAAAGCAGAACCACGCATAGATAATGTCTTTAATATATGATCATCTAATAGAGCTTGGATATCATCTAGATTAGATAAAATTTGTACACCTGTTTCTTTATATGAACCCGTTGGAAATATTCTATTATCCCATTCATGTATCATGGCCTGTAAGGAGTTCCATAGTTGTAATTCTTTATTAGCACCCACACTAATAATTTCAAATTGATCCAATTTCGTATCCAATTTATAATTTAGGATTTTTCTTAATGTAGTGCCGGCATCGGGAGTTATATCAAAACCTGCTATTTCTGACATTTCTAACCAATGGCGCTTCCTCAAGGCGGGATTGCACATATTATTCACTATAAATACTCCAGTTGTAAAATCTTTTATCGATTGTATCATTTTACTACAAAGCCTCAAGGGAACAGGATGATTCTCGGGATCTGGATCTTCAGTTTGTCCCTATACAAATTGAAACTAATTAAGACATAACTCAATGTAAATGTAAAACTTTGATGGTACTTACTTTAAATTTACAAATGGGATTATCAATTAAGTCCTGTTTAATTTTTTGTCTATAGTATTTTTGATTCTTTTGGAATTCTTTAAGATAATTTTCAGTTGTTTGTTCCACGAAGTTCGGTTCCAAATACTCAAAAGGACCATCTAACCAGACACTATGATAACGCATCCAATTTATGCATAATCTAAGATCAATATAAAAAAATCGTGAATTTTAACCTAAAAATAACTTATTTTAAACAATATTCGGAAAGTGAATATATTAAAATACCCAACAACAAGCTGTCACTTTAGGTTTTCTACAACCACCACAAGTTGTTAATGGCCTAACGGATTTTAAAAGAAGGAGGTCTTGCTAATCATATAAGGCTACATCCAAGCTATCTAAAATTTGGTTTGGATCCGTTGATAGTTTGACACCATTTAGATTCCTAACTCTTAGTATTTGTTAGAAATGATTTATAGGCGTGTTATGCGATGGTAAAGGGTACCCAGAGAAGGATTGAAGGTCTAACATTTCATTTAAACTATGCATTTTGGAACCACAATACATTCATACTATATCGCGAACTCATACTTTTTAACATGTGGAGTTAAGCCATCAAAATGCTTCCTATGCCGAAACTCAAAGGTTTTGCATATTTTTTAAGTGAAAATGCTCATCAGAGAAGTGATTAAGGAAATAGAATGTCAAAAAATCCGTTAAGTAAGAAACCTTTTAAAAGTGCTGCTTGTTAAAGAAATTGGAATGGGATATGAATCATGTACTTAAAGCCATTTCGAAAAGCAGTCGCATAATGTTCCAGAATTTTTGCTACCGTCAAAATATATTCACACATTTTTCACCTTTAGCAAATTGTCTCAAATATTTTTTTTCATCAAATTCTTTACAAAATTCACTTACTTCATTAACGTTGCAAATGGATAAACAAATGTCTTCAAAACCTCCAGAGTTGGATATAGTGTTTGAGGAATCTTAAATAGTTTCTCCTCCTTGTTAATCCAAGCAACATAATCATCAAATATTTTCAATTGATCGATAAAATTCTGCAACATAATATAATATTCTTTAAACTTTTTCGGATCACTCATATCATTTATAATTGTGATTTTCGGTATTAGCTCCTCAATGTCTTCGTTAAGCTTCCTAACAACTTCTTGTAAATGTTCTTCGAAAAGACATTTGTAATTCTCTTGCTGAGAGGCATTATAATCACAAATTTCTGTTATATCGTTTAACCAATTGATCGTGCTTATTGTCAAATCAAAATGATATGAAGACATTTCACATAGTTCCACCAGATTTGTACCGATTTTCAGACAATATTTTATGCGATCTCTAAGTTCAAATAATTTTTCTTTCTTCACAAAAATCATATACTCAGCAGAAGCCAACAGCTCTTCGGTGGTTTTTGGAATTTCGAGCGCCCTATCTTTGATGTATTGAAAATCAGCACAAATATCCAATTCAGTTTTTATATGCTGTTTAGTTATTTCAGCGGTTATCTGGGATATTAACCCATCTGCAATTTGGCGTAAACGTTTAATGGCCGGCTCATTATTAATAATGGCCAAAACGAAGAAATCTTGTTTAGTTTCACTGCGTAATAAATTAATGTATTCAAAATAGGAATCTATTTTGGAGAAATATTCCTCAAATGCCCGGGGTTGGGATAGAAATTCATTCAAATCATCCATTACCGTTTGGCTGTAGAGATTATAATACTTTTTTTGATATTTTACCAAATACTGGCTAATCGTTTCATATGTTTTCTCTATAGCCGATTTTAACTGATCAATATATTCATTTAGATAATTGAGATTAAGATTAATGCGTAAATATTCGGCAGCTTGACTAACGGTGGAGGAATCAATTTGTGGTTGTACAGGTTCCATGCGACAACCCACATCAGCTATCTCTCTGGCTATGGTCTCATAAACCTCCAATATTTCCTCTATACTAGGACTTATATCAATGCTGTTATCTTCATCGCAACAAACTAAATTTAAACGTAACATGGGTATTTTGCGTTCGTTGGAACAAACTTTAAGTAGTTCCATTAAGGTTCTTTGTTTTAAATTATTTAGTTGTCTATTTATGAGACCCTCTATACACAGAAATGTTGAAGGCCATAATTTGTTAGGTATAATCCTTTTCTTAAACATACGCCTTATGCTGCATATCAATTTTGGATACCAGGTCCATCTCAAATAGGTATTATTGTTATCCAAAGATGTACGACAATACTTCAATAATGTCTTATGCGAAATACATTCTCTTTGACCCAAACCCATTTGTACTGATGCAGCCTGAGTCATTTTCAATTGCAAAGGATCGAAAACAATTAATAATTCGGGAAATTCTAATTCACTGGAATTTAAAACACATCTCACTGGCATATGGAGTATAAGTAAACGCTGTTTTATTTTCTTCCGGTTTTGTACAAACTTCGTATAATTTGCAGTTTTTCCCGGTAACGAAAATCTAAAATCAACTTTCGGTAATTCAAAATCAGCTGGATCTTCACCTGGTAATTCTGGTTTAACTAAAATACTTTTCATACTATAAATTTTCATCAAACGATCAAATTCTTCGTGAACATCTTTCATATAAATCTTTACCAATTCGGGCAGCTTCTGTTTCAGATGTTTCGGCAGATAACTTAGAATTTGTTTTTCGGTTTTCGTTAACATTTTTGGTACTACAATTTTTCTCACGCATCTCCTTAAGTTATCAACATAATGAGATTCGGGCAAATAACGTATATCATCTTCGCTGGGTAAAGGTTTTCGCGATAATTTCATTTTCACTTCAGCTGCTCTGTATTTTAAGAACATATGATGACGCCTTTCGTAGACATTGGCCAAGCGGAATTTAAGCAAAGGATTTTTCATATATTCCTCATTGTCATATCTATCCAGATTTGAAGGCGGATGATACATCCGATCCAATTTGCGACTATACATTTTCGAATTATTTAATTCTTATGGTTTTATTCCAAAGAATTCTACACTAAAAATATATTTTTGATATTTCAAATATTTCGAGTAAATTAAAGCCGGCTTTTTTGGTTTATAACAGTTTATTTTTAATAATTAGACAGACAGTCTATTTGAAATTCCAAACAAGGTTGCCTAACAACGCTTATTTTGAACAGGGTTGAAATTGTTTGGAGCATTTTATTAGACATCGTATAATGAAACTAAAAACTTCACTATTTTTGTTGTTGCTAGGAGGCAACATTGGACCGATGAAATTTGGATCATTCCGGTTCGAAAAATCCTTTTGGGCCCTTCTCCTCCTCCTGATGAATTGTCATGTTACAGCAGTTGGTCAAAGTAAAATAAAGCATTAACAGAAGTTGTCGCTCAAATCGCTTGAGACTTTAACCATCAGGGGCATGTGAATGGATAACCCTTATGGTATTTGAGTATCCGCCACTGTCTCGTTGAGTTTTGAGATCAAAGAACAAAACTTTTTGGAATTAACAATGGTTTCCACAGGACGTTGACGTGCAAACCTTTGTGTATGGAGGAATGGTAACCTTAGCAAAATCCAGTAGGTTAATAAAATTTTAGGCATCATTTACGATGAAAACCAAATTCAGCCTCTTAACAACTAGAAGTTCTTGGGAGTTACATTTAACAACCTATTTACCTCAACAGCTAATACCACTGCAATCACGCATAAATTGCGAAGTAGAAGTAAGGTCCACAAAGCACTAGCCAGCAGTTCTTGGGCTATAAATAAAGATACCTTATTAGCTCCATATCAAACGATGGGATTGTCACTGATGAATCATGGCATGCCACCTACATTAGAAGATAAGGAACCTTCCGGTTAAGAAACATAACAAAAAGTTAAGTAAGCAATACCATAATTGGAGGCCACCCATTGCTGACAATGAGTAGAATTTGGTGCTGTCAACAAGAGTTAGATTTAGTTTCTATGGTACCTTCCACATTTAAAACAGACCACATCTACTTGACGACTCTGCATGTATCTAGTTTAGACCATCTATTTTCGGACTATTCGAGAAAGTATTTGAAAATACTGTTTACAAAATTACCAAGCGGAAATGCTGTAGACTTCTCGCTGGCTATTAGAGATGCTCCTGGGCAGCTCATCGGCCTTCATAGGAAGGGATCCAACTAGTGTAATGCCGACCAATAGGGATGCAATTTTATGGACGTTCAGTGACAGAATTGAAGCCGCATGCATCAGAAAGTCGATATGAAATGCAAATTTAAAGACAGCAAATCAAAGACACCACAGCTCATTAAGGAAGTGTTTTTGATAATAAGTTTACTCCTATTCCACTCAATTCCGGAGGGTATTTGAAATTTGAAAAATTTAACAAAATGATTAAGGCCCGTTTCCCCATGTAAAAACGTATTTATTTGCAAATTCCCTCTCCTGAAAGAGCTTTCCTCTAAATGAGTATTGAGTGAAATTCCCACTAAATTCATTAAAATACATACTTGAATATAATTTTCTTTAATATTATTTGTTGTAATCTATAGCTTCTATTGATCTATTGATTTATTTAACATTAAAAATACAAAAATTTTGATTAGATTCAAAAAAAAAAGTTTAATAACAATATTAATTCCAATGATTTTTTATGTATTTAATTTAAATATAATTGAATGTATGTAAGTTAAAAATACGTATATCATGCGTAATTAGTTCATTACATTAATGATTATTTTAATTAAATTTATTAATATTTTATTTAATAAAGTTTCATATTGATATTCAATTAACAGGAACAATATAATAAATAACAATAATAATATAATTGTAATTACTTATTATTAAAAATTCTTTTCAATATTTATTTATTTATTTAGTTTACATAATTAGTTGCGAGATTTGTTGCAGTATTTAATTAATAATTTTATATTCGTTTAAAGTGCTCGGAAAACAATTTGATATCATGTATAACTATTTATATCATTTAAAAACAAGTGAGAATGATATATTCAGCTATGCCGAATCTTCAATACCCTCCAACGCAAATGTGTGTGCAGTAAATTCGGTTTTGTACATACACTCACATACTTTTACAATTTAAAAAAGTTCTTCTTAAATATAAGACTGGAACACAGGAATGAATAAAATTATTTATATTATTGGCTATAACTTGCTATTCTACTGAACCGATTTTGATAGTATTTAGAATGATCATAAAATGCAAATAGTTTAATATTTTGTTTTAAATTTCATTCTAATTTGTAGATTTTTAACAATTTTACGAAAGTTTTTTTTTGCTTAAACTTGAAGTTTGCCTTAGATATCGGTCTATAACTCCAGCAACAGACAGGTATAGCTTAATGGACTCAGATCATGACTCCCTCTTAGCCTTACACACGGAATGACAAAGTTTATATACCCTCTTCATAAATTGTGTTGGTGGAGGGTATAAAAAACATTTTATGTTAACTTTAATTTTATTTATTAATTTTTTTTGTTATTTGCAGCTAAAATTGTTTAGTTTTATATTAATTTTATATTTTATTTCATTAATTATTGAACTAACAACTAGTAATACATAAAACAAAATTTATTTTGGTTTCATTTATTTCATCCTTTAAATTATTCAAAATATTGAAGATTTTTTTATTTTCCTTAAATTTCAGTTAAAGTTTTATTATGTAATATTTTACATAAACTTACACGAGCATATTCAATTATATACATTATTGTATGTTTGTTAAGATTAATTCTTTGTTTAAATCTTGAGTAAAACTAATAAAACAATGACTTGAAATACGTAATCAATATGGACCAAAAATATGCAGATTCTGTAAGTCCATAAAATTGTTATCAAAACACGAAATATTAATTATTTAGTAGTCTCATTAAGGATTGAGATCGAACAATTTTTAACACAGGGTTTTCATTAAAACGTTTGTTTTTATAAAGTTACGTTTGTTTAGCATGTCAGTTATTATGTTTATATCAAACAATATAAATGAGTGACCAAGAAAAAATGGATACAAAAATTTATATATATTTTTAACAAAACCCTAATTCGTCCTACAAAAACTTTATCAAGCACTTAAAGATCGGCCGTCGAACTGTTTTCAGTGTTATAGAACAGAACAGAGAGAACTTGCGCGTTAATAGAAAACCTGTTTCAGGTAGAAAGAATGGTCCACATGATGCTTGCTAAAAATTTATAGGTCTAAAAACAAAAAAATGAAGTAAAGTTTTCTGAAAAAATATTCTTACTGCATAAAAAAATGACGAATTGTATGTTCTGGCGGATTTTTTGCAACTTCCTGATCAGAAATTGTATGTTTCCGATGCCCATAAGTAGTCACAATTGTCCAAAAAGTTCTTGCAACTAATCCTCAATTTCCATCAAGCCCTTCAGTGGTCAAGTAAAATAATGTGGTATTTGTACCAAGAGAGGAAAATCTTCAAAACTGCCCGAAGATAAGTCCAGTGAAGAGATATTGGGGTCTTGTTATAGGAGAAAGGTTTTCAAACGTAGAGTTTAAACGGAGACTACCTGTTCGAGCCAAGTGACAGAAAACACTATAAAAACGTTTATGAAGGGTTTCCGAAAAAGGTTAAACATTTCATCACTAGTGATTAAAACTATATTTTTTTCTTTCTTTTTTGTTAATTATAATAAGAATTTCAATCAAATAAAAAACATAAAACTATAAATTTTGTCAATTCGTTTTTATTAACATATATGTATGTTATGAATTTTTCGATCTCACTCCTTATATAGTTTTACTTATTATTTTTTTTTTGTTAGAATCTGTCTGTAGATTTAAAGTCTTATTAATACATGAAAACAATATAAAAAAATAATTATAATCAATAAGATTTAGTATTAATAAAAGTTATTCAAAAATTATGTTTAATACTATTTATAAAATCTCCCCGATATAGTATTCTAAATTCGCTGCAGGTCCTGAAATTGTTAAATATTTTTCTCCTGCTTAACATTAAAATTAATTATATATATTTTTATTTTTTATTCCGAGTTTTTAGAGAGAGTTTTGTCTTTGTGTTTATTTGTATTTCCTACGAACTAACTAATTTTCCTTTATTTTAAAGAAATTTCCTTCTTTCTAACTATCCTACATAATATTTCACTACTTATATTTGATCTTTAGTTTGTTTCTGTGCAAAAATTGGCAAATTTTAGCAAAAAATTAATGTATCAAAAAATTTCGGAATTTACTGTTCGAAATTCAGTACATAGTCCTTTAGTAGACCGGGTAATTTAAGTTTATTTATATTTTGTGCTAATTTCCTATTCAACGCTTCGTAGATGGCAAGACGTGATAATTGCTTGAGACTGCGAGGTTTACGATACAGGGATGAGATAACAGCTATTAATTGTTCAGTTTTTTTGCTGGGAACTTGAGCAACATAAAAATTGTGCAAAGATTTGAGACAATTGTAGAGAGCATCATGTTGCATGGTGGCATAGAATAAATGTATAATATGTGTAAAATTTAAATCGGGATCATTTAAAATAAATTCTTTCTTTGTGATCAACACAATGTAATAGAATAATAAATAGCGTGAATTTGTACGAAATGAATTGCGAAATGTCGTGTCACCCAGCGATTGACGAGTAACACCAACAGTGTCTACACTACCAGCTACATTAGCGCCACCTCCTGCACCACTGGAACTGCTCCCACTGCCATTTGGATTATCGCCAGATGAACCTGTCAATCCTAAGGCATCACCAAATCTGGCAATTTCATTGGAATAAATAGCACCACCTGTGGTCTTGCTACTTAATACTATATTCGGATCTGCTCCATATTGTATAAGCGTTAATGTTAGCTCATGTATGCGCAACATATCCTGGCAATCTCTAACATTTCGTACCATATCCATAACAGCCTGTAGAATGTTTTGATATGTTTGATTACAGTCTAGACCGTGTTGTAATAGTAAAAGTAAAATATTTTTAATAAAATCAAAATTTGTGCGTCTTAAAGTGTCACAGCTCAAGGTAAAATTTTCACTAACAGTAAATACTAAAACTTGTAATGGTGTCAAATTATGATGATACGAACAATTTGGATTAGCACCATGTTGCAATAGAATGCGTATGCAATTAACAAAACAGACCTGAAACAAAAAATTTAAACATTCAACAACAATTAATTAAAAAGCAAAATTCCCGAAACATATTACCTTCATTGAATGAGTATAATGTTGCAGGGTATCGGTATTAATTAAGGGTATCAATAAAACCATAATGGGTACTGAACCATCACGACCCACAATATTTGGATCACCTTAAATTATTAAAATCAAGCAAAGAAATAAATGTAAATTTTAAATATCAAAAACTAAACAAAACTCACCATCTTCCTTAATTAACATACTTAAAAGTTCAAAGCAAACTTCCATATCACGTATGTGTCGAAAAACACAAGCTAAAGCGCTATTGCCAGCCTGATTTATTGAATTTTTAGCACCATGTTGCAAAAGAAAACGTACCAAATGCAAAACATCCCATTTACTCCATTTATCATAACCATATCTAAAACAACAAAAAGCTTAAAATATTGAAAATATTTATAAAGTAAACTACCAAGAGATACCTAGCTTCCTCTAAAGCGTATCTAACTATAAGAGAATGTAGCGGTGTATTACCCAAAACATCAGGTTCATTTATAAGCTCTTTACAACCACGTTCCAACAACAAACGCAATATACTAAGAGTATCTTCAGCCGATTTTCGTGCAATAAATATAACTAAAATTATATTTTTATACATTTTAATTTATTTTTTATACAAGACTTTCTAATAATATACTGAATGTACTCACCCATATGCAATAGAGTGAACTGTTGGGTACATGTACGCACTGTTGTAATTGCACCATGGTGTATTAAAAGCTCTAAGAAACGTAATTCATGTAAAACAGCATGATGTATGGGATAGTATTCATCTTTAATGAGATTTATTTCATCCAGATCGGTGTTACCGACCAATTGTTGTACACAATTCCAGGCACCACGCTCACAAGCCATATGTAATAAATGAAAAAACTGGTTTTTTGGATCTAAAGGGAATCTGTAAATTTAAAAAATATTATAAATTAAATTCAAATAAAGGAACTTTATTTGCATTTTCATTTTAATATATTTACAAATAAAAAAGATAAAACATATTTTATAGGTTTAATCACTTGCAGTCAATATTCAACATTTTCGGAAAACCTTCCATTAACGTTTTTAAAGTGATTTCTGTTACTTTGCCTGAACAGGTAGTCCATCTTCGTTTCAAATTCTATTTGTATCTCTTGTACAAATACCAGTATTGTTTTTCTCATCCAAAAGCTTTTATACCATAGTGTCGGAATGCCAAGTCAAACCAAAAATAAATGGACACATTATGAATGAAATCAGCCTTTTTTGTAAACATCACTTGATGTTAATTTCTGTATTTATAGACCCCGTTGTAACAAATAACTCACTTCTGTCTGGTCTGTTTTTAGCATCTAAACTTTTACAAGCGTTCCAATCAGAGTCTTTTTGAGCCTTGTATGTTTTTAAACCAGCATTAGCTTTAACTTTTCGTAGCAAATAGTTTTGCGAGCTCTTTCGAAAATGCTTTCTATTTTGACTTTAGAAAACAACATGTGGACCATTCTTTCTAGCTAAACCAGTTTTCTATCAACAGACAAGTTTTCCCGATGCAGTTGCCTAATTGCATGTTTTAACGCGTTTTAAAAATTTTTCTATCTCACTCCTTATATCTGTTTTTGTTGGCTTCTTTGTTTGGAACTTATAGACAGTTAAACTTTTAGAACGATTTTGTTTCTAAAACATTCGAAAGTAAAATAAAATGTCTCGATCACATTATCTGGAGGAATATTTGAATTGTCCAAAATATTGGCACTTGAAAATTTCACCAAAATATCTTCCAAAATGCGACCTACATTTTATTTACAAAGTTTACAAGAACATCCAACTAGAGGGATGGAGAGAAAGCGATTCTGAATCTGCCTGCTACAAACTTAAGAACAAACGCTGCATGGAAATGAAATATGAATAACTCCTTAATCATGCCATCGTGGTTTATGCTTACATTATAAAAACCTTAAAATACGACATATAATCGGACCTGAAATATCATACTATAAAAAATAATAATTCAAACTCACCCATGGATCATCCAATTTCTGTACCAATATATTAAGTACATTGATTTGATCGCCATCGATAGCATAACAAATAGCATTTTGTAGTTTTGAATTATCAAAACGGTCACGATATTCGACATCTTCATAGTGACTGGTATTATATTGGAATAGTTCACAATTTGGACTATGACAACCGGGAAAACACATACGAGAATCACATTCTATGCGTGCACCATATTTCAGCAATAATTCCACACATGATTCGTGACCTTTCAGACAGGCAATATGAAGAGGTAGCGAACAAGGACTACGATTTAAATCGGGACGATGTCGCTGTAAAAGCCATTTGGTTAATTCGATGTGATTAAGACCAACGCTACGTTGCAGGATATTAAATCCACAATCATCATGTATGACCAAAATATTTTCATTCTGAAAAACGAAACGAAATTCAATTAACACATACATTTACACACACCTATACTCAATGAAATAAAACAAAAACAAACCTTTGGAATTTCTAATAGTAAACTCTCTAATGGTTGTATGGATATTTTTGGATTAGCTCGCAAAATTTCAAATAAAGTTTTAATTTTTTCCTCTGTAGCTTTGGAAACCTTGTGACCATCCCGATGTGATAACAAGGCTGAGCCAGAACGAAATATTTGACTAACGGAACCACCCATTATGAATAAATTCAATAAATGGGTTTTTGTTTCAATTTCTAAACAACAAACTTCCACTTTTTTAACTTCTAATATTTTTTAAATTTGCTGTACTATAGAAGATAATTCCAACATATTATTTATCCCAATTTAAATGGGTCATTGATGAGCGTTACTGTTGTTGGGTTAAACAAAAAATAAAACACTTCTTTTCCTTCAGTCTTTGTTTTTACATTCTCTTGTAAAATTCTTTGAAAACGTAATAATAAAAATTAATCATTTTATTGTAAATTTATTTACACATTTTGTTATTAACATATTTTAGGAATTGTTTTGTTTTAATTTTTTTCTTTTTAAATATTCAATTTTACTATATTTTCTTTTACAACTAAAAATCAATACGCACTTTTAAGAGCGACAACAACAATAATAACAAATCTGATATTTGTTTTTTTCTTGTTATTGATTCTCACGCATTGGTAGAGATGCCAGATGTAATGGTTTTTGTTGATTTAAAAGGCACTTCGTGGAGTAAGAAGCTTGTAATAAATGTATTTAAATAATAAATAATATAAATTTGTTGCAAAGAAATTTATTGTAAAAATTCTAAAAAACAAAATCAACTTGTATTAAATGGATATTGTTAGTGTTTGAATAATTTTCAAAATAAGATAACAAGCAATATTAATCTGGCAACTAGGAGCATTTGAATATGTCAAGTACAAACCTATGCCGTAAATTTTCAATTCGAACGGCGCTTGATATACAAATTCTTTGTGGCTCTCATCTAAGAAGTAAAAAGTAATAGAACAACTGTCATTTATTTAAAATTCAACATTTATTATATATATTTGTCCGATGTCACATAGAGGGTATTGAAGATCCAACACCACGGTACAGAAAACTTATATTTTTAACGATTTTAATTGTTACATTGATTATAGTTGTTGTTGTAACAGATGCAAATGAATTAGTTTGTTAAAATGTTGGTTCATATTTTGGATCAACTTCAGGCCAAGAAATTGAGCAATTTCTATTGGGTGAGTTCAGAAAGGAGAGAGGTAGCATTGGACTGACAATTGAACAAAAGTGGAGTATATTAGCCAATACAGGTTCGGGACTCCACGATTAGTACGAAACCAGTAGGCGGTGAGTCACGATTTTAGTTGCACACGAAGTACTGTTTTAGTGGCGGTGGGTAATTCCATCAACAACTTATAGTAAATAAATGTGGTGAATTTCTTGAAAATATCCCCAAATTTAAATAAAACAAAATCTTTATTTGTTTTGAACAACTATAAAATATGAGTGAGAAATTTAGTAAAAACGTTTGTTGTTGTTGCATTGTGTGATACTCTCTTTTGATTTTTGCAGTTGCATTTATTTTTAAGAGAAACAAACGAGGAGTGGACAAATTAGTATGTTTTTAGGTTTGGAACTTTTTGAATTTATTGTAATGAAAGGCATTTTTTTGGAACTTTTTTCTTTTTAAATTACTGTTCTTGTTATGGGACCAAATAACAAATCGTCTAAAGGAGGTATGATTACTTTATAATTAACTTAGAAACATTAAAAACGCAATATGCTACCAAGTGGGTACCAAATAAAAAAAGGTATATTTCGTGGTACATTTTCAATGATTTCTACAACAAAAATGTTTACAATAACAAATATAATAAAAAATAATAATTTGTGAATATTTAATAGTTTTCAATTTTCTAAAGATAGAAACGCGAGATTTTGTATAGTGGTACATAGTATATTATAGAGGTATTTTTTGCTTTTTAAGGTTTAAGATAAGAAAAAATGGATGAGAAATGTCTACAAGATATCTAAAAGAATCACCACCTTTTAAAACTAACTAAATCTCCGGGGAAACATTTGCTTGAGGCTTCCTACATTTGTTATGGAGATATGCATGTTAAGTGTTTTTATTTTAAAGGGGGATAATACTCCCCCACGTCCTGTTAAATAATTGTGTTGCTTTTATCACTAAAGCAATATCGATGTCCCTAATTTCATGAATTTTGAATGTGTTGGTTAGTCATAATGGTTGGACGAATTGTTCAGTTTAAGGAGGTTATCCGAGATATCGGTATATAACTTTTTCCTAACGAAAGGGCTTTAGCGGTTTTAAGTAGGAAACTTTTTAGGACAATAAAAATAAGTAGAGCCGCTAGAGCCAAAAGGGGCTCAATTTAAAAAAAGTCAAGTTTTTTCTAGAGCCACAAGGAGCTTTTCATTCACATAAATGTATGTTAAGCATTTTTTGATCTCATTAGTAAAAATATTGAAGTTTTTGCACAGCAAACGAAGTCAGTTCTTTTTTCTGTTTTGACATTTAAAAAAAAAAAAAACTAAATTTTAATCAGAAAAGAAAATTAAAATTGTCGATTATATTTTTTTCTTCACACTCCTTAAAACATTGATAGAAATATTAAAGATTCGTAACAGCAAACGAAGTCAGTTTTTTTTCTGTTTCGACGTTTTTTTCCCCAAAAAACTGAACGATTTTTCTGGCAACAATGTTATGAGTGGAGCAAAAGTAATTTTTAAAAAAACATGCGAATAAATAAAGAGAACAAACGCTTAAACAACAATAATAAACAAATGGAGAATGAGAGAGAGAGAGAGAGCGTGTTCAGACATCGTTTGTGGATGGATGTAATAATGATTTTTATTAACTTGATGATGTGGTTTATTATTTTGTTTTGTTTTTGTTTTGCTTTATTTTTGTTCGTCTACGTAGATGTGGGGAGCTCATTGTGAGCATTTTCCAACATTTCATGTTTAGTCTATATCGGACTATTGTATCGAACGGTTGTACAATCAAATTGATAAAATCGTGTAAAAAAGTGTGTGTTTCAGAAGAAGAAAAAATAAAAACAAATGCAATTTTAAGCAGTACGACGACTGTAATCATATTGTTTTGTACGTCTTCTTAGCAAGCAAGAAAGGCGCCAAGTTTTACAGTTTCAAAATTAAAAAAAATAAAATTTTAAATTTGGAAAAAAAATACAATAATTGAACGAGTTTTTTTGAAAGCTCGTTTAAATGAGATTTTAAAAAATGTTTTGTTTTGACAATAAAAATTTTTGAAACATTTTTGAAAAAAAATGTAAAATGCATTTAAGCCAAAAATAATTATTTATAGTTAAAAATACACCAATTGTTTTCAAAATAAAGGTTTTCCAAACCTGGAAATAATTTTAATAAAAATCTGCCTTAAGTCCTTTCCTAATTGCCTTAATAAAAAATAAAAAATTAAAAAAGTCTGTGAATAGAAAAAATAGTGATATTTTTTATTAAAATACTAAAAAAATAATTTATTAATTTTTTAATTAATAAAATAAAATTATAAAAAAAATGTTAAAAAAATAAATTTAAAATTTTCAAAAAAATAAAAATAAATTTTTTGTAAAAACAAACTTTTATTTACGCTAATTAATTGCAAAATTTAAGTTATGTTGTTGTCGTTGTCCTCCCAAAAAAGAAAAAAACAAAAACAAAAACCAATAAGAAATTAATAACAACAAATTAAGTAACAAAACACGACCATCCATCAGCAACCATCCAACAACTCAACAAAAAACCCAAGCGCCAATCGAACATCATACAATTTGTATTTTGTGTGGTATCAAACCAACTATCTCTGCAACTTGCATGCAATCAAACACGGATATTTTTTTTTACTTCAAGTAAAGTTGTTCATAATCATCATCGTGTTGTTGTTATTTTTATTGTTTTTGCATTTCCATTGCAAACGATCAAACAACAACGAAAGAGCAACGACAACAACTTGTGTTTGTGTGTGTTTGAATGTAACGAATTTCATTCGTTGTTTTTATTTTTGTTTTAATACAAGCAACAACAGCACCGCCAACAACAAATTACGATTACGACAATAATAATAATAATAATTATGATTACGTTCGTTTGTTCGTTCGTTCATTGATACATCATCATCATACTTGCTCTCATACCAAGGTCAATAAACGTAAGATTGCACGCGATATCAATACAACAACAATAATAATAAATATAAAAAAAAACCGGGGTCAACGGTAGGAAGGAGTATTCGATCGTACCGTATACGTTCACTCACACGGTATATATGTATATATATGAGTGAATATGTGTGTGTGTTTGTTTATTTGTTGCATGAAATATAATGAAAATAAAATGTGAAATTATTTAATACAATAACTTCAACAATAACAACAACAATAAATGCAACAAAAAGAAAAGAAAATAAATATTGCAAAAAATATTTAAAGAAAATTAAAACAAAAAAGAAAATTTCAACAACAAAATAAAAATTATTATTTACAATAAAAATATAAAAAAAAAATAATTAATTAAAAATTCATTAAATATAATTAAGAAATCAACTGTTTACCCCCATTTAAATATTTAAAATAAAACTCAATAATTACACCTGAACATAACTGAGATTATATTGACAACACTGAAAGTGATATAGAAAATTGCAAGAGGTTGTCAACACTTTGTGTTTTCACTCATCATGTGTTTTTAATTAAAAAGGATTTTCAATGAGTTGCATTAGGTAAGTTTTTCAACTGAATAAATTTTTCGTTTTAATTATTAACTAATATTATCACTGATTATCTTCATATTTGCCACATGAAGAAGGTGGTTTACTTGTCTATATTCTTTAAATTTCATGTTTGAAATCATCTAACTAAAAAAACGCCAAATTAGTGCAAAAAATCACAGCGTTTTTTTTTCACCAAAGTAAAATTGCTAATTGGCAAAATTCTCTAAATTAATTTTTTTAATTTCATTAAATATAAAAGTGGCATAATAATCAAACCACAACGGAGAAAAAAATGACAAAATCAGTTTTAGCAAATATTTTGCATTGGAATTAAAATCGCTAAATTGACAGAATTTTCTAAATATTTTTTTTTAAATTATGAAACATAAAATTCATTTAAAAATCACCAAATCAATCTATTAAAAATCGCTAAATTGAAAAAAACCAAAATTTTTTATGACAAAAATTTATATAAAGATCACCAAATTGAAGAAAAAATCACCAAATCAGAATTTTAAAAGCTTTTGCAGTTCTTGTTGAAATTATCAAATTAGCATAAAAATCGCTTTATTTTTTAAATTAAACCAAAATTAAATTAAGTCAGTAAATTAAAAAATCCTCAACATAGAATTCACAGAAAAATCTGCGAATTGGAGAAAAAAATTAAAAAATCAAATAGTAAGTTTAAAGTGAATAAACGGAAAATCAAAAAATCGCTTAACAATCAAACTTTTAAAATGATCTTCATTAAAATTATTTAAAATTCGCAAAATTAGTGAAAAAAATCTTCCATATTTTTTTCGTGGTACTATTAAACTTAAATTATAATCACTAAATTGCAGAATTATCTAAACGGACTTTTTGGAATAGTGAAACACAACCAATTAATTAATAATCGCCAATTTGTAGAAATATGTATTTCTCACAATTTTTATAGTTTTAAGTTGGAATAACAAACTAAAATAGACCAACTTTTAAGAAATAAGAGATAAAATTATGAAATTTAAGTGGATATATAAAGAATTTTATATATCCTTAAAGAGTAACGATCATTTTAATCGATCTTTACATCAATTTGACAATTTCTATCTTTAGTCGGGTGGAATTATTCTTTAATTTTTGACAATACATAAATATAATCAAAAATAATATTTTTTCATAATGTCAATATCTCAAAAATATATAATTCCTTCTTGCGATCTCAGATATCTTAGTGTTATCAAAGTAGTAAGTAGTAATCGGTTATTATTATTCCAATTATATCATAGTTCAAAATACTTATATATAATGATTTTAATGTCATGTTTTCCAGGTCATAAAATAGATTTTTTCTATACATAACAATTTTTTTACGGCTGGATGTTCTGAAATTTATCAGGAACTCTATAAGCAATGTTTGGGCCATATTTTATGTTTTTCAAAATAACTTGGATGATCTACTCATATGGTTAATATCAGAGGGTGCAGAGGGAGTAGTAATTATGTTATCTTAAAAAAATTGGACCCAAAAAAAAACGATTATGAAACTGGAAACCGATATTTTTACTACACGACAATATAATTAGGTTAAAATAAGTTAATTAAAGTTTAGAGCTAATAAAAGCAGATCCAAGGGATCTTATATTTAGGTATGTTACAAATTTATCAGCAGGGTGTTTATTGATGACGAATTTCATGGATTAAACCCGAAGTTGTAGAAGATTTAAAATTTATTCGACTTTGAAATACTTTTCGATGTTATTAAAAACAAGATGTTTTTATTAAATTATAAAAATTTATTCGAAAATTAAAATTGAATTATTTGAACTTTTTCGTACAAATTATGTTACGGTTTATTATATTATCTTTTCTATAATATATTATATACCGATTCTTAAATTTACACATTTTCAAAATAAGGATCAAAATATAACAACTTCCATACATTGCGAGTTTTTCTAGGACAGAAAATGAACCTCGAAGGAAACTTTAACTAAACAGCATTATTAATGGCTCCTACTTGGATATGCTTATCCTGGTTCACTGGTTTAAAATTGCCCGGTGTCTAGTTGGTCAGATGATTAGCTAATGAGGGCATTTAGGAGAGCATATTTTATGTAATTGTAATTTAACTATTTTTAATATCATTATGATCTTTTAAGGATTTAAATAAATATATTTCACAAAATATCATTTTTGTTGTATATTTAGTTACTTTCACTGTTTTTCGTTAACTTAATTTCCATTTAATAATATTTTATTTTCCTTTTTCTTGTATTTTATTGTAAATGTGGTGAAATTTGCTTTTCCTTAGATTTTATTTTTTTTTTACTTGACATTTTATTTTTGCTTTGTCATGATCACGAGCATCGAAGATCGTCTCTTTGTTTTTTAAAAATGACATTTAAATATTGTTTAAAACTAAAAAAACATGAATACATCTTTCATCTGTAAATATAAGTATTGAAATATAATAATGATTTTGGACCTGATCGAAATATGGGTCTATTTGCTATGTTTGTAAATCAGGTATACATTTACTACACTGAATCAAAAAAGGTAATAAATATAACGAAAAGGGTATAGAATTGACGAAAAGCAGGTTAAATATAAACCAATGAAAATTTCCTTTAAATTGACAAAAAATTGTCAATATGACTATTTGGATTGACTATTTGAGCGAGAATTTGGTCCCAATTACATTTTTTAGTACACGTCCATTTGTGAAATTTCTTTCGTTTTGTGTGTTATTTTACTTACGATGAGTTACTGCTGTTAAATATCTGGTGATATAACATATTTTTCGTTAATTTTTTTTAACGAAATTTTATTCAATTCAACATCTTTAACTAAACATTTTTATGATTAAATTTGTTTAGTATATTTGAAGAAAATTCTTCAATTTGAAAAAAAAAAATTATGTTAATTAGAAAAAAATCTATTTATTTTACACCTTTCTTTCGTTAAAGTTCTACGATTTTTTTCGTTAATATTACCGACGACATTTGTTTCAGTGTATAGTTACAGTATCTAAGGATATTACATCTCAATCTTACTATTTGAGTCAGAAAATTTATATATTTTTATTCTGATAGCTTTTGCATAATCCAACATAAGTGGTGAAGAAGAAATATTAACTTTGTCATTCCATTTGTAACGCTAAGAAGAATCATCTCAGACCCCATAATGTATATATTATCTTGCATTAAATCAAAAACTGAATAGAATTAGCGATACCTATCTGTTATTAGCAAAATTAACAGTGCTCACAGAAATTTGGTCTGAATATTAGAAGATATATACCGATATCCGATGCAAACTCTACATGTAAGTTAGAATCGATAAATTAAAATGAAATTCTGCCATAATATTAACTTCATTATCATTTCAAACATTATCAAAATCGGTTCAGTACAAAAAAAGTTATAGCTAAAAATATAACTAATTTTAAGACACATTAAGTGTTCCTGTATTAAATTTAAGAAAATACTTTGTATATTTGCATACGTTTGTGTGTACATGTGTGAGTGTGTATGTACAAACATAACGTATTTACTTCACACAAATTTGTGGTGAAGGTTATTAAGATTCGGCACAGCCTTCTTGTTTTTAAATTTAATTGATGAGAAAGTATTTAGGCAAATTATAACGTTTCTCCATTTTCGTTAAAATCCGATTTGAAATTTTAATCAGAATCCTTTTAATTATTTAAAAAAATTAATTATTAAATTTGAATAAAACTTTTATTTCTTCAAAAGTTCATTGACTTTTAATTGTATTAATTAATTATTTATTTATTGCAAATGTTACGTTTTTTTTGTTCATTTCAATTAAAATAAAGCAAGAACCACCCAATAATTTAACCCAGAAAAATGGGTTAATAATTTTCCTAAGTAAGCGTTTAAATTAAATGCTTTTGAAATTCTACAAAAAAAAAAAAATAATAATAATAATAATAAAGCTCTTCGGTATTTTAGTAATTTTCTTATATCCAATTTATTTATTACAAGTTAATACACATGTCTAAATTAAATATTAAATACAATATTTATATCAGCGTTATTTTGCAACTTTTTTTTAAATAGTAGTAGAAGTTTCGGATCGGGTCATATTTTATTACAATATTAAAATTCGTGTGATTATGTGTGTCATGTACATACAGTATTGTTCAAAACCTTATCAATATTTTTGACAGTAATTACTCATGATCTTATTTCATTTATGCATAATATTCATATCATTTAAACAAGTTTCCACAATTCTGAAATTATAACGATAAAAATAATATTAACTTTAAAATTCTCTGTTCGAAACTTAAGCAAATTTTATTTTTTAGTTCTTTTTTGTACTCAGTGAACTTTTTGGGCATTCATTAAAATTGCATTGCTTCCAATTCTGTTTTTAAGGAATTTTAGATTATTTCCGAGGCGTATCGTATCTAAGTTCAGGAGACTACTGTTCCCAATCCTAAACTTGGACCAAATTAACTGTTAACTATTATTTAATCAATTTTTCGGTTCACTTTTATTTTAATTTCTATAAATAAACCAACGCATTTCTCATTTATACCACAAAGGTTTTCGCGGATCCAGTAAGGTGCCCAAAATACTGACTGGTGATGTTAGGTTACAAACTCCTCTCACTTTACAAATGCACTATAAACGTCTGATACTCTCTCATCAATTTGTGTGGTATACACCAGAGGTGAGCACTCGCACTCTGCTCTGATGTGAGAGCAGAAGTGAGAAATAATCAGAATTTGTATTCTAAAGTCATGGGTCAGAAAGTCAAAATTTGAGCACCTCTAATTCGGAATACGTTTACAAACGATGAATATTTAAAAACTTGACTTAAGAAGTTTCCATCTAATTTACGATTTTTTGAATTGATATGATAAAAACTTCTGCTTACGTTAAGTATGGATTATATAACTTTAGATAACTGAAATATCTAGAATTTTTTAAATACTTTTTATGACTTTAAATATAATTCCCACTTAAAACAGGATTTTAAGTGGGAATTATATTTATGATGCAACATGTTTATTTCATTGATACCATCCTCGATTTTTATTTTGAAAAACTTTATAAAAGCAACATTCGCACGATCGATGATCGATTGTTTTGACTTTGTAAGTTTCGATCCAAGTCATATTTGCAGTTTTAAAAAAGGATACAATTTTGAAACATTTTCTAAAAAACTGAAAATACCAAAAATCCCAATTCGCTTAAACAGTGTTTAAAAATGTGACCTTTCCCTTCAAAATGTAATAATTTAAATAAGGCTTGTGGTTAGGTATTTGGCCCAGAATTAAAAAAATCCCAATATTCTACATGAATTTACCCAAAATCCCAATCCACTTAAACAGTGGATAAATATGTGACTTTATGCCTCGAAATTGAATAACAGGGTAAGGTCTTAAGACCAAGCTTTATTGAAAATATTTACGTTAAGTTTTCTTTAAAAACAATTAAAAAATTCAATTAATTAATTCATTAGTAAAAAAATATGGTCACCTTTAAAAAAATCATAATAAAAATGTAAATTATTTAAAGTTCTTTTATAAATTGTTAACGGTTTCAGATATTAATATGATTTCTGATACAATATTATCTGAAATTTTATAAGGTTTCCACTACATAATTTTACAGAATTTTAGAAATGATTCTAAACCCGTTAAAAGAGGCTTAAGATGGTTTAAACAGTTTTTAGATTTCTAAAACTTTTAAAGATAATCAATTTTGAAAGGCCATACATTACCCCCCGGACCACCTGCAAGCCTGTAGTTCTACAAATCAGTTCAAAAACAGTTCAGCTGTTTTGAGCTTTTATATGTCATTTTATGAACTTCGTTGCGATATAGCATTATGGTTTTTTTTCACTGTCTATATCTCATAACTAAATCCCAAAACCGCATATCACGAATTACGACTTTGAACAAATGATCATGAGGCACTCTCACATCCTTAATTGAGATCACACTGAAATCCTGAAATCAGATCATTCTCAAATCCTTTTTGAAAGGAAAATTTAATTTCACTCACATTTAACGGAATTAAATTGACATTTCTAATAAAATAAATAAATTCAAAACTACAAAACAAATTGATCATTGTCAAAATCACTTACAGAAGCGAAAAAAAAACACACAAATACACATATATATAAAAATTTCCATTTTTATGTTTTATTTTAGAAAACTTAAATAAGTTTGTAACAAAAATAAAATAAAAAAAAAAAAACATTGACATAGACGTACATGAAACTGAACATGAACGTGAACGTCGTCATTTTATAATGACCTAGACATTGACTATAACTGACTGAATGGCTGCACTTGCTCGATGTGATTATTTCGTTGTTGTTGCTGCCGATGCCACACCACATATTCAAACAAACACACACACATATGAAATAAATAACAAAAAATTTAACGCACATGAATTAAATAAATTTAAAAGTTTAAAATAAAAAATACCATGATAATAAATAAATAAAATAAATAAAAAAATAATAATAATTATGCTAAAAGTTATATTTGTATATATGTGCATACAACAACAACAACAACATAGCTGAGTTTTATTAACTAACAAATATTTTCTGGATGGACAGACGGTCGTTGTAATGTAATTGATTTGTTACTTTGTTGTCTGTTTGTTTTTATAGCCTCCACCACCACCACAAGTGGTGAAGAGGGTATATAAGCTTTGTCATTCCGTGTGTAACGCTAAGAAAGTATTTGTTATAGTCTTGAGAAGTTTACCATTTAAAATCAGCAATATCGGTTCAGTATATGAAAATATATAGACCAATATCTGAGCCAATTCCTAAGTTTCAAGAGAAAAACTTTTGTGAAATTCTCAATTAGAAATCGACTGATTAGAATAAAATTTTGTCATAGTATAATGTTATATCTAAATTCAAATCGGTTCTGTAGCAAAAAATATAGCCAAATATATAACTAATTTAATAACTCATTAACATGGTGAGAATGGTATATTAACTTTGTCATTCCGTATGCAACGCTAAGAAGAAATCATCCCATAATGTATATATATATATTCTTGCATCAAATCAAAATCTGACTGAGCGTGCTTACAACAGGCGTTGTTGTTCTGCCTGTTGTAAGCACGCTCACATCCACAAAAATTAACAGAGCTCAAAAAAATTTGGCCTGAGTATTGGTTATATGCCTGAGAAGTTTCTTATTTAAAATCAGCATAAACGGTTTAGTATATCCAAAGATATAGAATGATATCTAAAACTTCTGAATTCAAGAGAAGAATTTTCAATTATAAACTGACAAATTGGAATCAAAATTCGCCGCAAGATTAGGCTATACATTTACCTCATTATTTAACAAAAAAAGATCAAAATCGGTTCAGAAGAAAAAAACTATAGCTAAAAATATAAGTAATTTTATGGCTCATTAAGTTTTCTTTGTATACCCTCCACCATAAGTGGTGAAAAGGTATATTAACTTTCTTATTTCGTATGTAACGCTTAGAAGGAATCATTTCAGACCCCATAATATAGATATATTCTTGCATGAAATTGAAATCTGAGTCGATTTAGCTTTTGTTGGCACAGTCCAAACACAATAATTGATAGAACTCAATGAAATTTGGCCTGAGTATTTGTTAAAGTCCCTAGAAATTTCCTATTTAAAACTATCTACATCGGTTATGTTTCTTAAAAGATAGAGTCCGATATCTGAGACAACCTTTACGTTCTAGCGAAGAACTTTCTTAAAATTGTCAAATATAAGTCGATAATTTAGAATGAAATTTTGCCACAATATTAAGTTATATGTACTTCATTATAATTCCAATTATAAAAATCGGTTCAGTAGAAAAAAAATTACTTATTTTAAGACTCATTAAATGTTCTTGGGTTATATCTAAGAGGAACTTGTATATATTGTATACGTGTTTGAGTGTAAACAAAACATAACGTATTTTCTTCATACGCATTTATGGTGGAGGGTATTTAAGATTCGGCACAGCCGAATATAACAATATTTCTTCTTTTAATTTAAAGTTATAAATTTCAAAATTTATTTATGAAACAATTTTTAATTTATTTTTTTCTATTCTTTTTCTATTGAATTAAAGTTATTTCAAAAGAGTTGTTCAATAAGTGTGCGTGCGTGTGTATGTGTGTATTCTATTTCAAATAATTTTGTATAGTTTGGTAGTTGTTGTTGTTTCATTTAAACTAAACAAAATTATTATAATTATTATTATTAATATTTGTTAAATATACACTAACACTTATATACACACACACACACATTCATAAACATTTATTTAAAAAAGCAACAACAACAAAAAATGAAAATGTTTATCTTTACGTGTTTTTACAATGCCAAACTAAACTAAAACAACAACAACATCTACAACAACTAGAATAATATGAAAAAACAAAACTACAGTTAACTTGTGTTTTAATTTTCAAGGTTTTTCACAACAACAACAACAGCAACTAAACTAAAACTACTATAATGAAAAGCTCTAAAACTATATTAACTACACTGACAAAAATAAATTTATTCTTAATCATTCTCTCTCAAAACATGTTAATTTAAAGATTTTTATTTATAATTTATTTTTGATGAAAAAAAAAACTGCTGATTCAATTTAATTTAAATTAAAAACAACTTTCATCATTTTTTGTTAAAATTTCAATTCAAGTTTTATTCAAGTTCAATGATAATTTCACTTGATGCTGCATAAAAGAAATTCATTGTACGTGAAAAACTTTAAAAATATGAAAATTTTTAGAAATTTTGAAACATGTGAAAACTTCAGATCTTTTTTCTTTTGAATGTCATTCTTTTGCCCTGAATCGCGAACAAAGAACTGCTTAACGATCTTGAGTCCTGGTTTTATACCACAGTCATCACATTGAAAGCTTAATTTTCTTAATGTTTCAATTTTAAATAATTTAAAAAACGATCTTTAAAATTTTCTGTAATTAGATTTCTATGCCCTTTACCAATATTAATTCAATATGATCCTATTGCGATCTCATAGGACTGATAATACCCAAGGGGTTTCAAAGAAAAAGTTTTTTATTAGGTGGCTCTAAGCTGTCCAGACCAGATTTCTTTAGTTACTATTTACTTTGGAAAACTTATTCGCTGAAATGTTCTTAAAAACATTAAATGTTTATGTTCTCTATCAAGATCAATTCAAAACGATCTCATAGCATTGTATTCGGCGGCATTAAACTATTAAATTCCTTCCCGAGATAATCAAACAAATTAACACTTTCAGAGTATTAAATAGTCTCTGTCCAATTAAAACGAAAGGTTTTGAGGTAATCAAATCAATATTTCAATTAATTATAAGCAACAAAATGGCGTCACTACACGGAATTATTAAAATTTAGATACCAAAATTTTTATGAAATAAAATCCCTGTAAAATGAAATAAATTCCCATTTTAACATGACATGTTATCCGATAACGTAAGATTTTTTGTATCTCTTCTTCTCTTCTAATTTTTTATTAATAGATAAATAGAACCTTTAGTTCGCTCGAACGCTGATAGAAAAAAATTAAATAAAAACCTATTTGTTCAAAACCGAAGAGTTATATTATGAAGTTATACAAAATATCATTCAAATATCCGTTACTTTATTTGGTGGATCGCATTTTTAATGACTTTGAAATATTGTTGACGTTTAATGTTTTTAATTAGATCCTGGAGTATTGTTGATATTGGAATATCACACAGTGTGCAAATCGATGTTCTTAGGAGTAAACCTGTCACTTGATCAGTTGGGAGGAGTATAGCATTATAAATTTGGAAGTTGGATCCTTACAGATGTTCTATGGAATTTGGACTATATGACCTATAAATGCATAACAATTTTTTCCTTGGGATCCAGTTTCAAACATTTCTTGGATTTATTTTGTCCCACTATGTATTGTGATATGATACGTTGGTGGTGTGACTACTTCCATATTATAAATTTTGGCCACAAAAAGCCTGTTTTTATCACGTGATATCGTGATAAAAACAAATTTTACTCCTTACCTTATTTCCATTAGCCGAAATGTATCACTATCTTCTGTATACACAATTCTTTCGATTTGTGGATGCAAATAAATTTTTTTTATTCCTTCCGCTTACGAAAGGAAATATAGTTCAATTATGAATCAGGAATATTATTGTGGATGTTTTAGGCCGGATCTATCGACTAAGAAGAAATTAAGAGTTTCTATATTTTTCTAAGGAGGCTGAGAGAACATAGAGAGAATCAATACTTCTCTCAAAAGCATACTTAGAGCGTACAGCATTTAATTATACAAAAATCTATTTTAAAGACTCCCTGTCTTTTGGGACTAGCTGGATATCTGCAAGTTTCAAATAGAATAAAATTTAAGACAAAAACCCTTTTTGAAAATGTTTAACAATTGGGTCCATATTATAACAAAGTTAAAATCATATACATCATATATTACTAATAAGGTCATGAAAGGTCGAGGTTTAATTGATAACAAATATTAATACCAGACTATATATGTATGTTTATATAAATAATATAATAAATATGTATAAAATAACAAACATATTTATGACGTTGAAAATATTGAATTTAAAATACAAAATTCTATTTTAATATTGAAAATATTCACAGATAATTTTCACTCAATACTTTCTTATCTATTGTTTATGTGTAATTTCTTCTTATTATTTTTTATTGAAATAAGTGACAATTGTTATATTTTTTATTATTATTATTTTTATTTTTATTGTTTTTAATATAATTCAATACAATTATAATTATTTCTACAAGTGTAACAAATAAATAACAAAAAAAAAATACAAAATACAAAATACAAAATTCAAGTAAAATGCGATAATATACACTCGAGGCAATGTTCATCGTTGCCGTTGCCGACGTCGTCGTTGTTCTTCTCTCAAAACGCAAGCTTGTTAGGAACAACAGCAACAAAAATCACAAAGCATTTTGTTTTAAGTACATACAACAAATACATATATATTGTATTAGGAGCAATAACAACAAAAAAAACTCTTAAAAATGACATATACAGAGTATTAAAGAGTGAATTCTTTTATAAACAGAAAAATAAGGCTGAAGTCTTATTATGCGTTTGTTTGACATCAAACTTTTCCACCATTTTTTTTTTCTCATAAATACAGATTCCTGTTCACACTGCAGATATTGATTTGACATTGTTTGTTTGACTAAATAGCTGTCAATTAGAGCAAACACCGTCCAACACACTCAGAGAAATTCTGTTCAAGATTTTACGCATTTTTTACGAATGTTTCCAACTATTCACCGGATTGTATTAAAACAAATACCACAATTCACTTTACTGAGCTCTGACTAATTTTAAAAAGGGCTTGTCTCTTCACTCTTACTCGCTACTTTGTGGCCGTAGACTCACAAACACTTGCAATAATTTTACAAAGTGCATTAACATTTGTCACTTTTGTGTTGTAGGGCGATCGTTGCCATTCAAGCATTTTTTTGTTTACCGTGTAAACAATTTCGTATTTAAGTTTGGCAAATAAATATTTCGCCAATAACGTCAAATATATTGGCATGATCTGAACTAAAGAAAATTTATTCAAAATGTAAAACGATTAAAAAATTTAATAAATTTAAGTAAAAAATATTTTTCTATTAACGTCAAATATTTGTGTAGTCTGAACTAACCTGAAGAAATTGATGTAGAATATAACAATCGATCTAATCAATAGTTAAAATACTGAAAATCGTTTGCAAATTCCTGTAAACTAGTTCTGAAGGAAATAAAAACTCGTTCAGTAGTACGACTCATGTATTTCGATGAGATCATTTTTTATTTATAGCTTTTCTAAACGATCTTAATTTAGAATATAAGAATCAATGATCGATTCATACATTTTTTGACAGTTTTGTGAGAAAATTAAAACAACTCGTGGGCGTATAAATGCTCAGTACGTTGTATAGAAATTTTGCAAATGATTGATATAAAAGCCGTTAATCTAGACTTGTCACCTATCCGAGTAATCGGACAATTAAGGATCACCACTGATTAAAATTTTAAATTAAAGTTTCAATTCACACTCAAAGTTTAATCGACATAATAGCAGGAGTCTTCTGATCATCTCATGCGTTGTTAATATGCCTCGTGTATTTGGATGGAACAATCTTTTATTTGTAATTTTCAAATTGATCTTCATTTAGAATATAACAATCGTTCATTTTATACATTTATTCAAAAGGTTCGATAATTCGTTTACTGTAAATTTCTCGTCTGTGCTCAAAGAAAACTCGACATGTCAGATTAATTGCAAATCTCAATATTATCACTAAGTCAAAAAGCTTTGAAATCACTCACATATAAAGTTTAAGTCTTTTGATCACTTTCGCTGTTGCTGGAATTTCTCCTCTAGAAGGAACTATCTATTACCAAATTGACAATCTTTGGTCGATTGATAGTTAGGTCGTTCCGGAACGGAGATCCAATTGTCTTGGGAATTCTGATCACCAGTTAATTTTCAAATTGATCTTCATTTAGAATATATTAATCGATCATTTAATATATTTAAATATCGCCTCTCATTCATATATTTAGTTCTATCTATCAATATTACCATGTTTTTCTGATATTTTTTGTTGTTATTTTCATTAGAGCTCTAAAGAGAGCGGCTAAAAAAATATTCATCGTGGCCGTCGCTCGTAATCTCACAGCATAAACGCTAGAAAATATTTCAATAAAAACAAATTTTATATTTTTCTTCCGACTTGACGTTTTTTATTCTGTTTTTTTGTGTGTAAAACACATTTCATACAAACAAATGTATCTAATAGAGGCTAAACAATCTAGATACGTATGTTTACATGTAGTATTGAGTGTATTGAATATGTCAATATATTTGCAGCTACAACAATAAACTATAAGTGAGCGAGCGAGTGACTATAGTAGTTAGTCGTTTGTTGTTGGTTTTGTTATTGCTGCTTTTCGTTTCGTTTGATTTTTAGCAAAGCTACTAAAGGTTTTTGTGTCCATTTTTCTCTCGTGACCCTGGCCTGCTATTGAAGCTCACTAATAGACTGTTGTTGTTGTATGAATCTATGTATGTACAAGTGTATGTAATTATATGTGTGTGAGATACGTATTTCGTATCTATGTTATAATAAACTACAAATATATAAACAAGTACGAACGAAATACTTATATGAATGAGTAAAAATATATAATAAAAATAAAAAGTAGAAAAAAAACAACAACAACACAAAGCAAAAATATATTGTGGTAGTATTAGAAGGTAATAGAAATATTTGTATAAATAAATGTTGAAGAGACAACTGGCATTAGAAGGTGGGGAGAAGATTTAGAATAAAAAAAAACTACAACAAAATGCAGGCGTCTACTAAAGTATAAATATTTGTTGTTGTTTTTTTTTCGTCAGTGTTCTAGTATAGAATACGCAAAATAAACATTGAGAATAACCTCAAAATATATCGGCAAATTTGTATTTTATACATTTTTTATGTGTATGTGTATTTAACCCTTTAACTTCCTTTTAAAAATGAAAATCAAATGTGAATTCTAAAATGACACGATATGCGTTTACAGGGGCGGTGAAAGGGAAAGTCTTTTTTATTTTTTTCATTTTTTACCAATTTTATTATTTAATCAAAATTCTTATTACTTGAACTAAAATCTTAGACAAAACTTAAAATTTTCTTCCGCGTTTGTGTTAAATAACCAGTTGTGGGATGAATTGTAAATAACTATGATTTCATTTTAAATCTACACGGATTCTAATATATTTTACTTAAATCCAACTTTTCCTATTCCCTATTATTCAAAGTGGCCTTTAATTGGTTGTGAATTTTTTAAAAACATGCTAACAGTTAAATCACCAATTTAAGAAAATTAATTGGAGCAAATGGAAATTTTCATTGAGCTCTTTTAATTATAATGGACGTGAGCGTGCCAACAAAAGACAGGCAGACGGACAAAGCTATGTCGATTTTGATTTGATGCTGTAATGTATTATGGAGTCCGAAGTGATTCCATCTTAGAGTGCACACGGAATGATTGGTGGGGGAGGGTATAAAAAAAGGAAAAAGATTGGAAAAAAAATAAAAACTGTTGTAAAAAAATAATGTTTTTTAAGTTCAAATTTTATTAAAAAATATTTTTAAATAAAATTGGTATACAAATGCAGTTCTTAATAATTGAAAAATATATAAATTTGTCAAAAATAAAACTTCTGTAAAAAATAATAAAAAAAATTATTAAAATTAAATTTTAAATAAACATTGATTTTTACCTAAAAATTCTAAAATTCGAAATTTTAAATAAAAATCAAAAATATTTTAATTGATAAAAATGGCATTTTAAATAAAAAAATAATAATAATAAATAAAAAATATTAAAAAAAATTAAATTAAATATTTTTAAAATTTTAAAAATATATTTTAGAAAATTGCGTAAAAATTACAATAAAATAAAAATTTTACTTAAAATTTGAAAAAAAAATATTTTTTAATATTTGATTAAATAACTTATGAAAAATTAATAAAATTTCAATAAAAGTAAATTTTTTATTGTAAAAAAAAAAAAAAAAATAAAAATTGATGAACAAATAATTTTTTAGATAAAATTTGGAACATTTTTAAAATTAATTTTAATGCTATTGAAATTATAAAATTTTTCATTTTTATTTTCATAATAACGAAATAAAATCTTTAATAAATATTAAATATTTTTTCTTTTACAAAAAATTAAATATTAAAAAAGATAATTTTAAGATACCGATTTATAAATAATAATACATAATAAATAAAAATTCAATTTTAATGTAACGAAAAAATTAACTTTAAAAAATAGGAAGAAATGTTTGTCAAAAAATAAAATAAAAATATATATATATTTTTTTAAAATTTTTAGGTGGTAAATTTTTAACGAAATCAAAATTTAAAAAAAAATAATAATTTTTTAATGAAAGTGAAATAAAAATTTAATTACACATTTTATTAAAAAAATTAATATAAACTTTTTCTCCAAAATATCAAAGTTTTAATAAAAGTAAAAAATTTATATTTTTGAAAACAAATTTTCTAATTTTGATTTTTCAAAAAAAGAAAAAAAAAAAAATATTTTATTGATTTTAAATTTTAAAAATATTTTTATCATTATATTTTTAATAATTAATGGTAAAAAATATAATTTTAATGAAAATGTAATTTTTTGATACAAATGTAATAATTAATAAGAATTAAATTTCTTTAAATTTTAAAATTTATTATAATTATAATTGGTTGTTAAAATTTAATTTTTTTCAGAATTTTAGTAAAAATAAACCTTTAAATTCCATTAAAATTATTTATAAAGAAACTAATTTTAAGAAAATTTTAATTTTTTTATAAAAAAAAATTAATAAATTTGTAAAAATTTGGTAAAAATAAAAATGTTAAAGAAAATGTTAGTGGAAATAACATTTTCCAAAAAAAAAAAAAGGGCAAAATTATATTTTAAAAAAAGTTTAAAATTTTTGCAATAAAATGTGAAAATAGTTTTTTTTTTATTTTCATGGAATCAGTGGGATGTCTGGTAAGACATTTAATGTAATTCAATATTTTCAAAATGTCAGCTAGACTTATAATGGAATCTATCGACCCTAGATTTTTTACGTTTCCAGTTGTATCAATCGTTTGACAGTTGTATCAATCGGATGTTTCTTTCCCATAAGAAAGAACAATCGGATACTCCAAACTGCTACAACAACACGAAAATTAAAGAAAATCGTATTAAATTTTAAGATTCGTAACTAAATATGTTACTAACGAAGTAAAAAAAAAAAAAAAACAGAATTAATTGGTTTAAAAAAAATTCTAGAAAATTTCCAAACTCATTAAAAGCTTCTTTTTTAAAAAAGTATAAATTAAGAATTTTTAATATTAATATATAACACCAATAACTGCCTTAAAGCCAAAAATTCAGCATTTAAAAAAAAAATCATAAATACCGACAAAAATAAAAAAAAAAAAACAACAAAAACTTTTAAAATCTAAAGAGTAAAACACAAGACAAAAAAATAATAAAATAATAAGAAATAAAAAAATATCATGACCTTCCACAATGCCAACCAACTAAAATAACAAGCAGCAGCAACAAATTATAAACAACAACAGTAAACCAACCAGTGGAACCAGCAACAACTAACAAAACAAGCCGCCAAGTTTTAGCCAGCAGCAGAAGCAACAGTCGCTTAAGTTTCCAACTCTTTCAGTTTCATTTCATTAACTGAACGGACGGGCAGACAAACAGACGGACAAACACACAGAAATTATATTTTCAAAAAATCAAAAACCAAAATCTACCAATTTACTTAACTCGTCTACTTTTTTTTCCAAAATGTTTTAGCTTGTAGCTATGAATGCATGTGTGTGAGTGTGTGTAGAAAAAAAAATACCCGTCGATAGCCGAAAAAAAAGAAATAATAAAAAAATATAAAACCGACGAAAATTAAATAAAAATAAGGCCAAGGTGACTCACCTTGATTTAGACTCACAAAAACTTTAATGACCTCGCCAAAGCTTGATACACATAACAATTAACAGACAATCGTACATAAATGCAAACTCAAACATACACATAAATACATTCACACACACACACACTCACACATATAAAGATACAACATACTCGTGCTTTTAAAAAAGTACAACTATAACGACGAACGTTGAAGCCAATAACAACAACAAACCAAAACTACAACATCAACTAACTAGTGACGACGAAGTCATCAAGTCTTCTACTACCGACAACAAATACTAACTTTATATAAGTACATTTATCTATGTGTATGTATATGTGTATGTATATAAGACTATTTATTATCATTTTACTAACAATATTTTTTCTTTTTTTGATATTGTTACTGTTATTTTTATCACTCTCTTGCATTCACTTCCTCTCTCTAATTCTCTATATTGAGGCAGTGTTGCCAGAAAGAAATCCCAAAATTGTCCCCAAAATATTTGCATACATAAAAGACTGCATTATATCAGAGAGTTTCATTCCAAGCGAAACTGGAATTATTTTCCTACTTTGTTGGAATTATAATCTGTTAAAATTTAATCCTACAGTCCCCTACATGAATTTATGTTTTATTCTCTCATCATCAAGATTTGTTTACCCTACACCACCGTGGGTGGTTGGGAGTATTATGTTTTTGTGCTGATGTTTATAACAAAAAAATTTTATACACCCACTTTGAAGTATACCGTTCGACTCAGAGTCACTTGCTGAGTACATTTTATTTTTGACGAAGTCTCATATTCGGTTTAATATTTCAGGTAGCTCCCATACAAATGTCCTTCCGAAATGGGGTTGTATAGTCATAAAAATCCTAAATATAAAGCGATTTCAACGAAAACAACACAAAAGAGTCTTATGCTATTCTAAATCAATGTTGCAAATTATGCGAGGGTCGATCTACTACTTCTCATAGGTTCCATACAAGCCCCTTCCAAACATTACTTTGAAGGAAGTAAATCTTCAATACACGTTAATATTGTAATAACAATTAAAAACATCGATGTTAGAAATTATACGATGGTCGATCCATCATTTCTTCTAGCGTCGATATAATCTGCCGGAAAAATCCTTTTAAAAGCATAAATTTACATAATTGTTTGTATTATATTATTGTAAGTCACACTTAATCAAAAATATAAAAAAGGAAATTATACGAGGCTCGTTCATAAGCTTTGAGCAGCTTTCAGGTTTTTACTTGAGTTGATTTAGCTATATTCGGCTGTCTGTCTGTTGGAAACATTCTTACGTCTAAAAAAGCATTTCGAATTGAACGGATGTATCGACCCATTTGATATCCGATATCTGAGAAAAAGTTCCTCAAAATTCTGGAATAAAACACTTCTTAATTTTTAAATTAGAAGTAACTGGATTTTTACAGAATTTAATCATAACATACAGTTCTATATAATTCAATATCGCAGAAAAAATCATCAAAATTTAAAAAAAATGTTATAAATTAAAATATTCAACATTTTGATGTACCCAAAATCAGTAAGCCATATTCGCCGCAATTTTGAGGTTAATTTTCTGAAAATTTCTACACATATTTATTTCTATGTTTTAATAACCTCAAAATTTAGATTTTGCTGGAGCCATAATTTTATCTTGTTCCCACATAAAGCTCTTTCTCGGAATACGGTTTTTAGCTAATAAACATTATTATTATTTGACTTATCTCAGTCTATATTTTTTATAAGACTCTTCCCGTAAAACAGTTTTGAGCTTTTAAAACTTTTTAGAAGATAAAATCTGCTGAACTTCGGTAAAATTATTGTTCTAGCTGACGAACGAATAATTAGTTCTATATTTTAAATCCAGAGACGCAAAAAATGTTTTATCACGGTAAAATTAGAACAAACATCCCGAAAATTTTGGGATTATTCGTACTAAGAAATCCTGAATTTGGAAAAAGGAAACCTGGTTTCTTTCGGGACTCATTAATCCCGATTTTTTCAGGAAATCCCCATTAATATAAGCATTACAAGTTTGTTTCATTGTCATAAATATACGGAACTGAACTCCATTTAATAAATTTGTGAACAGAGTGTGGACAGTTATTAATCCATTTCGTACCAATTTTTCGAACAGTAAAAATTAATCTTTTTCAAAATTAATTTCAAAAAACACAAAATTTCAATAAAACTTTGATATCAGGTGGTAAAGAGGGTATTTTGATTTGACATATACTTGCAACTGTAAGTATATATATTAACTTTACACGCATTTGTAGTGGAAGGTATTGAAGATTCGACATAGCCGAATACAGCATTCATCGTTTTTTATTAAAATTACTGTATTTTACTATAAAAAAAATTCCGAAAAATTCCGAAACCCCTAAAAATCCCATAATACCGAAAAATTCCATAATCCCGTGATTTGATTTTAAAATACCGAATCCCGGTATTTGAAAAAGTAAGACCCGTTGGGCATCCCTAAAAAAAACAATGATAAAATTCTCAAATTTTAATCCCTCCCCATGAAAATCTATCACGATCATTTTAAATCCCCAATTTGAGGACAAATCCTCACATCTGGCAACACTAGTTAGAGGAACAATACTCTTGCTAATTGTCAGCTTATATGACGTACGATTGATTCACTTGTTTAATTCGACACAACGGAACTAAAAAATCCAAATCAAAACCTGTAAATAGAATTTAAAGTTTAAATTTTTATTGAAAAAAACTATTTTTAAAAAGAGTGAAGATAGAAAGAAGATTTTTGCATAATCGCATTATTCGTTAATAAGTTTGTGTGCGTGAGTATGTGTATATGAGTGTGAGTATTCAGAAATATTTCTTTCTTTTATTTGAAAGCTTCAAAAAAATCAAGGTCTGAATTTATCTATAAAATAACAAAAATAAATGAATTCTTTGTTATTAATTGATCGAATTAACATAAAAAATAAATAAATGTTTATTTTTATGCGATAAATAGTTTTCGATTTCGTTTTTTTTTTTCGAAAAATTTCCATTTTAGAACAATTCGGATTATTAGAAGCAATTCTAGGTGATCGTAAAGAAATCGAAATTTTATAAATTATAACTTAAATTTAGTTATAAGTTTAATCAACAATTTAATTTTAACTCTGTTGGGGATCATTATTTCCATGGAAAAAGAAAAAACGACATAACTCATTTTTGAACTTTTCAAGCAACTTTTTTGAATTTAAAATGAAGTATGAAAAAGTAGAAATATAAAAATATTGACTAAACTTAATGTGTAAACTTAATATGTGTGGTTTTGAACTTCAAATGCACTACGACAATTCAAAAAATGAATTATGCTGTTCTTCCTTTTTACCACAGGGTTCTTTATAAGGTTTTTTTTAATATTAAAACGATATTTCCATTATTTTGTTGTTTATCTTTTGAGATATTCCCGTTTTGTGCGATCCATAGACGAATTTCTCCGAGCTAGAAGTGTGATTTAAATGAACCGCCATATTTTACTTCAGAATAATTTAAAGTATCTTATTCACGGACCCTGAACAACGTTTTAATTGAAAGTTACAAAGATTTTACAAACGATATTATTATGTCAATAACTTCGTTGCTGATCTTTTCTATATTCTGTAAATGAATTTCCTTGAATTTTACTTAACTTCAGAATACAATCTGCAAAACTTGAGTGAAACTCCATATATAACTTCAGAAAAATCAGAAAATTATTTTAGGGGCGATCGCTCAGATTTTGAACAAATTTTTATTTATAACTTGCAGATTTTTTCTAAACGATATTATTCTTTCTATAACTTTGTTGCTAATCATTACTGTATGAGAAACTCTTAATCTGCGAGATATGAAAATTCAATATATAACTTTAGTTTGATCTGAAAATATTTTGAAATAATCGAAAAGACCTTGAAACAATTTTTTTAATGAACCTTGTACAGTTCTTCCAAACGATGTTAATTTTTTTATAAATTTCTTGCCGATCATTACTCTCACTTTTTGAGATATGAAAATTAAATTCTTCTATTTCTATAAAATTTTAAAATTCTAAAGACCTGAAACTTATAATGGATGTTATTCGTTATTTCTGTACCTTCTGATCATCAAGATCATTTAAGGCATTCTGGTTTAGCGCGATTTTTACTTAATTTTAAAGTCATAGCGGAAGATAAGATTTGAATTCAGAATAATAAAAAAATTGTAGGCGATCGCACAGATCCATAAATTTTTTGCTGATCTTTACTTAGACTATTTACTCGATCGCAAAAAATTCATTGTTTTTAATTAGCACAAAATTTAAGACATCAGAGTTTCTTCAAACTTTACATCATTTCTGAATTTGATTTCCATATTTTTATATTTAAAATTCTACAGGTTTTATAATCAGAAATAATATTCTCTTTGTAAGTTTGCTGATCATTACTTTTTAAAATACTCTCATTTTTAAGATCCAAAAAATTTAATTATCGCAGTTTTACTTAAGATCAATATCATCAATAGGGATGAACTTTGAATCTATGACCTGAAAAGTGTTGGGCACATGACATACGGGTGTAAAAGCTATCGATCAGCAGAAAACAGCTCCGAAATTTTATAGTAGGATTTCTTTACAATAATTTTGAAAAAAACTAATTCAAAATTCAAAGAATGTGATCTTAAGTGACAGTTCCGGAGATAAGGTTTTGAAGATTATTATTTTGAAAGAGATTTTAAAGATACAGATAAGTAATTAGCGATTCTGAAGAGATAAAAAAGATTTAGAAAATTAATTTAAGATTGTGAAAATTAAAAAAAAAATCAAAATTGATCTCAGTTGTAATATAAGAGATCACTTCATATTAAATCGTATGTAAATGTGATTTGATATCATAAATTTCTGAAAAAAATAAAATATAACGAATAACGATGTATATTTAAAATTTCAATAAGATATATATGAATATGTTCATGAATCATAGATATGAAAAATATACCAATTTATCATGCAAAAATACTAAAAATCTCAATTCGTGTAAATCATATTTAAAAATGATTACGATGTCATTATAAGGACCCTTTTGAAGAAAATACATTTTGGGTGTTCACCTTACACATGTTGCTTTATATAAAAGATGATTTCAACTTAATGATTCGAGAACTTAATAAAATATTATTTATTTATTTATTTATTTATTTATTTATTTATTTTCTTTAAATTGAACAATTTTTGATAGGACTTTTCCCGAGTTTACATACATTTATTTATAAAGTAATAAAACATTATAAAGTTCAGAAGAAACAAATGTGGCCATCTTATTGGAGATTCCCGAAAAATTTTTAATTTTCTTTTAAAGTTCCAACTTTAGATTTATACATCTTTTTAACGAATATAATGTATGTTTATATTTCTATTACATTGATATTTTTTAGAATTTTGTAGGGAATCCGGTATATATTTTTTGGTTCTATATTAAGTCCAATAACTTAAAAAAAAATATATATATACATTATAAGTGAGTTAAAATTTTATTTCAACTTAAATATCTCTGAAATTATAAGAGATAATATGCACATGTAAAAGTATATTTTATTGAGATTTAAAAGGTCAATGTTTATAAAACTACATAAGTGTTTGTACTTCTCCAAATCAATTCGAAAACATCTCATCCTTAACTATGTGAAATTTCATTAAGATATTTTTAACGTTTCAATATTTACAGAACCCGATTTGGACACAATGTGCATTATAAAATCGAATCAGTGTTTATTTGTGACCGAATCGTTTTTTTAATTTTAAATACAGATGAATTTTGAAAGGATCAATCTGAAAACGTAAGAATAAGTATATTACAAAAACAAATAAAATTTTATATATTCGTCTATGCCAAATTTGCAATACCCTCCATCACAAATGAATTTTAAGTACATACATTATGTTTCGTATATACACACTCACACATATACTGACAGACGTTACAGTATAAAAAGTTTTTGCATAATATTACACGATACACTTAATGCGTCATAAAGTGAGTTATATTTTTGGCTATAACTTTTTTTCTACTGAACCGATTTTGGTAAATTTTGGATTGGTAATTTTTTTTTGATATTATGACAACATCTTATTCCAATTCGTAGATTTATTATTGATATTTTTAGAAAAGTCCTTCGCTCTAGTTAAGAGTTTGTTTCCGATATCGGACTACATTTCTTACCTTACTAAACCGATTTAGCTGGTTTTGAATAGGAAAATGACAACTACTCGGGGTATATTTCACTTCAGCTCTGTCAATAATTGTGAATGTAATCGTGCCAAAAATAGAAAGAAAGACACACAGGCAGACATACAGACGGGCATAACTAAATCGACTAAGATTTTGATTTGATACAGGAATATGTATATAAATTATGTAGTCTTAGATGATATCTTGTATTTACATTATGTAGTCTTAGATGATTCTTTCTTATCGTTACATACGGAATGACAAAGTTTACATACCCTCTTCTTTGTGATGGTGGAGTCTATAAAAAGAGTAAAATTAATTAACTGATTTCATTAACATCTCGTAGTTTTCTGACATCTTTCCGCTTAAAAAACAATTAATCAATATATTTACACACAAAATTAAAGATTTTTTTTTAAATTTATTTTAATTTATTGCAGACAAAAACCATAAAGAAAAAAACATAAAAAAAATGAAAAATAAGTCTAATGAATATTGTTTGTTTCTTTCTCTTCTTTTTTTGGTAAAATTAAAATATTTAACAAACATTAATAACATAATTTAGTTATATTTTTTATTTTTATAATCTTTCTTTAAATTTTTAGTTAAAAATTAAAAAATAGAAACACTAAAAACCAAGATTTAAACTGACTGACCCACATACACTTGAAAAAAAGTCCCAAAAATAGCAAATGAAACATAAAAACACCAAAAAATAAAATAACAACAACAAAAATAAAACAAAAAAATATCAGTTTTACTTAACCTTGAATTGAGAATTAAGACACAACGAAAACATAAAAATAACAAAACATTTTCAAAAAAAAAAAAAAAATCCAACAAAAGAGAACTTGAGCCTAAAGTCGAAATTTTACATGATTTTATTTTGGTTTTTAAGTTCTTTGGGGGGCATTTAAGACCATATTTATATTAAATGTATTTTAATAAATTTTGAAAACGTTTATAGACATAAATACAAGAAATACTAAATAACACTGAGACCAAAATGAACGGCTTTATATAGGCTGTAAAAAAGAGATACATATATACATTTTGTTATTTCACCACTAGTGGTGAAATTGGGTATAATAAGTTTGTAACACCAAAAAGGTGGCTATGAAGTGGTTGAATGCTTTGGGGTGTGATATCGGACTGTATACTAGAGGAAGTTTATTAAATTTTCAGATTGTATTGTCTCAAAAAAATGGGTTTTTATTTTTAGTCTTGAGGACCATTATTATATTAAAATCATCTTCGCTAAAATTATCAATTAGTTATTGAAAAGCATATTTTCATTAAAATCTATATGACTACGATCAATTGAAGGACTTTGAATTTTAATACAACAGAAAGTGTATCAAAATATTTTTTGAAAGCAGTTCTAAAACTATTGATCCCTTCAAAATATCTTAATGAAATTTCAAACGATTATGGCTGAAGTGTTTTCGTGTTCACTTGGAAGAGTACAGTTCTCTTTCTGGTTAGATCTTTAAACTTAAGTGGAATTTCAATTGATGTCAAAAATTTAATTTCGATTTTTTTTAATTAAGTCTGGAATAAAACTGATATAAACTGTCCTGAATAAGAGAATTTAAAATAATCCCATTTTTACATAAGGAAATATCCAAAATCCCAATCCGTATAAAACACGTTCGAAAATTTAGCATTTTTTGTATGAAATAAGCACCCTGTCATAATTAGGAACCTCCGGCAGAAAATACTTTTTGGATGTTTACCATACACATTTAGATATATATTAAGGGTAATTCAAGTATTACTATTCAAACTATGCAAATTGAGACCTTTAAAAACTATTAAACATTTGACCAACTTCGGATAGGGTTGTTGGCAGATCTTTGCACGGAGCATTCTCGGTAAGATTCCTTAAAAAAACTATAAGAAACTTCTAAAGTTCAGAATTAAAAAATGGTTTTATCAGTCCATAAATGTTTCCAACTTTATGAAAAATTTTAAATATTAAATTAATCACTTGTTTTTTATTAATATAATCGAGATGACCAAATGGAAAGATCACCGATTACGCTACTGGGCTTGCATTCTTCTAAATCAACTCGAAAACTCTTTAGCTTTAAACATGTGAAATTTCATTTTAATATTTCTAATGGTTCAAAAGTTACAGAATTATTTCCAAAAATATCGATTTATCGGTTCGATCGCTCAGTTAAATCATTATTGATTTATAATTTCCAAAATTGATGAAATTAATTTCATACTCGTTATTCCCGGCTTAAGTGTATTTTATCAGCATGATTTTTTGTTGTCGTCATGCCCACAACAACACATCGAACTTAATGTTTACACTTAATTTAGTGTTGCTGCTGCTATTGTTGTTGTTGCTGTTGTTTGTAGTGTGACCATCGAATAGGTAAAGTTTAAGGTACTTACGAGTACAACAAATATATAAATACAAATACAACAACTACATCATAAAGATAACAACAGCAACAACTAAACAAAGAAGTCAGTCAATCATTTAATAATATTTTGGTAGTTTTGTTGTTATTAACGTAGTTCTTTTTTTGCTGTTGTTTTTATTCGTGAGAATGATGAATGCAAAAAAAAACAATGACTGACTAGATGATGTGTTGTATAAAGTTGCCAGACTGTTGAGGATTTTGTGTCAAATAGGGAATTTGTGGTTTGTCCATGATAATGTCCATGATGCTAAACGTTAGTTCTTTAGTTAGTTCTTTATCGTGATGCTAAACGTTAGTTTTTTACCTAGTAAAATAAATTTGTAATAAACTATACACCAGTATTACAAGATAACTATGACACTGAGCTTTCAGACTCCTTTTTGTTTTGCTTCAAGATTTTTAAATTCTAAGTCTTAACATCAGCTTCAGTAACAAACTGTAATGAGTGTTATATTCGGTTAAGACTGACTATAAAAATTAAAGACATTAAAAATTGTGGACCGACCCTCGTACAATTTGATTTTATTATTTGCGCTTGTTTTAATCATACTAATTTATATTTTACTGCTCACATATATGACAGATTTTAGGAGATATTCGAAATTGGGATTATATAAGGAGTGTAGGAAATTATGAACCAAAACTCGCAAAACTTCGCACGTTGTTTTCTGGTTGAATAAATTTAAAATGTACGAAATATCATATCAATACATTTTTTTAATTTATAAACTTTAAATAGATTTTGGGAAGGAATAATTTTGGCCTGTAAAAGGTTCACAACAATACATGGACATATAGTTTGCCAGCCGGTCTAACTTGCGGACGTGCGCACAATGTTAAATTCAGAAAGTGATACTGACATGTTCGGTAATACTTTAAGAGAGTAGAAACATTTTTATGGGTGTTACAAATTTGTGCATACTCCCACTTCCTGTGGTATTGTTAGGTATACAAATTAATACATATGGTATATCGTTATTATGAATTTATAATTTGGATTATAGTTTCTCACTAACACTTTTATCAAGGTACCGAGAGAAAAGAAAAATTATTTAACTTCTTATTTTTTATATCCTGCATCATCATGGGTGGTAAGAGAATTATGTTTAGTGCTGCTACTTCTTTAACTTCTAATTAATGACGACGCATATTGCAATTGGTTATAATCGGTTTAATATTTTTTATTATACAACCGATACCGGTTATAGCGCATAAAATTCTTTCCAAATTATATGAGGATCTATATATTGTTTCCCATAGCTCCCATACAAGAACAACTTTCGAATGTCACTTTAAAGTACATATATCCCACTTATAAGTTGTCATTATATTTATATTTGGTTTAAATGATGTTCGAAATTATACGAGGTTTGGTCCGAAATTTTGGCATAGCTCCCATATAACCTTATTCCTAGAAAAAAATCCTTTAAAACGCATAATTTTTACAAAGATGTAAGTATCATAATAATGTATGTAATCTTTGAGTAGATATTGGAAAACCAAATTATACGAGGGCCGTCCTATAAATTATCGTAGCTACTATTTACAACCAACAATGTGTTTTAGGATATTTCGTAGAAGACCTCTACTTTCTCATTTTTTTTAAACAATTCATTTCTCTTAATAAAATTTTCATGTAGAATCTGTTCGGTGAAAAAAGATTTCCGCAAAGTCTATACTGAAATCTTAATTTTATGTAATATATTTTGAAAATGTTATATTTCTTGAAGGAGATAATCTAAATATTTAATAGGCTGAATCGTATTTAATGACATATCTTTTATTCCCCTCCTGATGGTTATAACTCAAAAAAGTGATATTTTTGGCGATGGCGTTGAATTGAAAGGTTTTGGGTTGAATTAAAAAGATATTTCCAAAAATTGTATTTTTTTCTGAGTTATGACAATTTTGCAGCAAATGAGCGATAAATCAATTTATTTGTTCCCAATGATTTTATGAAAAAATAAATCTAAAGTATCAAATGAATTGTTTATTCAAATATTAACGTTATTCAAAATTTTGAAAGTTTATTGCACTTTTTGCATTGAAACGTTTTTAAACCCCAAACATCCGGATTGTCAAGGTTTGGATTATAGAGTTTATACGGTATTTAATATTTTCTAAATTTATTTATTCTCCATTAATAAATTTTTTGCTTAATTAGGGTTTAATTATATAACAATGATTTTTTTTTTTGGGGACATGTTGTGCAACATTTTTCTGGCAACACAGGGCTGCTTGAGTGCCTTAATAACAATCAATTTGTTGTTGAAAATTGTATTTTTTGGAGAGTTCATTCTCCTGTTATATCGTTACCATGATCAATATAAATAAATTCTCATGCTTTTTTTAAACTTCTTTATGATCGATATGCATTTTGAAAAAAAAGATAATAAAATGCTTTTTTGCTTTTAATAAGTTTTTGTTTTTGTTGTTTTTTATAAAATAATAATAAAACATTTTGTTGTTGTAAAGTTTTTAAACATTTAGACGGTTTGATGTACGTTTTCAAGTACAATCATGTTATTGTTTTCCTCCCCAAAAAAAAAAATAGTATTTTAGTGCTTATTTTATATATGTAAGTATGTATGAATGTTGTAATACCTTATATATACATATATACATATGTATATCTTGTATCTTTATGTTTATTTTTAAGTTTGTTATTATAATTAATATTTTTTATTACTATTTTTTGTTTTTTTTTTCTTTTTGGTTGAAGTTCAAAAAGAATACACTTTTTTTGAGGGTCATTGGGGAAATAAAAACATTATTTTTTTCAAGTTTCCATAAAATAATGTAAAATAAAGTTTATTGTTAATGAATTTATGTAATAAATTAAAATTAAAAATCCAAAAACAGTTAACGTGATCATTTTACAATAATAGAAAAATATTTTTTACACATAAATTGCACATGATTTTATGAATTCATAAAATTGACGATTTGTAAGGGAAGTTTAGGTTTATGCTAATGAATTAATGAATCTATTTCATAAGAAAGGGCTCTTGATGTATTTTTAAAGGTTAAACGTTTTAGAAATAATATTTTTCTTATAAATATTAAATATTACTAAAATAGTTATTTATGTTCTATTTATTGGGCTTAAACTTTGACCTTCGAATTTACATATATAAACCATATTTTAAGTGAAATTCAATTTCGAAAATAGTTTAATTGAAAATGAATGAAATATTTAACTTATTGCAATTTTTATTATGCTATAACAACGTGTTATAATTCAAAAAAAATTCATAAACATATACAAATCGTTATGGGGTTTCAGTATTTTCATATCGGGTCAGTTTTTCCTTTGAATGTTTAAAAGCATAAAAATCTTTAAAAAATATATAACAAATAATGATAATATGGGTATCAAATAATGGATAAAAATCTCTACTATATATAAACATTATTCTACTAAATCATGTATAACAATACTTTAAAGAAAGTCCTTCCGAATTCTTTCCTTTTAAATTTTTAATAATTTTTCTTTCTTTTTTTTTTTAAATAATTCAATAACTTTTAAACTCTTAAAGATATCTTAATAAAATTTCACATGATCATAATTGAAATATTTCTCTTTATATTTGAAAGTGTACAAGACCCCAGTGGAACCCAAAGTTGGCCATCCCGGGTTTTTTTCTTTTTAATGGACCTTAAAGTTTAAAAGCGTATAAAACTTAAAAAAAGAAAAAAACATTAATAATAATTGCAATATGGATATCAAATATTATATAAGAATTTCTGCTATATATTAATTTTATTCCTTTAAAATATCTAGGATAATAAAAAGAACATTCTTTCGAAATCTTTTCTTTTAAATTCTAAATAAATTTTTGGAAATAATTTAGTAACTTATAAACTTCTAAAAATATCTTTATAAGATTCCACTTGATCATAATTAACGTATTTGAAAGAGTACAAATTTTTAACGGTTGAGGGAACACAGCATGATCTTTTAAAGTTGGCAATCTTGGGTTTTATCCATTAAATAGATCTTTAAGTTTAAAAGCATTGTAAACTTTTTAAAATTGTAAGTAATAATTGCAATATACAATTATTATTAATATTTTTATATTCTTATCAAATAATGGATAAGAATCCCTGATATATATATTTACATTATTCTTTCTAATCGTCTAGGACAATATTAGGAAAAAAGTTTTTCAAAATCTGTCCTTTTATATTTAAAATATTTTTTTTAAATCAAATATTCTTTATTATAAAAAATATCTCAATAAGATGTTGATTTGAAAGAGAACAAATTCTTATTGGTTCCGAGGTTACGATATTATCTTCCAAAGTCGGTCTTTTGGGTATAAATATATTTGAAATTCGCTAAAAATTCCTTTAAAGTATGATCCAAAAGAAATTTGGTATATAAAAAGTCCTTTTAAATTTCTAAGAAAAAGGGCTTTCACCTTTAAGTTATCTCGTTTGATTTAAAAGATCTACTTTTTACTCAATTTTTAATGTAGACTTCTTTTAATGTTCTGATAATATTTTCTTTTATTTTATTTTTTAATGTTCTTTTAATATTTTTTCAAAATATTTATCAACTTCTCAACAAAACTTGATACAATTTTGCTACAAAAATTATAAAAAATATAAAAGTCCTTTACAAAGTTATATTAATCGAAATGTGGAACTTCAAAATTTGAATTTTTTTCAAAAAATTTTAGATATTTTTAATCTCTTATAAAACCATTTTTAGTTCAGGGCTTCATTATTTGCTTAATCCTATAGAAAGAAAACTTTATGGACATCAGTTAAATATGACCTCTCAAGTCTTGGGTTTAAATGTGCCCACCAAAATCTTACCACATTATTTCAACTTTATAGGGAAATATGTTACCTCTTTTTTAATTATCATCGTTTAAGCTGCCATAAATGCATAGCTCCTTATGTAAGCTAACCCGAGAAATAATTTCTGTCGGACACCCTTTATAAAGACAGGTTGATCATTACAATGAAAAATGTAAAATTTTGAAAATATGTTTTATGCAAATTGGAATTTTCGGAACTTTTTTGGAGAAAAGTTGGATGTTTTTAAATTCACTGATTAAAAGATATAGCCGAAATGTAATTTCTGTCGGTCGCCCTTAAAAACGACAGGGTAACCATTTCATTGAAAGAAAAACAAATTATTACCCATGTTTTATGTGGACTGGAATATCTTGGAAAAAAGTGGGACATTTTTTTAACTAAAAATTTAGCCTCTTATGTAAGCTAAACATTCGAAAAGCCGGATGCCCTCTAAATGGGAGAAAGACCATTTCAAAGAAAAAAGTTAGATTTTGAGTCATGTTTTATGTGGATTATAATTTTGGGTACTTTTTTTGTAGAAAATTGGAAATATTTTTTAATTTCCTGATTTAAGTAGAACTTTATTCATTTTATATTAAAATTTCATATAATTTGCTCAATTTACTTAAATTTAATTATATTATGATTATAAAATTATTTTTTACAAAAAAGCTAAAATACGGAATTTTAATTAATAATACTAATTTAATTTATATATTAACTTTTTGTTTATTAATTATTCATCTTCATTTCCTGATGTTTTCTTAGATACCAAATAATTGTGTTAAAAGTTTATAATATTCCAGAAAATTTAACCTCAATAAGACGTTCTTCCAGTCAGCTTAAACTATTTATAATACATTTCTGTGAAATAATTTCCAAATAATTATTTTTTTAACAATTTACAATTCATATATTTTTCATATTATTTTTTTAAAATCTCAAATTCTTTAAAACTTTAAAGTAGCACTTAAGGAAATCTGACCAGATTTGAAAAAAAAAAACTGAAAATGTGATTTCTATCTCACGCCCAGATGTCTGTACTTTTAAACTATTTAAGAATACTGGTTTCATTTTAAACTATTCTGAACTTATAAAAAATAATAAAAATTCCATTAATTTGAATTTAAAATTTTTAATTTCAAGTTTATATCTTTATATTCCTTTTCTTTTATATTCCTTTTTTATATATTTCTAATATATAGAAATTTTAATTTTAATTTCATTTTCTGTTATTTGTTTTTACCATAAATTCTATTCTTTTTTACTTTCATTCAAAATTTACGTCGTCATTTGAAACGTATGAATTTGCTATCGAAATTCTAAAAAAAAACAAAGTTGAAGAACAAAAATAAAAAATAAAAGAAATGAGAAAATAAATTAAGAACCTACCGCAACCTATTTTTTATTTGGGAATGAATTTTTACCAAAAACAAAGTTTAGAGAGCTATGAGCATTACTAACACAATTGCAGAGGCAGAAAGACAGACTGACGACTATTCGACTACTCTAATCGTACTTGAAAGAGAAGAGAGAGAGAGAGAAAAAACAATTAAAATGTTTAAGAGTTTTTCTTATTTATTTTAATTAATTTATGTTATATTTGTGTTAGGAAATTTAGGGAAGTAAATTTTGTTTGAATGAATTAAATTTGTGTTTAGAAGTATAAATTATATATTTTAATCGGGAGAACCCTAAGGAACTTTTCTTGCTAAACCTTGTTTCAGATGCCATGGGGTCAGAACTTATATGGAAAAGGGTTCTTTAATAAAACCCCTTAATGTATGGTGTTAAATTTAGCCAGAAAATTCTTCAGTGTAAAGCATTTTGTGGACCGCTCAGAAAAAGAATCGATTACTTGAAAGATATATAAAAATAGCAGTCATGTTTACTTTATTATTTTATATCTTCTTAATTTTTTGTGAAATTAATTTTTAATGGATTCCAATGGCTATAAATTATTCTGAATCTCAAAAAAGTCATTCTTACAAAAAAGTTATTTGAAGTGATATAGTGTGAACCAATATTAGGGTCCACTTATATATATACAATTCATATAAATGTTGTTGTTACAAAGTCTATGAACATTTGAAATCTATTGATGTTCTCAGAAATACTCAATTAATTGTTGTCAAATTGGAGAAATATATCTCTGACACGATTCAGTTTGAAACATGAATATTTTATTTTTAAAACTCTGTCTGATCAAAAAAAAAGCTTGATGTTTATTCTAATCTGTCGATTTATAATCAAAAATTTTACAAAAATTCTTCATTTGAACTTAGAGTTTGTCATAGAGATGGGTCTATATCTTTTAATGCTTTGAACAGATTTTACTGGTTTTAAGTAGGAAATTTCAATTCGAATATCATTGAGCTCTGTCAGGTTATGTGGACACATCTACATCGACTCTGTTTTTTATTTGATGCAAAACAAAATATTCATTATAGGGTTTTAGCTGATTCCTTCTTTGCGCTACAGACAAATTGTATAAAAAGTCCTGATGAATGATCTAAAATATTATTAAAAGTCCGGCAATTTAGCCGGTTTTTTTAATTTTATTTTTTATATTAATATTAAAGAAAATATATTTTTAATTTAAAAATAAAAATCGCTCAAGTGTTTTTGAAAGGAAGCAGTTCCACAACTTCTAAAGCTATTTTTTTGTTAAGATATATTTGATATGTTAATTGTCATTGAACTTTGACCCACAAGGTGAGAACAAGTAAAATTACCTGTCGCTTTAGATCAATAGTCAGTGCATTTTCTTTAAAACAATCAAAGCATCTGTCCGTTAGTCCATCTGTTTTAATCACGTTCAAATCTAAAAAAATTCGGACTAAAAATATTTCCCAGGATCTTAATTGTTGTCTATTGTATATTGCATTTTAAAATTGACCAAGTCGGCTGAGTAATTAACAGTTAAAGATCAATATCTCAAAACTAATTATCAATCAGATCAATAAAAAAAATTATAGACAAAACTGAACTGGATCTTTTTTACACAATTGTATCGCATTTGCAGAAGCAATTGTCCCAATTGAAGTCATGATAAGGCTGTTAATACTGAGCAGAACTTATCAATTATTTGACTAAATGCTTTTGATTTAAACGAGTCAAGGCTGACGAATATCTATCGTATTTCATGCTATCGTATCGTATTTCATGCTCATCTTTTCCTACAAACCCGATGATGGCACATTAGTCCACAACTGAACAGATCGTTGACAAAATGCTTTTTAATTGAAGCGGTTAAGTATGTGAGACTTACAAGCTGTTTAAAACCACCAAAACCGATTAATGGTTAAATAATCTGAGACTGTAATTCTGGGGTGATCGAGTTATATTTAAACGTGTTATTAAAGTGCTTATTGTGGGAGGTTGTAGATCTTAAAATTTACTAAAGATAAATTATTTTGAGTGACTTGACGGTCATTTAAGTGACTTGACGGTCATTATTGAACTTTAAAAATCAGGTTTAAATCTGAAAAAAGTATGATTTATTTTCAGTTTTATTTGTTATTGTTGTGATTTAAATATTTTAGTTATAACTAATTTTTTCTAATTTTTTTTATTTTCAACAACCAATATTTTCTGGTATCATGACATTTGACTCATTTTTGTGTTCAGGGGAAAAATCTTAAAATTATTGGCCTTAACGCTGAAAAAAAAATAATAAAAATAATAAAAAAACATTTACTCACCTTTTTGTCAGATAACACTCAGGCATCACAACAAAAAATATAGTACTTTTTTCTTATACTCTTTAGAAAACTGAGAGATATTGAACTGCCATAACAAGAGTTCATGACAACTCTGCGAGAGTCGTTGCTTTCAATCAGTAAATGAATGAAATTATTTTTAAAACACGTTGTTGTATTTATGTGGATTACTCATAGTGGGTGGTGGAGGCTAGCAGAGCTGTTAGGGAGGAAGATTTATTTAATGAGTAAAAAATACCTTAAGAGAATTCAATGACAACAAAGAGTTGTTTTATTGCAAGTTAAAGCTCTTTGAAAAAAATCCCTTATTATTTTATATAAATTTCATGTGCAAAAAAAAAAAAAAACACTAAAAAAGCAAAGACCTTTATTGCGCCTTGAGTACTTAAATATGAGTACCTTTTAACACTCAGTACTATAAAAATATGTCTTGATGAATTTTTGTTGTTAGGGAAGGTTGTTTTTGTTTATTTATGGGATCTCTCATCTTTGCGATTAAAGTTAGAGAAAGAGTACAAAATACGTTTTTCATCTCTGTTTACAAATAACAACAACAACAAAATGTTTGTACTCTCCCAATTGCAAATTTTTCAAGAAATGGGAGTTCATAAATAAAGTACATTTTTCAAATGGGGGACAATGAATTTTTTATTCTCTGCTTTTTAATTTTAATTCAAAATAAACATCTCTTCTTTTTTTCGATTTCGTTTTTTTTTATTTTGTTGAAATGTGGTTCAATGAATCTTTCTTTATAATAGTTGATATTTGTTATTGTTGTTGTTGGTTTTGCAGCTGTAGCTGTGTTACTGAGAATACAAAAAATACATCATATAAACGAATACGTATTCCATACCAAATAAAATAAAACTGAATTTCAAAGATTGAATTCATGCGTTAAGAAAAAATAATTTTACTTTCATGAACAAAAAATGAAAAAAACATCCTTCTAAAGGGTGGTCCGAACTAAATGCTCTGTGGATATCTAAACAGTCTAAGGCATCAGCTATTGAAACAATTAGACATTATAATCTATACAATATAAATAGTTATTAAAATTTTCCCTTGATTAATTGTTGAACATGATAACGAGTCGCGGTTTCTGGTTATTTTCCTTATTATTGCAAAGTACAGCAATGTTTTCCGGCTTGTTAAAATTTGCGCGACATTCTCCCGATTTTGGAAATATTTGTTAAATTTTGATGATTAAACAAATGGTGTTGATCTTAAAATATTTTAAAAAGAGTTTAAGATTCTCAACAAGCGGTTCATTAGTGTTAAGGAATGACTCACAATTAACACCGTACATTATAGTTGAACCAAAAATCTTTTCATTTCACATTACACTTGAACTCCTTCAGGATGGTCTTGATCGTCATTTGTGTTTCAGATTTCATTATTTCAATCGACTGGAATTAGTTCCTGGAGGAGTCTATTGAGTCTTTTAAAAACCTGAAGGTTCATGGATTCAAATCAAGCAAGTTGCGTTACACATTCTTTGGAGACTTTTTTGGGTATAATTTCTGCAAACCGTCCCTGTTGATTTTATAATATTCCGAATAATTCATTCCGAATGATCTTCTTCGTATTAAGTGATTCAGCTTTGATAAAATCAAACGAGTCAAAGTTATGTTACTGGAGACTGTATTCTGCAGAAATCCTACAACTCCAATAATCGAGGAAAACTTAAAAATGAATTATGACTGCGTCTTTTTAAAGCTCATTTCTGGATAATTTCAGCAAACCGGGTGTGAAGGTTTTTTTTACAATTTTTAATGCTCGTTTAAAGCTGAAATCAATCTTTAGAATTTTCTTTAGAAATTCAAATGTGATTATCTCATTAGAGCCAAAATAGTGTCACTTTTGAAAATCTAGAGTTCTCCACAACTAAATGAGTTTCAATTTGCTTTGGAACTCTATTCCGGAAAACCCCGAACTCCAATAATCAAGGAAAACTTGATAATGAAGTGATTCGACATTTCAATGCTTCAGAGTTTTCAACATTCGACAGTTGAAGTACTGCTTTCTTAAGTTTTCGAAAATCCTCCTTCAACATTAACCTCAAAAACTGCAATTCAGCTTAGATATTTTTAAAGACTTAAAATAGTATATTTGAAGGAGTCCATGGAGTCGTTTAAAAACTATGAGGTCGAACGGAGCTAAATTCAACAATTCAATGACTGTATTTGCTTTGGTACAGAATTTCGAAAAAAACTTATTGGTTGGACATGATTTCGCTCGATTGCTATTTTAGGTCGTAAGCTGAGGCACTTGTATGATCTTTACTTTGGCACTATCCAACTTCTTGCAGTATTTTCAGGGTAAACGTACGAAAATATCAGCAAAACGGGTTTATAAGTGAGTGAAAACATTTGTGCATGTTCGATCAGTTTGATCTGTGGAAAATGTTCCAAATAGATTTGCAAAAGGGCTGTCAAAACTCGTCAAGTTCTCGAAATCAACAACTGAACTTTCATACGTGTATATTTTGAATACCGATTTGAGTTTACATTGACTTCAGAAAATAAGGCGTATCTTAAGAATAATTCAATGCTTTAAGTGGTAATTCCGTTTTTGAAGCGACTTAAGTTCCAAACCATCCGATTTGAATAAAATCATATCGAATTTTGCAAAATTTATTTCACTTTTCCGCTCTTTCATAAATTCATTACTTTACATTTTAATCTGTGAAAAATACAAAAAAAGGAAACGTTAATGATTTGCTGTTTAAATGAATTTTGTTGATAATGATGTTGTTGTGGATGATGATAATGATAATCTTGTTTGTTGTTTGTGTTGTATGAAATGATTCTGTATTTAAAGGCTGTTTACCTGGTTGCTGCTGACTTGCTGTTTCTGTTTCTGTTGTCTGTTTATCGCATTTGGGCAGTAAAATCATCATTCTCGTATTTTTTTTTGTTGGTGTTTTTTTCCAACAAAAATAAAAGCACTCAGTTACAACACAGTGTGACACACTCCTTTAAGACCAATGACTGTATATATAAAGCAAATAGCAATATACTCTGACTAATATAACAAAAACAAAAAGAGGAAAAAACGATCCAACCAACTTACCAAGCAACCAACCAAACAACCAACGAACTGCGGTGGCAACAGGCAACAAACTCAACATTTGCCAGGCTTGCAAACTTGAAAGCAAGACATTTTATTCACATGATGAAGTCAACCAGCCAGTCAGACATTCATCCATCCATCTATCTATCCGTGTATTCTATCCAGTCATTGCTTTAGCATGTTGTAACTTGAGCGTCATCATCACCATCAACATTGGCAACGTCATTGTTAGCAGCAGCAACAACAGCAATAACAGAGGAGTAGCAGAAACAGAATCATCAACAACATTTTTTATTGTATTTTTTTCTTGCTCTTGCTGTTTAAAACATTTTTTCTTTTTTTTTTTGTTGGTGTTGGGGAGAGAAGAGTAAGAGCAATTGTAGAGGCAGAGATGTTGTAAGCAGCAGCAACAGAGAAAAAGAGTTGTAGTATAGAGTTATTGTTGTTGCTGCATTTTGATGTTATTGTTTTGTTTTTGTTATTATTATAGTTGTTGTTGTTGTCGTTGTAGTTGCTGTTGCTGTTGTATACACACAGTGCAATGACTACCCATGCTGATGATGATAATAATAATGATGATGATGGTTATCGAAGGTCTTTCACCCGAACTCGGTCATTGGCGTACATTTGCTTGTGAATCCAGAGCTTTTCAAAGTGTAGTGAATAAATGAACACACACAAATATACATACTTGTATTTATTACATTCAAACAAACATATGCACATACAAACGAACAAATAAACCAGGCATATATTTATTTATACATATGTATGTATGTTTGTTTGTATGTGTGTATGTGTGTATATGTGTATTGTATATTGTAGTATGTCGCAATTTCTTAAGAAAGTTCAATTGCCTCAACAATCACATTCACTGTCGGTTTCTGATGCATTCGAGTTGTATATTGCAATGTAGGCATACAAACAAACAAACAAACAAACAAGCAAACAAATAAATAAAAACACACACGTGCTTACATTGAACACATACACACTAACACACATACAAAGATAGAGAATAACATCAGCAGCAACTAAAACACTAATAATAAGAAGAAAAATAATAACAAAACATGAACTCTCGTACAACAAAAATTAAAAAAAAACAACAACAAAACAGAAATATGTATATTTTTGTTTAAAGACACTTTAATACACACATTACACACAAATATATACATATATAAATATATTTTATTGGTGAACTATACGTAAAATGCACATTGGGTCAAAATAACTTTAATTAATTTATAAACAACTCATATTAATAAAGAAAAATACCCACATTTCCATTTAGGGAGTCAAGTTCCGGGTTATTATTAAAGGGGACTGGAATCCTTGGGTCTCTCGTGTGACTTGTTCATATTTTTTGATTGTTCAGTGACACTGTCATGATGACTCTGAAACTCCAATAATCAAGGAAATTAATCATTAGAAAAAATTTTTTGGTCGGACATGATGTTCGCTCAATTGATCTTTTTTAAGCTTAGAAACTTTAAACACGACAGACTTTTTAACATAAATAAAAAAAGATTTAATGGTCGGTCCACCCATAATGCATTATCCAACTTCTTGTGGTATGTTCGATCAGTTCGTTCTGCGGAAAATGTTCCAAATAGATTTGCAGAACAGCTGTCAAATTCGTCAAGTTTTCGAAATCAATAACACGTGTACATTTTGAATAACGATTTGGGCTTACATTTACATTTCAGGAGTCAAATTCCACTTAATTTTTAAGAGACAGTGTACAACATTAATATATGATACATTATTGATATCATTGGAAAGGTAATTACTTGAATAATCATTTTCGTAGCACTTTTGTGAAAAGATTCTAATATTTGACCTTGAATAAAGTTAATATTATTAATTTTTCATTACGAAAGTATCAAAAATTCTTAACCGGGAAAATTTTCTTTGAAAATAACTATTTTGCTGTTATAGGTCCATTACACCACATTGTTGGTTGAAATGACTGCTACGAAAAATTTATGAATTTGCTTTCCTTATTTATGCTTATAATAGATTTTTATGATATCAACATTTATGTGAAATTTATTTGTTTTTAAGGGATTTTTCTGGAGGGTTATAAAGAAATTAGGAGAAATTATGGACCGCTCCTGGTTTAATTTTGTATAGCGATTCTGGCATATATTTATCTCAATTTTACTAAATATTTTTACAATACCTTTGTATGTGTTGGATTTTTGAGTTTCAAAGTGATATTTGGAAGGGTGTTTGTATGGGACCTATGAAAATAATGGACTGATCCTCATATAATTTTGCACATTATTTTGGAATGTAATAGGAATTTTTGCTAAATTTGGTTGAAATGGTTTTATATTTAGGAATTTTATGGACTAAAAACACCATTCCGGGGGAACATATGTATAAGACCTATATGAAAAAATGGACCGATCTTAACCAATTTCAGTAAGCAAAGTCCTTTGGCCAAAATAATATCATGTGCCAAATTTTATCAAGATATCTTCAAAACTGCGACCTGTATTTTACGAATTAAAAAACAAAAAGCAGCTGTACTAAATATGCGGTACAGCTGCTTTTTGTTATAAACAGTTGCTTAAATAAATCGGTATATATGGGTATTTCTCTTTATTTAAATTGTTCCTTAATCCTTAAAAGTTAAAAAAAATTAAATAAAAAATGTGAATCTCCCATATATTTAAAAGGGAAATTGTGGTTATTACTTTTTTTTATACTTGTCCTATGAACTCTTTTTTTATCAAATGATGATAATGGTCGAAAATTATCCGGTTAGATCAAATCATTTAAATCCCTTAACTTTTAATTTAAAAATTTTTAAAATGTCCTTATTTGAACATTGAGGAAATGAGCCTACCAAATTAGAGGGACTAATGGACGAACTGACAGACTTGGTGAAATCGTCTCAGATTTTGATTTAATACAATAATATATATACATCTTTTTAGTACTATACCATGTATATCCTTCAATTTCTGTAAAATTTTGTTTATAAAAAAGTATTTCAATTACATTTTAAGTAAATAAAAAATAAAAATAGGTTTATTATAAAATAGAGACCAACCTCAATGAGGACCCTATTTAATGATTTTGTGAGTCACATCTTAATCTATTTTTTCCATCTTTAACATTTCTCTTTGAATCAATTACAAAAACTTCTTTTGAAACTGCATTGTACTTTGTGATATTTTTAGTCCAAAATTGCAAAAAAAATTGATTGACCATTGCATGTGTCATCTCCTATTCTAACTAGACCCATAGTGCATTCGTACAATAACACCAACTGCAACTTTCGTGTAATAATAACTACAACACATGTGCTTCACTTTTGTTTTAAAGCTTCAAATTGTTGTTGCTGTTGTTGCTACTGCTATTGTAGTTGTTGTATTTTTTTCGGGAATAATAATATTTTTTTATAATTTTTTTTTATTCTTTAATACAAACAAACATTTGTTTGTAAATTTAACTGAGAAAAAAAAAAACAAAAAAAATAAAAAAAGTTCTTATAAATGTGGTATTCAACTTTAGCATAATTTTGAGATATTTTCTTCGCCCTTCAGCCTCCTTTATCCCTTATAACTCTAGAGATGAATGCAATATTAGGAGTTTGTGCGCATATCGATTTAGTTAAACTTTGGGAAATTTTAATGAGTCTCAAACCAATATAATTTGGATAAGCTTTGCCAAAGTGATTCATCGTTTTTATTAGAGCCCCTTATTCAGTTATTTGAAATCTGTAACTGTGTTAATTTAAAATTTTTATAAAAAATTCACAACGGTTATGCACCTCGGATGTTCAATTGTTCACCAAAGCAATGAGATTTAAATTTTTCCTTGGCCAGAATTTCAATGAGGAGTAACAATTAGTTTAGATGAGCATGTTAACAAAACCAGACTGATGGACGCTCCAGAACGACCCAAGTAATACTGGGCCAAAGATTATCAACCGCAAGCTTTTTTTTTTCCTAAAAAGGAACTTATCTATACAACAGAACTATCACAACAATAATGGAGGCACCAAAGGACTTAGCTTATATCTTTGGGTGTATGTATATCTATCAATCTCTATAATTGAGTTTGCCATATATTAAAAAACCAAATGTCAAATTAAGAACAGTAAAAATCTTACTTCTATAATACTTTGAAACATGATGTTGTTTTTTGCAGTTGTACCCACTTCATTGACAAACCTTGAAAATACAATTCGATTCCCTATGGATATTGTTAGAGCGTTTAAGCACTTTATTGCTACCAGGTATGTCGAGACAGTAAACAACTTGTGTGTGTGATTATATCGCAAGAAATCATTCCCTAACTATTACGTTCTTAGACTTAAGTACCCATCTTAAGTCCGATGAAAACATACTGTATATTCTTGTTAATGGTTTAACAACAGGTCAATGGTGTTCTTTAATAATTTTTAAGCTTTCCACATACTAAATCAGATTAAATAACATTTATTTTCGGAATACAACAACCATCCACGTCAAGTTTACCTTCCATCACAAATGCGTGTGAAGCAAATATGTTAAATTTCGAACATTCACAGTTTTATAATTTTTGGAACGGTAATGAAGTACATACAATATACATATAAGAGGTTATCGGTTTTAATGTACTGAACCGATTTTGCTGGTTTTATACGGGAAACTTCTCAGCACTGTACCAAGTACTCAGGCCAAATTTCATTGATTTCTGTCGATTAATGTAAATAGGAGCGTACCATCATGAGACAGACAGACGAACATAGCTAATCGACTAAATCGATTTGATGCAAGAATATAATTTCTTCTTAGCGTTACACACGGAATGACAAAGTTAATATACCCACTTCACCACTTGTGGTGATGAAGGGTATAAAAAGTTTGAAGGCTGAAATCTCATGAGGACTCAATTTAAGATAAAAATTTTATCTAGGTCCTTATTAATAATAACATTTGGTTTAGAACCAAGATATCCGATTAATGGTTTATTTTTATATCTTCTAAATCACTTTACTGTCTTCATTTCTAACTGAGTGGATTTATTCACTAAAGTGAATAATGATAATTATGATGTTTATATATCTATATATCATTTTATTGTCGATAATGTATAAAATTCGGATTAAATCTGTTTTTATATTATTTTTCGTTGTTGTTTTTGTTTGCAAAATTTTTAATTTTACTTTTACTCTTGGTAAAGTAAACAATGAAAGCAAAACGTACAAACAATTTTTCAGTTTAAGAGAAAGAGAGTTTTTTGTTGTTGGTGCAGTTGTTGTTATTGTGAAATTAATTCCCAAAACAAAAAGAGCGTTTTAATGGTTGAAAAGCAAAAAGGTCATTGATCTTTTTATTTTATTTATTTATTATTATTTTTTTTTTTGCATTTTGTAGTGCATTTTTATTACGAATATTTATTAATAAAAAAATCGAAATTAAAAAAATGTAATTTTTTTTCTTAATTTTTGTTTATTTATTTTCAATGAAATTTTTGGGGAAAAACGATTTAAAGTATAAAATGTGTGAATAAAGTTCCAGTGACTTTAAAACTGTTTAATGTTAATGAAAATTGAAATTTTGATGATTTTTAGTTGATTAACAAAAAATATTAAAAATGTAAAAGTAAAATAAAATAAAACAAGTTTAAATCAATTATTACAAGACGTGATGAGGAACAATGATTTTTAAACTGTAAGAAATTTTTGTTAATAAGAATTTGGAGAATTTTTTGTATGAAATTAAACTCATAAAGTTTTTGTTTGATTTTTTTTTGAAATTTCTCATTAAAATTTCTCATTGACATTTTTTTAAACGATAACACTTGAGATGGTGATTTGATGAAAATTAAATTTTTACTAAAATATTAAACTCTTAAAACAAATGGATTTTTTTTAAATTACATTTTTAAGAAAATCAAAATTTTAGTGGAATTTTTATTGTATATGCAATTTTTATATAAAATACAAGATTTTGGAAAAAATGTTAAAGTTAAAAATTTTAATTTATAGAAATAAATGCAATTTTTTTTTAAATGCAATTTTTTATTAAAAAAATATTTTTTTTTTTTTTGCAAAAAAAAAAAAAAAAATCGCGAAAAGAAAATTATGAAAACTTTTATTTGAAATGTTTAATTTTAATTTTTATTGAAATGTTTAATTTTAAAATTATAGTACAAAATTTATTTTTTAGTAAAAACGCGACATTTTAATAAAAATTATTATCTCTTTTTTTTGTTTTTGTAAAAAATGCAAGTTAAAGTTAAATTTATATAATAAAAAACTTTTTTTTTGGAAAAATGCATTTTTAGTTAACACTTGAATTTATTAGTATTTTATTTTATTAAAAATTTTTTAAATTTTTAATAAAATATTTAAAGTTTTTGAAAATAAAAGTGAAAATTGATTTTCTTTTAAAATAAAATGTTTAGTGAAATTTTTAAAATTTTTAATAAAACTTTTAATTTTAAACTAGAAATAAACATTTTAATAAAAAAATAATAAATAACTGTGTTTTTGAGAAAAAATTGGGGTTTTAATGTTTTTTTTTTAAATGGAAAATAAGATTTTAAATATAAAATGGACTTTTTTGTTATAAATTGATATTTGTAATTCGAATTATACAAAATTAAAATTTTTTATCGAAAAGTTATTTCATTTTTGGAATTAAGTGAAAATATTAATTTGTTGCAATATTAATTATTCAATTATTAATTGAATTTTATAAAATTTTCTCCGGCTCTTAATGGTTTAAAAATGGTGATAATATAACAAAAATATGACATCTCAATCCCAGGAAACTCCGTCGTTTAACAAAAAGAAAGTCACAAAATAAAAATTTCATGTTCAGTATTTTCTCATCGGGTCAGATTTCCCTTAAGTCGAAAATAACGTGTCAATTGAAAATTTGTTGTATTTTATTTTATTTCCCTCCATTTCAATTAACTATTGGATTTTTGCCACCTTCATGTAAATTTGAAACATAATTTTAATTTGATTTACACATTTAATAAAAGACGGACCCTCCAATTCCACATATTTGTATTTTTAGTCCATATTACATATATTTTTTTTTCATTAACCCTAAAATGACAATTTAAAAAATGATATTAATTTCTAACTTGTTTTTGGATAACTACTGTTTTTGTTGGCAGCAAAATTTAAAAGAAAAAAATTACATGAACAAAAAAAAAAATTGCATAAAGACCAACATTTGGTATCTCATACATACATATTTACATATACACTAGAGCCCCGACTTGCGTCGTCTTGATTTACGTTGTTTCGATTTACGTCGCTTTTTAAGAAATGAAAAAATCCGATTTTTTTCGTTGCGTCGGTTCAATTTGCGGCGTTTTGATTTCGATTTGTGTCGCTATAAATCCGTCCGTCCGTCTGTCTGTCCGGCTGGCTATCCATGTAAATGTTGTGAACAGTCTACAGTATGCAATTTTTTAAACATCTCCATGGAATTTGGTATATATTATTTTGAAATATTGAAATTGGCCATGTCCAATATTTCAGATACCTCCCATACAAATGTTCTTCCCGGAATGGGGTTTCAAGGCCATAAAAGTCCTAAATACGAAGCGAATTTAATTTAGTATAAGTAAGTCTACACATCTAAAACGATGTGTCAAATATGCTATCGTCGGTCCATATTGCTCATAGGTCCCACATAAAGCCCTTTCCAAATATCACTTTAAAGGGAAAAAATCTCGAATATACGTTAGTATTGTAATAATTGGTCAAATAAGGATAAATATAAGCAAAAATCGATGTGAAAAATTGAAATTACCATTTTCAACCCACGATTTGGTTTAGGGTATTAGATAGTCGGGCTTTGCCGACTATACATTCTAACTTATTTCAATTTGCATACATGATCAAAATAAGTGAAGAAAGCCACTGAGTAAAGACGTTATAAAAAATAAAGCTCTTTCTATTTAATTCGACCTTCAAAAAAATACTGCATCTAGCTGTAATGGAAATTCTGATGAGATCGATGTTTAACTTGTTTATAACATTTTTTGCTTTCTTTTTCCCCGAAAAATCAAATTTTATAGAAAAAGTTGATTCGATTTGCATCGCGTTTCTCCGGTCCTCATTAATGACGCAAATCGGGGCTCATGTGTATATTAAAGTTATAAGCGATTTATGCGATTAAATAATTTCATTAACATTTTACAACAAAAACAACAAATAAAGTATTTTATGCAATTGGCAAAAGAAAAACTTGTATTATTTCCATCTTTAAGTAAAATGTAATTTTTAATTATTTTTTTTTCGGTAAAAACGACGTAAATATTTATGTTTATACATGTGAGCATACATGTGTTTGTGTGTAAGTATGTTTTTAACTACTGTACTTCAGTGCCAACTAACGATGACTGTCACTCATGGCACCTTTAAAGATTGTAAAATTTTTCCACCGATTTTTTTATAACCCTCCACCACCACAAGTGATAAAGAGGGTATATTAATTTTGTCATTCCGTGTGTAACATTAAGATGGAATCATTTCCATTCTTGCATCAAATCAAAATCTGAATCAATTAAGTTTAATTTTGAATCATTCAATGAAATTTGGCCTGAGTATTTCTTATAGTAATAAGAAGTTTTCTATTTAAATCCTAAAGTTGTCAATTATAAATCGCAAATTAGAATGAAGCTTTGCCAGAATATTAAGGTATATGCGTTCATTACTATTCCGAAAAGTATCAATATCTTTATATAACTAATTTTATGACTCATTAAGACTTTCGTGTTACATTTAACAAAATTTCAATTGTATGTTTGAGTGTGTAAGTACGAAATATTAAGTGTTTGCTTCATATGGATTTGTGTTGGAGGGTATTGATGATTCGGCATTGCCGAATACAGCATTCTTTCTTGTTTTTTTTATTTTACTTTATTTTATTTATAAAACTTTTATTGAAAAATTATTAATAACTGAATTTTATTTAGTTTTAGTGTTTTGAATTTATTTTTAATTTTAATAAAAATAAATTTTAACTAAAAAATGCATTGCACGCACTTTCAATTGCAAACAGTGCAAGTGGTTATAAAATGAATATTGAAAGAAAAAATAATAATGATAATTTCACTATTTCAAAATCGCTGTTTTAGAAAATATCAGAATAATTGAAATGAAGGCAGAGTTTTATTAGGTTTTTAAAAATTTATTGTTAATTTGTTTGGCAAAATTTAAATTCGCAGAAGTTATCATATCTAAAATCACAATTTAATATTTTGCTGATAAATCAGATTTTCGAGTTAGAAATACATTCGTCTTAAAGAAATTATACTCATAGACTAGTCGTTAAATAAACGATACTCGAAACTGTTTTAACTTTTATTTAAACATCTGTTGCATTTTTGATATCTCGGAATTTACTGTACTAGCTTTTACCCGTTGCGCTTTACTGCACAAACATCGTCCTCAGTCCTAGATCTCGAAAAAAAATTCACAAATCGCAAAGTGTATTAAAAATATGCAATGAATTTTGCGAAATGTCCCTGGACCTGTCCATTCTAAAATTTTATTTAATATTTGCATTGCATGGGAGACCTTTTAACCCTCTAACGTTATGTCCAGTAAAGTTGTTTGGAAACCAAATTTTAGAACTTTCGCTGTTATAGTTCTTTAGATATTTTACAATAATTATTTGCTTTGAATGGGGGATCTCTCCCCCTGGTCCTATCAGTCTTACATTTTCGATTTGTATTGTGGCTACCTCCCTCCCGATTCTATCCGACCCATATTTTGACTTGTAAAATAGATTTTTAAAAAATTATTGGGACTAATTTAAAAATATTCGAAGAAGTGGTTCTTTAGATATTCGATTATATATTTTCTTTGTATTGGGGGATCTCTCCCCCTAATCTTATCCGTCCCACATTTTTCAAATTAAACTGATCCTTAATAAAAGTGGTTGAGACTAAATATTTAGTCTTTATTTAATTTAAAATTAATTTTCTAAAATATAAAATTTTTTACAAATTTTTTCACAAAATTTTCTTAACATAAAAAAAATAAAATTTATATAATTTTTAATAAACTTTCACAAAGAATTTAAATTTTTTTCTAAAATATAAAATTTCAATGTTTCATTACAAATTAAAAATTGTATTTTCGCTAATAAATTAATTTATATTTATATTTATAATTATAATTATAATTATAATTATAATTATAATTATAATTATAATTATAATTATAATTATAATTATAATTATACTTATATTTAAAAGTATAAATTTTTACTAAAAATTAAATTCTCACTTAAAATTGAATTTTGCACTAAAAACAGAATTTTGCTAAAACTGAAATTTAAGCTTTAAATTTAATTTTCAAAATAAATTGCACCTTCAGACAAAATGCGTTTTTACCAAAAAAAATTGATTTTCAACACGAAATTGAATACGAGATTTCACTAAAAATTAATTTCCATTGAAATTGCATTTTCATACAAATTTCAATTTTTCCTATAAATTGCATTTCCAATTAAAAGCATTTTTACACTAAAAACTTACATTTTCAAAAAAATCAAATTTAAATTTTCACTAAACTGCATTTCGCAGAAAATAAAACTTTTTCCAAAAATTTTATTTTCATAAAAAAGAATAATTTTACATAAATTTTCACTTAAAAAACTTTTTTCAACTACAAATTGCGTTTATCGCTAAAAATTGCATTTTTTATTAAAAAGTTTATATTTTTCTAAAAATTGTATTTATCACTTACAAAATTGTATTTTTCACAAAAATGTTTATTTTTCACTAAAAACGCATTTTCGCTAAAAAATTGTCACAAAAATAAAGAATATAAAAACTTCCTTTTTTCGCTAAAAACTGCTTTTTTCACTAAAAATTGATTTTTCACTTAAAACTGCACTTATCACTAAAATTATTATTAAAATTTCACTTTCACCAGTTTCAAGATAAAGGCATCGAAAGTGGTTTTATATGAATCCAAATCTATATTGTTTTATTCAGTCACTGTGGGTATGGTTTGAGAGGTCTTGAAAAGACCACGATTTTTTTTCACAAATGTACAGAAATGTAAAAAGACCACAATATAATATATCGTTATATATCAAATATTGTAGAAAACACTTTCATTAAATACCTTAAATATCGGTTTTTAAAAAAATTACATAGCAATTTTTTCCGAATTTTAAACGAATAATTAGTATTACAAATATATTCGTTAAAGTGCTCAAACATCCAATGATATATAAGTTATAATGCCGTTAATTAATCCATATGTGAGTGTCTTTAAAATCGTATCGATGCCTTGTAAATGTATCTATATAATGTTCCTATTTCTATTAATCTTGAAAAAACTCTCTTTAGAATCTTTCAAATGATACTCATGATGTTTATTTGAAAGGACAAACCTGAAATACCTGTACATTCCTGAAAACAATCAGAAAGCGGAAGAAAATGTTCAATGTCCAGACAAGTCAGTTCCAATTTTGATAAAGTGAAAAGATAAAGTTAAACACTATAAGAAATACCTTCATTCCTAATTAATTTACTCTTACTTTCTCTTGACTCAATTTCCATTTAAACAAGGAAGAACAATTGAAATTGAGTCAACGGGGAAAGAAACTTTTATTAGTATTAAACTTTTTTTCTATATTAAAAACATCATAACAACGTTTAAACTGAAAACAAAACTTTGATATTTCCATTTTCATTTATTTAGAATTCAAGTGTTTTTCTTACGTTTGAATTTTTTTAAAGCTTGAAAAAAATGAAAACAAATTAGAATTTCAAAACAAAACAAAACAAAACAAAAAAAGCTCTTATTTATTTTTTTCTTTGGTATTTTCCTTCTCTATTTTATTTATTTGTTTTTTATTAAAGTTTTTTCTACAAAAAAGTGAATAAGTTAATTTATTTTTTTTTACACCCTACACCACCATAGGTGGTGGAGGTGTTATGCGTTTGTGCAGATGTTTGTAAAGGACAAAAAAAAACCCTAACACTTTTGGTATACCGTTCAATTCAGAATTATATTCTGAGTCAATTTAACCATTTCTATTATTTTGGCCCACAACTATTGAAACAACATATAAATGCAGATCTCCCGACATGGTTTTTTCTCAAAATATAAAATCGAAAAAATATTCTCAAGCGATTTGCCTAATTGATGATCAATGAAATTCATTAATCGCACATATGCGTTGGGTATTGCAATCATGTTTATCTAAAGTAATAAATATACCGTATAGTGTGGTGAAGGGTATTACATAGTCGGGCTTTACTGACTATAAAATTCTTACTTGTTTTATTTATTTATTGCTCTTCTACACATACTTTGTCTATTTGTTGTCTATCATTTTCATTAGTTGTTGTTTTTTTGATCTTGACGGCCTTTATGTGTTGTTGTTGTATTTTGTATTTAATTCGTGCATGCGCGTTTGATAAGTTGTTTGTATTTATTTATTTATTTATTTATTTATTTCTTTTCTCTGTTTTTGTCTCGATCGTATTCATTCGCCTTTCAATGAGTCAATCCTTGAAATTTTAACTTCCTGATACGCATCATATGAGTTGATTTATTTAAAAGTGTTAGTATATATACGTGTATAGAGTGTATGTGTGTAAGTATTTAAGTTGTTTAATGTTATTGTAGTAGAAGTTGTTGTTGTTGTTTTTCTATAAAATTTTTATAAAACAATAGCAAGACAGCAACTAACCAGCCAACCAACTAACCAACAACTACAACAACAATTGCAGTTAAATATCAGCAATAGAAACAATGACAATGTTGTTGCTGTTGCTATTACTAATATTATGTATTATTGTTGTTGTTGTTATAATATTGTACCACAACTGTAAATTCATCATAAATATTTACTACATTTACCCACACATAAATACTCTCAATACACATAGATATAAACATACGTAAATACGTACAAACTTGGTTAGATACTACTGGCTTTGTTTATTTATTATTTGTTAGATGTCTGTTGTTGTTGTTTTTATTTTATTTTTTTGAAGGTTGCGTATTTATTATTTTATTATTTTTTTCATTTTAAATATTAACAAATATGAACAAAATTTACAGTTTGATTCTTAAAATGATTAACAAATTTATAAATAGAAATTTTGAAATTTTATGGTGAAATATACAAACATACATACATATGTATATATGCTTTTATGCATTTATGTAAATGTAGGCATGTATGTATGTATGTATGTATGTATGTATTATGCATTAATTAGAGTTCAAAGTATTTAACGATCGTCAAAAAGTTAACAATGTAATTCTATTAAAACTTTCACTGTACAAGTTCTAGAGATATGCAACAGTGGAACAAGAAAGGGGTCAGTGTTCTCTGTCTTTGTGGTAAAATATTGTAGCCTACAACCTATTTAATAAGGCATGATATATATATGGGCTTAAGGTAAAAAATTGGCTATAGGAGTTCAAGAGCTATGTGCTCATAAATATTCCTAAAATTTTTCCTATACAAACAATTTTTTTATAAATCTTTAGATGTATTTTGATATTTTATGGATAATTCCGAATTTCAAGTAAGAAATACATTCGTGTTTTAAAAAAATCGTTCTCATGAATAAGTCGAATCTTAACTCTTATTTAAGCTCATTTTGGACCACTGTTGAGTTTTCTCAAGAATCGATATCTTGGAAAATATACTATGTAAATATATCATATAAAAAACGTATTTTCTCACATGACTCCAAAATTTTATGAATTTTCAAAACATAACATCTCAATAAAACCAATTTTGATAGATTTATAAATGATCTAGAATATATAATATTTTATTAAATATCAATTCCTATATAAAATGTATTTTTCGCACAATTAATTTTGTTAGTTTTAAAAAGTGATCTTAAGCAGGTAATACTTTATTAAGATCAAATTATTCCTTAAAAAAGAGAAATCCAAGTTTCTTACTGTAAAAACAAATTTTTTCCTAATGCTTTAGTTAATTAAAAAAAATTAAATAAAATGTCCCACTAAAATTCGCCAAGAGCTATTAGAATTGATCATAGCTTCCGTGGTAGATCACCTTCACAAAATCACCTTTAACAACATTGACATTGATTGAAAACAATGTTCATATCATGATAAAATTAGATAGAATTCTGTTCCAAATTCAACATCTATTCGATCCACAATTACTCATATTTCCATATAAAGTCCACTGCGAAAAATCATCTTCGGAATTTAAGGTTGTCTCATATAACGGTCTAAGCAAATAAGAATGTTATTTGCAGCTTTGCTGAATTTTAAACATTTAAATGAGTTAAAAAGCCTTCATATAAAAACGAAAGTGAAATGTGGCAACGTTCTTTTTTCCATTGAATATAGAACATTGTATAAAAATTCAATAAAATCTTTTCAAATCTTAAAAAAAATTAAAAATGCTTTTTCGGGAAGGGCCCTTAAATGGTAGATATAGCAAAATATGGATCGGTATTCGTCTAATTAGATACATTAATTAAAAAGAGAGCTAGACAAATAATGGTACCGACTTACAATAAAATTGGGACATCATTTGGGAGAGAATAATAATTCAATAAAATTGATTTTATAATCTGAAAACCATATTCCGGGAAAGAGGCTTATATTGGAGGTTAGGTTAAATAATAACTTTAGAACAATATAATTTACGAGATTTATTGTTATATGAAAATAAGTATATGTGTCAAATTTTAGAAAATAATGTTCAAAATTACCTCAAATATGACAAACTGGCAAATTTGGAGGGTATTAAAATTTTGCATAATTTTTCCTATAACTTTGTGCGATGATAAAGTACATTTAGAATTTGATCATAATTTATTATGGTTAACTTCTGTTTAAAATTCTATTTACTTTTTATTGAAAAATTAAGGAAAGATTTTGTTCGGAATTTTAACGTAATCTCAAGATAACGGTCTATACCTCTTTTACTAATGTACCGATATAGCTATTTTTAAATAGTTAACTGTTTAGAACAGCAACAAACACTTAATTCGGACAGTTATTCTAGGTGTGAGAATATTTACAACAGACAGACAGACAAAGCTTAATCGACTTCGATTTTGATGCATGTCTAAGACCACATATATACCTTATGTGGTCTTAGGCGATTCTTTCTGGGAGTTATACACGGAATGACAAAACACTTGTGCTGGAATGGCATAAAAAATAAGTCTTACATAAATGATAATAAGTTTTATCGGGCGTCGGTCGCAAAATCCATATAACAGTCATATAAATTTATCATAATTTTTTTAGGAATTATTTCCATATCATAGTTAAAAAAATTATACCAAAAACAGAAGATTAACTTATGTTTCTTTTAGTTTCTAAACTGATCTTAATAAGATAAATTTTTAACAAAAGTTCAAGTAGTGATTCCCACCATTAAAAGAAGAACTTTTCCAATATCTCTATCCATTGAAATATGAAACAGTTTTATTTCAGATGAATTTCTTAAAAATGTTGCTCATTTGCTGCTAGAACGATAAAATGATTTTACTTACATTATGATCGAAGTATAGATTTATCTGACAGATCGTTTTTTTTTTTGTTTTATGACGTCTGCAGCAAAATTGTTATATTAAATAAAATAGACAATTTTCTTTCATGAAAAAACTTTGGGTCTGAGTGAAAAAATCTCAAAGTGTACGAAATTTTGATGTAAATTACTGTGTTTAACTGTTTAGTTGATTACACCTTTCATTTATGAATTTGTGTGTATCATTCAAATTTATTTCAGTGTAGAAAACATTTTAAGTTAATCTGTATTAAGTGTAAATTGGAAATGACCCCTACAATGATAAATCAACATGGTTTTATATTGATTTAACATTATAAAATTCTAATATTGATTTGGTGTATGACGATATTGATTTTTTTTTGATTTTACATTATTTTTTATTTTTTGTAGAAGAAAAAATCTAAAATTATTAAATCGACTTTTTGGCGAAATTTTATAATTTTTTGCAACTGCTCTTTTAAGGGTTAAAGATTCTTTTCTAAATACGCACACCCGAACATTTTAAGAAAATATGCGTTTAAAAAACAATTAATAATTTTCAATTAAAATAAGGAACTTGAAATATTTCAACTTTGTTAATAACGCAAAAATATTTATATTTTACAGACGGACAAAAAAAAAACAAATTGTTCAAACACACACACACGGCTGCATAAAAACCAATAGCGATATTGCCGTGTATCCCAAGTTCGAACTTGAGTGAATGTAAATATGTTTCATTCAATGAAATTTAAAAAACACAAAATAAAACAAATGAATTTAAATTAAAAATAAAATAATATTTGATATATAAAAAAACAATGTATAAAATAAAAAATAACATATATCGTCAGCATAAATGCAATTGGGGGTCTAATTTAAAGATATTTTTTGAAAAGACTTATTGTAAATAAAATTTCAATAAAAATGCTTTAAAATTTAATAAATTAAATTAAACAAAATTTTTTATAAAATTGTTTAAAAGCATAGAACTTGATGCATTTCTATTATCGATAGATAAATATTTACTTATACATATTTACATACATAGACAAAAATATGAGTACACTTTTAATGAGTATTCATGTAGGTGCGTTCGTTTTCTTTGGAATATAAATTTATTCATAGATCTATACTTTTATGTACAACAACAAATAATATAAACGTCTTATATGCTCTCTTATACATACTCTTGTATACGTGTATATGTGTGTGAGTGTTGTGATGATTACATCAGTGTATGGCATATAACAAACTTCCTAAACCGCAAGTCTTCTAACTAACAAACATTTTTCTTACGCAGTTTCAATATTTCAAAGTCCGCTACATTCTAAAGAATAGTTCCATTTCTATAAAATTGTTGTGCTGTTATATATTTAATATAAAAGGCATATTGCGATATCGATTTTTAGAAATAATTTTTAAGTTTCGAACCGTTAGTAATATATTAGTGAAATTACACAAGGTTAGAGCTGAGGTGCTTTCCAGTTGACTTAGAGAAACTCAAGTGCCTTTATGGTGAGGGTGTTAGTCGGCGATCTGCAAAATTAGCCACCCTCGGGGTATGTTGACTTTTTTTTTAATTCGCTAAAAAATAATTTATGAATTGAGACAAGAGAAATTTTCACACACACACAGTGAAAATAAATTTCTATAAAAATTTATTAGTTAATATATGTCCAAAAATCTCGTAAAAATTTGTACCAGGTTCCCCACAATATTCATAAAAATAATCATGAACCGTAAACAGATATAGCTCCGTTTATTCTGAATTTGGAACTTTAAAGGGAAAATTGATGTTTTTTGGATTTTTTTCTTTTATTCACAGTTTACCATCTTTTCTTCTGAACACTGTACTTATTTTACTGTTTTATAAGAAATCTTTATGAGAATATATGTAATCTTAATTTGAATGAGCTAGGCCCTCATGGCCTATCTAAACCTTTTCAATTAAAAAAATCAAATCATTTCATTAAGTGATCAAATCGCAAAATTATCTCTAAAACACCCAAAAAGATCATTTCATTAAATAAGGCAAATTTTTAAACATGTTTTACACGGATTGAGATTTTGGGTATTTCGGCCTGGAAAATTGGAAATCTTTGTAATGATTTGATTCACGAACAAGTTTATAACCATGACTGAAAATCTAATCTGAACTTGGCTGCCTCTAGTTAAATTTAGTTGCTTTCCATACATTTCTACAACAAAAATAACAACGATGGTGTTAATGGGTCTTATGTGGTTCCATCTTGGAGTTAAACCCCTATTTAAAATCCATTAAATGTTTTTTTTTTCAACAGAATCGCATAAATATTTTTTTTCCGAACACTTTTTTCTTCGGTTTATTTTTTTCATCAATTAATCTCTTCACTATTTGCCGCCTATAATTACTATATCTCTATTAAATCATTTATGTGTATGAATGTATATGTACATGTGCGTATATTTGTATATGAAAAATATGAACAAAATAAACTTTTGTTGTTTTCTTTGTAAAAGCTTTTATTATTACAGCTTATAGCCATGACAGTGTGAGAAGGTCATCAAAAAAATACACAACAAATAAAAAACTGCAATACATTCACATAAATGAGTAGATGCAATTTTTTTTTAAATACTCATTTCTTTATGTTCACACATGCACACACACTCACACACATTTGAATTTTGTAATAGGAAAAAGCAAAAATATCAATAAGAAAACAACAACTACAACTAAAATATCTTATATATTCCTTATTTATATTATTACAATGTTCACCAAATATTCTTATGATCAATTTATAGTTGTTGTTATTGTTTTTGCATTGTTACTTTACCGAATTTCCAAAATTTGAATTGAATAAAGAAAATGGTAGAAAATATGATTTTCAAGGAAATTTTGAGATGATGTATATCCCTATGGACTTGCATAAATCTAACTAAGTAACATTTAAAAAATAATTTATATAAATAATTAAAATGTTAATTGTAAATAATTTTCATAACAGTTTATTTAATTTTACATAAGAGTCCATGGTTTCAAAACCTTCATAAATAAGTTATCATAAATCACTTGCGTCTTTAATCTTCCAGTTAATTCTGTTTTTTATAAAATCACAGATTTCACATAACATTGAAAATTTGTTTGAAATTATGTTGATTTCAATTTTAAACGAGAATTAATCACGTCAGACAGTTGAAATATAATTATGTATATTAAATTCAATAATGGTTAAAGTTAAATCAATATTATACAACATTATTCTTTTAATCGTATGACCTAGCGCAAAGTGAAAAAGCAATTTTTATTGAAAAAAGTTCTACAATGTATCGGAATTTAAACTTTTGCAACATTATTATATATTAAGAAAATTCAAAAATTTTAAACTGATTCCGATAATAAAGAAACATTTCTTATTTACAACAACAAAAATATTTCAAAAAAATATTACTTTTAATCCTTAATCAACATGTTTATATGTTACTTTTAACATTGTATAATGTTAATTTTTATCTATTTTTAAACAGTATTGAATTAACTAGTTTCATTGATTAACAAGTTTAAAACTAAACAAATATTTGGGTTTCGTCCTTAACAATTTCTGATAATGAGATCGATGTTATCTACCAGGTTTAGACTAATAATCGCCATAAAATTATTTTCAATAATGATAAAACAGTATCTGCACATCTTTTTCATCGAATCGAATGTTATATACACATATTTTTAAATTTATTACTTTAGCTTAAGGGTCTATAGGAATTGGTAATGATCAGTTCAACCTTTCCAAAAAGTTCTATCAGAAGAGGCCACAAATGCTCAAAATAAATAGTGTACACGTTTAAGATCGACTATATATAACACTTTACAAAATGAAGATAATATTGGACCGATTACCACAAATTTTAATAGACCTCGAAAATTTCTCATTTATAGTGTGTTCAAAAGGTTTGCTTATCATATGTCTATCCGTACCAACTGTACAACAATAAACAGCGAAACGATCTGTTCTTAGTACAACCAAAGCAAATCGCTCCAACAAGAAATAGATTATTAATCGATATTTGAGAGAAATTTAAAATTCTAACTAAAAAATTCAAAAATTTTTAGTTAAAAGTAAAAGCTTGATCGAAAAGTATAGAAATTTTTTATTGGATTCTTCAGTTTTTATACTCATAATTATACCACCTGTGTCTGGAAATGATGTTTTTTATATTAATAGAAAGTCTTTAAGAGATTAATTATTATGAAATTGTAGAGTTTTGGAGATAGTTAAATATACATCTATTAAATTTGGTTAATAATGCTGATATTTGACCTGTACTTAATATTAACACACCGTAACAGGCATGGTAGTCCAGCAGACACCAATATATATCTAAAATATATAAAAGTTTAATTGAATTATTTACTTAAGTCGTCCAAGATAAAAATAGGAAAAATGTTCTCTAAAATTTAGATTTTTTCGTAAATTGTAAAAAAATGAATTTATTTTTCGAAATATTTCCAAATTTTCAGTTATGCTGAAATATAATTTTGCAGCTTTAAGCAATTTAAAAGATAATCTAATCAGATAGAAAAAATTAAATGTCGTTTTTATTAGTGAAAAATTTAGTTTTATGTGTTTTATATTTTTTAATTAATTTTCCTTATCCTGTTCAAAAAGTCCTTTAAAAATTATTGAACACGCCTGGATTCCGTTTATAGATAAAGATTGAAATAAAAAACCTGGTCACTCTAACAACTAAATAAGACAAAATGCTCTTTGTTTTAGTTTTACGCATTATACACATACATTTTTTTGCATACATTAAAAAAAAATAATTTATATATGTATTTGTGTAATTTTCTTTATTTGTTATTAATAATAAATATATTATTATTGTTATTGTTATTTATTACTTATAATATAAAGTTGTTGCAGTATTTTTTAAATGTTTTTCTCTATCTCTGTGATACCCTTCACCACCACAAGTGTTGAAGTGGGTATGTTAACTTTGACACTCCGTGTGTGACGCTAAGAAGGAATCATCCCAGGTTCCATAACTTATTTTTATTATTGCATCAAATCAAAATGTAAGACGATTAAGCTACGTCTGTCTGTCTGCCTGTATGAAATTTGGTATTTGTTTGTCTTGTGTGAGAAGTTTTTAACAGCAAAATTATTTTGGTATATTTAAAGATATAGACCGATATCTGAGGCAAATTCAAAGTTTAAGCAAATAACTTTCGTAAAACTGTCAATTATAAATCGATAAATTATAATGAAATTGTGCCATAATATTAAACTATATGTACTTCTTACCATTCCAAAAATGATCAAAATCGGTATCTTCGCAAAAAAAGTTATATCCAAAAATAAAACTAATTTTATGACTCATTAAGTGTTCCTGTGTTGTATTTGAGAAAAACGTTTATATATACGTTTGTTAGTGTATATGTGAGTTCACACGCATTTGTGGTGGAGGGTATTGAAAATTCCACATTGCCGAATATGCCTTTTTCACTTGTTTTTCAATATTGTCTCTATTTGTATACCCTCCACGATCACAAGTGGTGAAAATGATATATAATTTTTTGTACGGGAATTATCTCAGAAACCATAATGTATATATATTCTTTGTTTCTCTTTAGTATAGTAAAAGATATAGGCAACATCTAAGTTCAAGCGAAAACCTAACGTAAAATTTGCAATTACTAATCGACAAATAATAATAAAATTTTGCCATAATTTTAGGTTATGTACTTTATTAAAACTTTAAAATATTGTATACGTTGATGAGTGTATGTGCGAGTGGTGTGTACGTTCAAAAGAAAACATATTTACTTCACCCACATTTCTGGTGTAGGGTATTGAAGACTCGGTATAGTCTATATTATTCTTACTTGTTTTGTTATTGTTTGTGTTGTTTTTCTTAGCAAAAAGCTTTATTCTTTTATATTAAAATGTATGCTTAAATGTGTGTGTGTGTGTTTGGTGTGAGTAAAGCTCTTTTTTGTTTTTGCTGTAATGTTTCAGTGAATGTGCATATTTTCGATTAAGCTTCTTTCTTTCTTTATTTGATTTGTTTTTGTTTTTTTGTTTTATTTTAATTAAATGCAATTTGTTTAAGGAAATAAAATGACGCGTCGTTGTATTTGTAGTTTCTATTGAAAATTAAAAATTAAAAATAATAATAATTGAATAGGATTTCTTTTAAATGGAATTTCATAATAAAATTAAACTATTTTATTTAAAGTTTCATCTTCTCTTTTATTTGCTTTTAGTTAGTGATCGATTATTTATTAAAAAAAAACAACTCCATCGAGATACGTCATGGAGGAATTTTTTTCAAAATTTAATTGCTTAAACTTTTATAGACAAATTATTATTCATATGAGTTTCATTTGGTAGCTGCTGACCTTCATCAATAAATATAAATATAAATAAATATATAAATATTTTTGTGATTTTTATATTTTCTTTATTCTCTTAATTTACACTGTGCTACAATTTGACATATTTTTTACTATAATTTTTTCTACATATTCGATTTTTTAACATATTATAGTAATGGATGCATAACTCATAACTAATTTTGGAAAAATAGCTTTTTCGAGGTTGTCTCATATATCGGTCTATAACATCTTTATTTCTTAACCGATTATATTGGTTTTTAATAACAAACTGCTTAAGACAATAACAATCTGGCCAAAATTTATTGATTTCGGTTTATATTTGTCACCGTGACAATGTTTCAGTCTGACTTGCGTGTTCAAAAACCGAAACCGGAAATCGGTTAATCGATTTTTTGCATTGCAGAAAACCGGCCGATTCGAAAATTTGTTATATTCAAATTATTCGACATGGCAATATTTAGAAATATTCAGCTACATTTCTATATATTCCGCCATGACTGAGAATATACAAAAATTTTTCATTCTGTGTGTTACACGAGCAAAGTACTTTATGCATTCGTAGACATCATATTCTATATCGATTATGCTATTTCCGTCTGTTTAATCTCGTCAATGAAAGAATTTAAATAAGATTCTGCAATAATTTTTATTTAGCAATAAAGATTTTTTGGTAAAGAAGATATAAACTTATAATTTGGACATATTCAGAAATTAAAGAAAAAATTTCGGTAAACTAACGAAAGAACTTCTACACCGCACCCATTTGAACATTATACAGTGAAAGGATAAATTGATGAACATATTACAAATGATTACTTTGATATAAGAACAAAAATACTATTTTGATTATGATGGAACCAGTACTTCAAATTCCTTCCATATAAAGACCATTACTTGGTATATGTATGACAGACGGGCATGGTTAAATCGACTCATATTTTGATATGATGCAAGAACACATACATATATTTATTGGGGATTCAAACGATTTTTTCTTCGCGTTACACACGTAATTGCAAAATTTTACCACATTTGGTGGTGAAGGCTATAAAAAATATCCCACAATCTTTTTAAATCGTTCAAAAAATATTATTAAAGAAGTTTACTTTCATTTAAATTAAAAAAGTATTCAACTGATGGGTCCAAACTGGTCTAAAAGTATCTTTGGCATAAAAGTGTTATTTGAATCTCTTTTTGATACTCAAAAGTTCTACACCAATAAACTTTAAATTTATGCAAAATATAGCCTCTGGGGGAAAAATCAATAACTCGGCGGATGTAGATGCTGAAAATGAGACAAGAAAAGTTCTGAAAGTTTTCAAATTATGATTACTTACTCGTGATGAAACTAAAAAAATAATTTTATTATTAAAAGAAAATAATATAGAAAATAAGACTTTAGAAGCCTGCCACTCCCATATTAATAAATCTTTTGATCTTATTTTTTGGCTGCCTTATTTCCAAAATATTGCTTGGAATCTGTATCGAAGAAAAATTTTATTTTTAACCGAAGAAATCGTGAAATCGATATTTTTCTTAATTTTCTTAGTGTAATTCATATTCAAGAAAATTTGCTATCAAAAACTATCCAAATCGGTCCACTAATAAAAGCTTTATAAAGCTATACCTGAAGTAACTCAGTAAATAATTTTTTATATAAAACCAAAACGATTTATTCAAAATTTGGTCATATGACTAATATAACGGCAATTTAATTGATCGAAATCGATTCAGTTTATAAGCCGAATATCGGTTTAGTTTTATACATCTCAATATAGGTTAAATCATTTAGGAAGTATTTTGTTTATACTAATGACGATATGTGCGTTTGCGTGTGAGTATTGTTGTATGTACTATATATAAGCGTTTGTGGGTTAATATTATCACGTGTGTGTAAATTTTTTTGAAATTAATCACCTTCATAAACAATTTTTTCGCTATGAAATTATTGTCATTATTATTAATATTTTTATTCATAGAAAGTGGCTTATACCCGGTAGAGTTTAATGTCCTTAGAAACAAATTTAACAAAAAAAGTTTGGACACTTTTTCGGTCACCTTTGATAATTGTTAAGATTAACTATATTTGCTATTGTATTTTTTTACTTGAGGGAATCATGTTTATATTGGATTTTCTGAAAAGGTGTACATTTTTTACACAAGTATTTGGTACCTCAAGTAGAACCGGAAGATTTAGGATTTTTAAAGGAAAAGTAAGTGGGATGTCATTCGATATCAAAAATTCATAAAGAACATAAAGTTTTTACTATCTTTTTTTTTGAAAAAATAAAATTATATTTTAGGTTTTATAAAATTGAAACGAATAATTAAATTTATTTTAAATTTCAGTATGATATATATGAACTTGTCCTAGAATATTGAATTTAAAAACTATTCCATATTTCTATAAAGAAATACCCATAATCCCAATGTATATAAATCATTTTTTAAAATAAAACTCTTTTCGTTACAATGATCTACATGTCATAAATAAGAGCCATCCGGCAGAATATTCATCTTAAGAATTGACCATACACACATAACTATATATTAAGGATAATTTAAAGATGATTTCACCTAAAAATTAACTAAAAAATCATATCATCTTACCTAATTTGGATGGGACTAAAAGTTAGATCTCTACTAAGTCTTCCAGATTTACTTTATACCCATTTTTGTTATTTTTTTTTTTTCTAAAAAAAATACAATGTTCAGAACATTGTTAAATAGGTGAATAAATGTTACTATCTTTTTGAAAAAAAATATATTTTTAAAAATTACAACTTCAGATTAAAATAAACCTTTAAACGGATTAATATTTTGTATAAGAATTATATAGAGAATCTGAAACATACTTTTAAAAATCTTAGTACTTATATAAGGTCCGTTTATTTTAAAAAATTAAGATAAAAAGAGTAAAAATGATTTACAAATTTAATTCATCTCGAATATGTCTGAAACTCTAAGATATCATATATATGTAAGCTGTTTTTGTAGAGATTTCCAAGGATTATTCTAAAAACAAACTTTCTTTTGTTTTATTTCTAAAAATTAATTTTTAGCGAACTTTAAAGACACTACATAACCGAGACCACGTCTCTGACAACATAAAGGCCTGTACTCCTCCAGACCAGCTTAAGGGCCCTATAGTTTTAATAGTTTGAATTTTTATTAACGTTTCAAAAGTTGCTGAATTATTTTTAATAAAAATCTGACTCGATTTTGGAAACATAGTTTTTCTCACTTTCTTTTCGTTTTGCTTTCTATGTGAAAATTTTTCTTACAGCAAGTATCCAAAAAAAAAATATTTTCCTATAATTTACCAACACAAATTCATTATTATAAAGTAGACAGGTATTTCTTCTTAAATTTTAAACTTAAAATAATTATTCACGCACAGTTATTGAATTTTAGTGATTATTTACAAAACACTCGTAAACACATAATCGAAAATTCCGGAAATAGTTGCATTTTCAATATCACTAACAATACACTTGACCATTAAAAATGTTTACTTTTCACTGAGAATAAAACTTATGAATAAATAATGCGTATGATTGTTATGAAATACTAAATTCCAAAAATATTAATCATACGTTCTAATTTCTAATAATTTTCTTTTATTTTTTTCTAATTTCAGAACACATGACTTAATTCGATGCTTGATCATTCAAATAGCTATAAATGCGTCCCCAAAGACAACGCGTGGGATTTGTTGATATTAAGGCCAATAAGACTCCATTCATTAAACGAATACGTTGCAAAATTAAATCCCAAATTCATAACAAATCTAAAAAATAATAATAAAATGAGAAAAATCTAAAAATCGCGTGTCTTTAACGCGAGTAAAATGCAGAACGCAATTTTTTGATAAAAAAAATAAAAGAAGAAATTTTAATGAAATAAAAAAAAACAAATTTACAATACCAAAAAAGGAATAATAACGAAAAAATGTTTGAAATTTTCAAAAATATTTTATATAATGAATTTAAAGAAATTATTCTAAAAACGATATTTTTAATAGAATTTAGCATATCAAACGTATCGTAAAAGTGTTATAATCCAATAAAAAATAAGAAAATCATTATAATTCAGTTCAATAATTATTAACAAAAAATACTGCCTTTAAAACAAAAACAAAAAAACTTAAATTATACAGTTTTTATATTACATTTTAAATAAATATTGACAATATATAAATATTAAAAAAAAATATTCAACAAAAAGGTGAGTTTCTAATTATTTAGAATTTTGGTTTTTATTTATTTATAATTTTTATTATTTTTGATTTATATATTTTTCGCCTTTTGATAAAATTTATAATTAATTTTAAATATTGTATACCGATTTTTCGGTATACTATATTTAAAAAAAATTACGCAAATTTGTTTTGAAAAGAAAATTTATCGAAAACTTTCTCTGAAAATTTATCGTACATTTCCCCGCAAAATTAATAAAAAAGTACCAAACATTTATTTTTGAAAAGAAAAAGAATTAAGTACTAATCTTTTAATATTTATTTATGTTTAAGAGATATAAGTTTAAAAACTTTACTATTTTTTACCCTCTTACTTCTCAAATTTCGAAAAATCCCGTTTACGTGAATCTATTCTTCATTCTTTAAGACTGTGATATTATGATCACTTAGTTAAGAAAGTTTAAGATTCCAATCTAAAATTTCTTAATTCAATTTGAAATGAGTAAACAATTTTGAAAAATAAGAATTATGGTTCGATTACGTATGACAACCGAACTTCAGTTGCATTGTCAGTTGCCAAAATAATATTATAGATGGCAACTGGCAACTGGCAACTGAAGTTGTTAATTTCAGTTGCCAAATAATAAATATTTTGGTAACTGTGTTTTTCTGGTTGCCTATCATATTTTACTCACTTGTTTTCAATTTAAAACGTAGGATTTTTGTTTTTATTTTTAAAATTATATTGTTTCTTCCAATTATATGGCACAAAATTATTAAAGTTACAGCAAGAAAAAAATTTTGTATTACTTTTTTAACAAATAGAGTTAAATCCAAATATTGGTCGTGGTGTCCGGGTTTTATTTATAGATACAAATGTAAGACATTTGCTTCAAGTTCCATGACGCTTACGTTTGTTTTCCGTAAAAAAATAGTTCTCAATTTAATTGTTCCTCTCTCGATCATTTTGAAAACAATCCATTGAGGATAATTTTTTTGCTCTATTTATTTCACTAATAACTAAAGTACAACTGACGTCATAGGCTGAGCCATCCCCAAATTAAAACAATTGCCGTGACTTGTTTGAAAGCTTCCATTGGCAAAAAATGAAAAACTCGCATATAATTTTAGCTGTTGAAGGATAAACTCTTTTATCGTCTTTCTAAAGGGTATCAACTAAATACAACACTGTGCCATTCGAAAGACTAATTATATTTCTTATTAAAATATTTATATCTAATTTATATGTTTGAAATATGATTATTAAAAGAATTAAACTTCTTAAATATAAATAATCCCACAGAACCTACATTTTCTTAATTTTTAACATTACATTTTTCGGTTGCCGAACTGACATTATACGATTTTTTATTTTTCATTGTCTGTTGATAATGAAAATGGAGTTCGGTTGCCATACGTAATCGATCCATTAGATTTTTGATTCAAAATATGTCAAAATTCTAAAAAAAATATATATTTTTCGTTTAATCGAACCCTAAGCATCGATCTCTATATAAAATCGGTTATGTAAAATCGAACAAAAAATAATTGCTTTTTTTAATAGAACATCGATTTTTAACCATAATCGAAATCGATTCCATTCCTTTAAAGTAAAAGCTTATGGGCTCTCAAGATCTTTGTTAAACTCAAAATGAAATATAAAATTATTATTGAAAAATTATATGATCAGAAAATAATTTTTGTTAATATTTTTGCGATCGGTAAATGATTTGAAGATAGAGATCTCAAAATTTCCAAATTTTGGAGAGATAACATTCTTAAGGGTTAATATTTGCCAGAAAGAAAACCAACATTTTTATTTTCCACCACTTAATTAAAAATCGTCATTGATGCTAATTTATGATCAGTGATCGTTAATCGGTAATATCAAATATATATTATTAAAATTTTAAAAAGAAGAAGATCCATAAACGATATTGTTATACAAATATTTATTCAATTTAAATTTCAAATTTATTTTCATTTCCTTTTATTTGTTTTTGTTTTATTTTCATTGTTTTTTCTCTGCTCATCTTTTATAATTGGAATGAAGTCAGAATGTTTGTATGTGTTGTTGCACTCTAATATTGAAACTAAAAATAAAATAAAAAAATGTTTGTTCAAATTGAATTTTACTTTTGTTGGAATCCCAGTATTAGAAAACAAGTTAATGTTATTTTTTTTTGTTATTGTTGGTGTTGTTGTTTTATATTTCAGATTCGTTTTTGTTGCAGTCAATGTATGTTGCATGTTTTGTTATGGATGCATAGTTACTATACTCATACACATACATACATTTGTATCTCTGTATCTAAGTATACATATATAAATTCATTATATCGCTTCTAATGCTTATTAAACATATGAAGGCATATTGCTATATGTTGTTGTTTTTTTTTATTATTATTAGTCTATTTTTTTGCATTTGTAGATGTCTAATGTTTAAAAGTTTTGTCTGCAAGTTTAATAAAAAAGAAAAGTACAATAACAACATCAATATGTTGTTTTTTTAATATGAATATTTGTATGTTTGCGCATTTTGTGTACATGTATGTACCACCACCATAGTCATCATCACTATCATTATCATTATTGTTATTATTACCATCATTATCATCATTATTATCATCTATTGAATAACGAAACTAAAACTTGTTTCCCCAGTCAGTCATCGAAGACATTGCAAATTTTCTATAATAAAATTTGTTGTTACTGTTGTTGCTGCAGCAATATATTTTTCCATTTGTTTTTTTTTTTTTTTTTTTTTGGTGGAAAAACCACTCACTACACATGGCTGAAGTTGTTGGCATTGCTTGGCGACCGCTAATTCTGTTTTTATTGTTGCTGTTACAGTAACAGCACTCGCTTGTTGTTGTTGTTAATGTTGCAATTGCAATTTTGCCGTTTGCTGCCTTTAAATGCTATTGGCATTGCGCTCAAATGTCATTATAAATTTCATTTGCATACCCTACATTAGTAATTAAGAAATGTCATTTGATTTATTGTTAACATATTTCGTAAAGGGATTAAAGAAGACTTTATTCAATAAATTACTCAAGAAGCACTTCATGCATATGAAATTGATTCTCCTTTCTACACAGAAAAATACCTCATAAAAATTTTTCAATTATAAAATTTACCAACAATAATAAGATTTTACAAAATTTCCATTATTGAATACACAAATTTGGTAGTTCACTGAACCAAAAATGGTTTACTACAACGAAAAAATGTGTAGAATTAAAGAAAGGTAGGTTATATATGAATCAACGAACCCTTTATTCATCATAACGAAAATTTTCTTTAATTTTTCGTAAATTCTTCAAATTGATGACAAATTGTCAATATGACTATTTAAATTCGTTAATAAAAATGCGGTTAATATGAATAATTATTTTTCAATTTGACTGAAATTAATATTATTTAATAAATATTATTTTATTTTCGCTGTTTTATTGTTAATTTAAAATGACAAAGAAAATATACTAACTTATATGACGAAAAAAATAGTTAAATTAACGAAAAAAAATATTAAAATTTATTATGTAAAATAGAATAAATGTGTGTATTATTTTTGTTATAAAGTGTTACGTTACTAAATAACTGTTTATATTTTTTGATTAAATTTGTTTAGTATATTTAAAGAAAATTCTTCAATTCGAAGAAAAATTCTGTTAACAACTTTTTACTTTTAAAGTTCTACGAAAATTTTTCTTGAATATAACCTACGGCATTTGGTTCAGTAAAGGAGCAATTTCATTAAATTAAATAATTGTTTTAAAGCTTCATTCAAAATTTTAAACTTGAGCATTTCTTTATTTTTTCTATGTAAGTAGACCTATTCGATCTCTTCTTATTAATATTAGAATTAAATCGTTCATTCGACTCCACTAATTCTTATTGCGTTTTGAACCAAAAACATGAAATTAAACCAAAATTAATAATACTTTTGGATAAATAACGATCTATGATCTAAAGCATCATCGAAATATTTTTAAAATGAATTCGAAGAAATCATAACTTGTACAACAGACGAGTGGTTGGGCTTCGTTAAATTAACTCAGGCAGTGACCTTCAATATGTATTCGAAATTCGCTCAAATGATATAAGTGAGATGTCAGACAAAATTTTCGGTCAGTTTTCCCGATTGTGTTGACAAAAAATGAAGTGCAGGAAATGTATTTTAATTTGAACGCTATTCTCGTAAAGACTTCTATGTTTGAGTTTGTCGAAAACCAACATAATGAAATATCAAATTGAATTAAGAAAAAACTTTACGTGAAAAATAATAGTGATTTGTAATGTAAAATTTTGCAGTTTTGGGTTCAAAGTTCAAAACTGTATTTCTTTTTTGCTATATCCAATATTTTTTTGAATATAACTTTAGTTAAAATCGCTTATAAATCGATTTTAATTTTTGGTTTGCATTTCAGCGATTTTCACTTTTTAATTTTAAAGTCTTTTTGAAAAAATAATTCAATATAGAAAAATTTAAACCATAATTTTAGTTCAATAGGGGTGTAGCTGCTCCAATATTCTCTACAGAAACATAAGACAGGTACAGAACTTGTAAAGTGATAGGTTCTTGAGAAAGGAAAAACCACCAATACATGATTAGAAATTTTTTTAAAGGAAATAACCTGTCATTATTCATTTCAACCTGTCCCTAAGCATCAGTTTTGGTGCCGGCCTATTTGTGATGCATTTTATTTCTATAATAAACTATGTTTTGCAGTCAAATGCTCTGGTCTGAAATTAAAATGTACTCTAAATAAATTTTAAAATAGCGCGAGATTTATAACAATGACTTCTGATTGAGAGTATAGGGCGTACGACTAAAAAACTTTACAGAAAGTTGCATGTAGATGCACACGAGTCTAATCAAATTGATAAAGTTTTTGTGTTTTTTATCTCTTATAGTTTTGGAGTTAATTTTACTTGATTTATTTAATATATATCCAAAAGTTTTGGTTCGATCTTTTCAAATTTCTTGTGTGCATTTAAGAGTGTTTTTACCGAAAAAACATATTGCTTATTTGCTGCCAGACTACATAACTCAAAATTCGCAAGTTTAGACTTAACATCAGTAGTGTGTAATAAATATGCTTATTTTATTAAAGGGTAGCATTTCCTGAACGAATCTTACCTTATAGAGCTAAGTCGAGACCTAAACGTGTTTGATTTATGTTTATTAAATTTTTCTTTAACTTGTATGTTCTAAAGTAACAAAGCTTACAAAATAGCTTATAAGTAGTGACATCACTACTGGAAATATAGGAGAGAAGCAAATTTAAATTACGAATATATTTAAAATGTACGTTAATGCAAAACGAAGTCTGCCGGGTCTGCTAGTTCTAAATAAAAATTTAATCTATCCAAAATTTAAAAAAGTGACATCAGTCAAATTTTAGACTAATGACAAGTTACATCTCTGAGAAATTGAAATTTGTAACAAATTTAATAATTCTGTTCCGAATCATATATAACCAAAATACTTTTCTTCTCATTGAACAAAAGTATTCCAAATATTATAAAAGATAAAATTTTGAATATAAATTTTAATTATTTAATTTATGACTTATAAATGACTTATAAATAAATGTCAAATAAATTTCTGCTCATTGAAGAAAAGTATTCTAAATATTATTGATAATCATATTGATCAAATTCTAATTAAACATTTCAATTATTCAATTTATAAAAACTGTGGTTTATGGCGAGATTCAGACTAATGACAATATTATATCTCAATCATTAGAATCAGAAACGACATCTAAAATAATAATTTCAAAGTATTCATTTGTCAATCATTTTATTAAAGTTAATAATCAGTTCTAATTGAATGAAAAAAAATTAAAATCTAAAACAAAATAGAAAATTTGTTTAATTTATTGTTATTATTAAATATTAACTCCGATACTACAGATATTTACTAAAACTCATTGGTTGGGGAAAAATGATAATTTAATTTTTGCCGCTGAAATTGAAGACAACAAAAACAAAAAGCATAATTATTAAACATCGTAATAATGATCATCAGTATATATATAATAAACACGATCATAATGGTAATAATGATAATGATCATAATTATTATGTTTTATACTCTAAACTCTATCTACCAGAGACTGAACTAATAAGTGAATTTTTATTTGTTGCCATTAACATTGCACATTTGTTTTTGTGTGTGTGTGTGTATGTGTGTGAGTGTATAAAATGTGCATTTGCAAATATTGCTTCTAATGCTATTGTTATTGTTGTTATTGTAGTTGTTGTTTTTAGTGTTGCTATGTAGTAATCTATTGGCGCACTCACGTAGTTCAATGTTAACGAACTGTAGACGCGCTTCGACTTTCACTTATAATGAATTTGGCTGTGGTTCGCTGCTAAATTGAAGTTACAAATAATAGAAAAAACAAAAACAAAATTAAATAACAAATACAAGAAAAAAATTGCACAATATACAAACACAACAACAACAACAACAAAAGCAACAATAAAAGGAATTGTTGCATTTACTTGTTGGCTGGTTGGCAGCAAGCAAGCAACCAAACAAACCAGGCATTGAGGCAGTCACTACGATGACGAAAACAGCAACAACAACAGCAACAAGAGCAACTAGTAATAGAAAAATATGCACATTAGAAAAATAATGCAAAAGAAAAATTGCAATAGCAACAAACAACAACAACATTAATGATAAAAGCAGCAACTGCTGCAGATTTAGCAGCAGCAGCAACATTAAAATGAAATAAAAATGAAATAAATTACAAAAATGCATTTTTATATCTCACAATATGAACGAACTTTCGGTTAAAAAAAAAAAAACGAATGACTGCATATAAAGTCAGAAAGCAGAAAAAACTTTAATGTTGGATTTTCTTCGTTGTTTTTCCCCCGATTTGTTGTAAGCGGCAGTCAGCAATTGTGGCAAAAAGATACAAAGTCAAACAAAAAAATAAAAAAACGCAAAATAGAAAATAAAGGAAAAAAATATGAAAAGCGAAAAGTGGTGGCAAAGTAGTTGCATTTGTTGTTGATGTTGTCATTATTTGTTGTTGTTGTTATTTTTCTATTTTATTTCTATTTTGTTTTTATTTTTCATAGTTCAATAACATGTTATGTAAAATATTTTCTTCTTGTTTTTTCTGTTGTTTTTGGTTTTGTTGTCATTTTTTCTTTCGTATTTTCCTTCTGATGTGTCTGGTTTGGAAAACATTTGCAGCCGCAGATTTTCTTTTCATTTCATTTTCTATTTTTGTTTTAGTTTTTGGGAATTCAATTTTTTTCTCTCCATTTTCTAATTTTTTTCTAATGCAATTTTTTCTTCAGCTTTGAAGTGAAGTTATAAAAAATTTAAAGTCAATAGAGATGGAAAATTCCTTAAATCGAAAATTTTTAGGTTATATCAGACTCAGATTAAAATTTATTATCTTAAATTAACAGTCTGAGCATGACAAAGTTCTGGTTTTAAGTTCGAGTATGGAACTAATTGTGGGCTTTCAAATAAAAATGCATTTCGTTGAAGTTGTTTTAGTTTTTAATATATGGTCCACATAATCTGCAAATTGTTTCTACAAATTTAATTTTAGTAAAAAATGAAGAAAGATCTGTTCATATATTTACAATCCAAATTACTGTTCGTGGTGGCATGACAAAAAACCTTCACCCTCTAGCCTAACATCTAACGAACATCGTTGCACCCTGGGGTAGAATCGATTTTTTTGAAAATAAATCTGTAACATTTGATCGATTGGATGGTTTGCATGAAATTTAACATATTAATAGCAATGGAGTGTGGCATTATAGTTTTCATAGTTTGGAGCTCTGCTTATATTTAATAATAATGATATCTGTATGAAATTTTTAAGAAATTTGAATAAAAAAGAATTACTTATTTTTCAGGATTTTCTGAAATTCCCAGAAATGTAAATAAAAAATCCAAAAATCTAATTTTTCGATTTTTTGCCAATAGGAGGAGGTCGAAAAAAATTAAAATTCAGACTTTGAGATTTTAGAAGATTGAGAATAAAAATAAAAATTTTGATTAAAAAGGTGATATTCGAGAGGGTGTGTAGTTAGCCCTATATGGTATTTTGATGTAAAATTTTAACAAAAGCATTTTGCATCTTTTTAAGAAAAACTTTATTTAAGGTAGAAATTAAATTAATATTTTTATGTTTGTAAAATAATTTTGTTTTTTTAACTAATTAAAGAAATTTGGACAAAATCGGGGCAATATTTTCGGATATATTGGACTGAAACTGACTCATCATCTGGCAAAATTTTGAAAGTTGAATATTCGAAACTGTAAGAGATAATTAGCACAACGGAGCATTTCTGGAAAAGTTTTATTAGTTTAGTCTAAAATTGTTTATATTTTTAGACTCCACGTTTATGATCACCTTTCCCTTCTCACAAGAACTTATACTATAAACTTCGGACTATTTGGTAGAATGATCTTCATTCCTAAAATAAAACTGTAATATTATCATTTCAGTCCCTTTTTTTGGAACAGTTTTTCAATCTTGTTCTAAAATCTTTCATATTCGAAGGCCCCATTTTTGTGATCATCTTTTTCCTCCTCACAAGAACTCATTTTCTGAACCTTGTACTATTTGATAAACTGATTTATAATGCTGGAATAGTTTTTTAATCATTTTAAAAATGTATCATATTTTTTATCTTTCATCTACTTCTTTTGGCCTCTTCTCCTATTTAAGTACTATTAAAAAACGATTTCAAATCTGACTTTAAATATGTGGACGTAATTTATTTATTCTTTATTTATACAAAATTGTGTTATGCCGGTTGACTTAGAACCAGCATCTGAGTCGATTTGTCTGTCAGTCATGTTTTCATGAAAATTTGCTACAAAAAATGTTTGAACTCAAAGCTGCAATAAATCTTCTATTACATTTTTCAAATATGGTTAACAGGGTTTTTAATATATTTATTTGGACTCTTTATGTTGAAAACCTTGCACTGATTTAAAATTTGGACTTTAAAAAGTATATTTTTCAAACGCTAAGAACCAATTTCATTTTTTCATAGAAAATACATTCTCCACCACATTCAAAATCGCTTCTCCTATTACAAAGTTCTAACTTCACCAGGCTACCATTCAAATAGATAGATTTTAATAGGCTTTTACGTTTCCAATAATCCAATGATCATTTGCATTTTTACTTCCCAGATACAGATTAATAAATGAAATATTTTTATCATTTTTGCTGTAAAATAAATATTTTAAAATTCTAATTTCAGATTAAAAATTACAACTATTAAGATTCTTAACCGACCCGAAAATATAAGATTTTCAAAATTAAAAAGCTAGAAAATTAAAATTAAAAAGCTATGAAAAAATAATTAATTAAACGCTTTTCTCTGAAAATAAAATTTGAATCAGATGTGTCGCGTTTCCATTAAGACTGCAAACGTGGGTCCCTAGAAAAGTCCTCTCTTCTTGTATATCCTTTGCTGTCAAATCTTTGTCTTACATTTTTATAAATATTAAAAGAATAGAAAACTTAAAGGTCCAATCAATATTTTTGTTGTAAATTTTAAATTTTTCTTTCTTCTGTCTAACTAAACTCTCTTTTTCTCTTGCAGCAGAATGCACTATAAAAATAATAACAATAACAACAGGCAACAACTAACAATAGCAATAGCAGCAACAACAACAAAACAACAGATGTTATTCGATTTAATGTTATTGAACTTTATTGCATTTGTTGCACATTATTGTTGTATGTTAGTTCATTCGTTGGTTGACTGTTTGGTGTTGTTGTGTCCATAATGTTTTTGTTGCTGCTGCTGTCGATGTTTATAATAATAATGACGATAATGATGTTGTTGTATTTGTTGTTTTTTATGGGTGATGATAATGATAATTAAGCGGAAGAAGAAAGGAACCACTAATTTTTTTCTTTTCTTTTAATTTCTTTTTTTTCGGTTTGGGATTTTTGTTAAAAATTTAATTGTTTAATTTTTAAGCAGGTTTGATAAATATGATAATGATGATGATGATGATGTTGTTGTGATTTATTCATGCGATTTTATTTGATTTGTAATTTTAATCATATGTTAAATTAAAACTAACTAATGGTTCGTTTTTTAATGATGAGCATTGTTTTTTGTTTTGTTTTGTTTTGTTTGGTTTTGTCAACATTTCATTAAAATATGATTTGTATCTCTAAGATTTACATCATCACATAAGAGTGGTGGGAGATAGATTATTGGTTTATTTCAAAATTGTTTACTTTTTTAAAAAATTAATTTTTGATTTTAATTAATTAAATCTGCATTATAGATTGCAAAAAATTAAAACTTTCGGATTTCATTTCTCACATAAGAGCTCAGAATATCTCCTCTGGTTTTCCGGCTCTTCTTAAAACTGTTACATAATTCCATAATTGTTCATAAGAAGATAAATATATAACGATAGTAAAAATTAATGGAAATTTTTTTTTGAAATTTCTACACTCCAAAGTGATTAAAGGAAGAGCATGATACGGCGTTGTGTGTTATTTTACATAAAATTTTGTTAAAATATTTTTGTATCTGTGAGGAACCTGAAATATTTAATTTTTCATCACTAATTTCGAATTTGGAATCGGTCCAAAAAATCATAAATACTAATTTGCATTGAGATATCTTTACAATAACGATCCTTCAAGTGTTCACAACTTTACATGGAAAGTGGCTGCGAGCCAGACGGTATTTTCAAAAGTTGTGTAGCGATAGTTTTTCTGACCGTTGGTTTTTTTTCAAGGGGTTTTTGTCGATATCGATACGATGCTAAATCAATCAGTCACAAAATATATCGTATATAATATATACTCACTGTGATTTTTTGCTGGACTCCCATTATATTTGACAAGATGTCAAATAGTTCCAGAAGAATACAGAAAATTTCAAATATCGTTAAAATGCATCGTGACTTTTGGTTGAACTTTTATTAAATTTTACGCGATGCCAAATCGATCCAAATATGAATGGGCCATCTAGACTAACTCAAGTAGCGTACTGTTTGGTTGGATTTCCATTTTATTTACAAAATGCTAAATCTTTTGGTTAAACATTCATTATATTTTGAATAAATTTAACAATAAATTTAAGCTTCCTGGATTCATTTGTACCAGATTTGGATGAAGCTTCATAGTTAAATACATAAAGTTGTAATTATTTTAAAAGAATATATTGCAGGTCATGGTTGAACCCAGATGATGCAAATATGAATAGGAATTGTCTGAACCACGAACACAAATTTTCAATATTATTTTGTTTTTTCAAAATTTGAATCTGATTTTAAAAGTTAAATATTACGTCATGTAAAAATGAAAACAAGTAAGAAAGCAATATCCGGCTGTATCGAATCAATAAAACCCTCCACCACATGTATATGTGTTTAAAGTTAAAACAACATTAATAACAACAAACTCTTTTATAATGCGAAATTTCATGAACGTATATTGGGATTCATAAAATTTAAAAATTTTTTGACTGACTTTTTTCTATCTGATTTTTATGATTCTTGATATCTTTTTATATATAAATATGAATCTGTGTTTGTTTGTATATTTGTTTGTTTGCGACCTATGGACCAATTTTGCTGAAATTTTCACAGAATTATCTTCATTTATCCGAAAGTAACAATGGCTATACAAAATTTTGATAGGAGCAGAGAGAGAGGTACCCCCCATACAAAGCAAATATTGATTGTAGAATATCTTAAAAACTATAACAGCAATAGTTCTCAAATTCAACCCCAATCAATTTAGCAAGAATTTTTTTTACTGATCAAAATATAGGACGGGTAGGATCATGGGGGAAGGTACCTAAAAAACTGAAAAAGCGGGAGTAGAGAAATTGGTTCTAATTACTTTCCCAAGGATCTTTTTTACTGGCCAAAATGTAAGACAGAACCATAGGGAGGGGTACTACCCACTTTATTAGGGCGGCAAAGCGCACAGGTTTTTAGGTAGATCTTAATAAAATATAGATTATAGTTTAAATTTATTTTTATCTGATGAATAGTTTTTGACAAACTGACAAAGATTTTTTGTCAGAATTTCGAGGTTGTCTCAGATAACCATTACTCTGTTACTGTCTTGTTACCGGAATGACTTTACTGGTTTTAAATAAAACATAAAAACTGCTTATGACAATAACAAAGAACTACAACTGGTCAACTTTGGAAGATGTTTTAAAGGAAATTTTAAGGTTTTCTGGATAATTCAAATAATATATTTATTTTTATAATTCTTTGACTCTTAGATTTTACTTAATACCCATTTATTCCAAATCCTTTCAAGTTTTAAAATCGATTTTAAAAAAATCTGAACCGATATCAAAATAATGAAAATATAGGTTTAATAAACTAGTGAGTTTTTCAATTTCATGTATATAGAAATTAAGTCCAATCTATATATTTCATTAATTTTTATTTAAATTTTTAAAGGATCCTGTTATTCTTCTTTATAGACATTTAAGTGATCGATTAAAATTTAAATATCTAATTCCTCTTTCTCTTCTTGTTTCTTTCTTTACAGACTTATTTATCATCACCTTCATTTTAATATTCACCAACAGGTTGCCTTAATCCAAATCCAAATTCAAATTAAAAAAAAAAAATAATAATAATTGTGTGTTTTTTCATCGTAAACTTTTTATATGAATAAAGTAGAGTACCTCGTATCTAGTAAAAATTTTAAAAAAGTAGTTAAATATAAATCTTTTTATACAAAAAATATAAATTATTTTCAATTAACAAAAAAATACGTCCATTTTTTAATATGAATTTATATTAAAAGAAACTGAAACAAGAAACAAATTGGCTTTACAAAATTTGTTTTAGATTTTATAATGTAAAATAAATATCTTTTATTACAAAAAAAATACAAAAAAGATACAAAAGTGCCTAAAAAATAAATACACACACATATACATATATAAGAGCATAAGAAAGGATATCTCCAAAACTTTTCTTTTGAAACTAAAAGACTTTAATTTACAAAAAACGGAGCGGTTTTGCACTCTCTCCAAAGGATTTCATTTAGGAGTGTGTGGGTTTTCTTGTGGCCGTTAAACAAAAAGTTATATATACATTTTTTCTTACCCCATCACCGGTGACAAAAACACGCTGGCACTGGTGAACGAGGTACTCAGTGGCTTTGCCTTATCAGCGATGCCATTTATTGATGACGCTCTACTTTGGTGTCCGGATAACGATGGTCGCATTGTGGGTGGCTTAGATATTGCAACATGTATGCAGGTGAGTATTAAACATGTATACACAACAATAAATGTTTATAAACAATAATTTTTTATTAGTCTTTAGGGACATAAAATAATATAAGTTTCTTTCAAAATTTTTGATAAAAACTTCTTTTGTTTTCTATTTTCATTTGCATCAAACAGGATGAAGTTAACGAATCTAATGAAAATGTTAGCGAAAGTACTCAACTTGCCGAAAGCACAACAGCAGAGCTGAATGCCTTAGAGCCCTCATTGTGCAACAATGATTCTTCCGATGATTTGTTTCGTCAACTGTCCGAGAGTAATTTTGAAATTGAGAGTCTTCTATCCGATTTAGCAACAGTTGAAGTGAAAGTAAAGTATTTGTTTCTTTTTTTTGTTTTTGTAAATTTTATTAGATGAATATCTCTTTACACATATTGCACATTGGGGTAGATGGCTAAGAAATTATTGCTTACTTTTTAACGTGAATTTAAATGGAATGTAGATGAACATAAACTTTTTGGAAAGTTGAAGATAAATGTAGGCTATAGTAAATAGCCTTATATGAGTCAACATAGATTCTCACAACACGAGTAGTTTTCGCTTTCACTTAAACAATAACTCGGCTATTTGTTGGTTGATTTCGAAAATTTAAAAAATTCAGAAAAAATAGCTAGAAACTAATGGACCGATTACTGTGATGGTTCAACCTTCAAAATTATTTTAATTATTTACGATCTGCTAATACAAAAATTATGTCTCTAGCTTAAATAGAACGCTCAACAAGTCGAAAACTTTATTTTAAATTCGGGGAAAAAAATTCAGTGCCATTGGTCTCATAGGGAGTTCAAAATATAGGAAAATATGTTTTTGCCTATAACTCAGGAACTAATGGTCCGAGTCATTTCATGCCTTCAACGCATAAATCCGCTAATTAATTGAAATCTATCTGTTAAAAATTAAGTCTCTAACTCTTGCAGATTCTTCAAAATTAGAAAACGCATGAAGAAAGTTTGAGGTGCCTTCAGTTTTTTACTAATATTTGAACCATTTATAAACTATTTTCCTGGATTTCAATAGCCAAGTTTTCGAAAGCATCTCCAATCGTTTAATATATATCATATATGTTAATTATAGGTCGGCTTCTTAAACTTGATTTAAACCGACACATAGACGGAAATAGCTCAATCAATTTTGTTTTTCATACCGTTCTGGGGGTATAAGTTAAAAATTTTTGAAATTACGAACGGAATGACCCTTCTAACCAATTCAGGTATATGGTATAAAAAACAAGATTAACTTTTAATTTTTTCTTTTCAATCCCATTGTGCAATTCTAATATTATTATTTTCATTATATTTTTTCAATGACTCATGAAAACACTTACTCACTCACAGGAGGAAAACAACAATATCAGTGATGTTACCAGTGATGTTGTGGGTCGTAGCCAACACGATACATTTGTTGCACTAGTCAATGGCAATGGTGGCAGTGTTGGCGGTGGTGGTGGTGGTGTCGGCGGTGTAGTGAGTGGCATAATAAATGGTGTCGTTGGTGGTGGTAATGTTACCACTTCAGGCAATAATTTAATCTCGGGAAGTGGTATACAGTTACCTGGTGAAAATTCTGCTTTAGGCTCTGTCGGTACAAATTCTTTAACATTGGAACCTATTGCATCATCTTCAACCCAGGAACAAGCTAATAGTAATACATATTTAAATCAAAATTCCTCCGCTGCCAACAACAATAATAACAATAACAACAACAGTAATAATTCTAATTTAAGTAATAACAACAACAGCAACAATAATGATAGCAACACCAATATATACGATGACAGCTCATCACGCTACCTGATAGCGGCGAATCCATTGCTGGCGGAAAAGTTGATGTCGAAAAGTTTAATACTCAATAAAAATGATAAATCGTTAGCTGATTTCAAAGGTAAGTCAGATTCAACTTTATAGTGAACCGAAATAAGTCGTAGTTTTTAAAAAAGCTTCTCATAAACTTCAAGTTGTATTATTATATAGGTCCAATATAATTTCACAAATTCATATACATTTTCTTTGAAATACCGAAAATTTAATATTTTTATGAAAAAAAATTGCAAAGTTCTAAAATTTAGTCGGTTATAGTCTGTCTAATATCTAATACTATAGACCATCTAATACCCAGCACCACATTGTTGGTTATAAGTATTAGTTACAAAAAATTAGTTATACGATCATCGTATAACATTTATGTGAAATTTATGCTTTTTAAATTATTTTTGGATGGGTTATATGGGAGCTAAAAAAATCACCAATTATTTTTACAACTCTAATATATATGGGATTTATGCACTAGTTTATATTTTGCATATCGGTTTAATATATTATAAGATTAATCGTCGAATTTCGTTACAATATTTTATTATGACCTCATTTCGGGCGGTTATTTATATGAGAGGTACCTAAGATGTTGTTGATTATACCCACTTTAAATAGGCTTATTATTGTATCAAATACATATGTTTACATGACCAGCGAGCAGGACGGACAGACAAATGAACGAACATCGTTAAATTGACTCAGAAAGTGATTTGGTCGAACGGTATACATAAAAATGAGTGTAACGCCATTTTTTCTATATGTTGAAAACATCAGCCATATAACGCCCCAATAAGTATATATAAATGTAATTTCTCATAGATTTTCGGTTAACATTTTATTTATTTTTCTTTTATTGTTTTGAGTTAAAACTCTATATATGGTAGCGTCTTAGAATATAACCGACAAACATTTCCAATTCCAAATGCACTTTACCATTTTTTGAGTAAAAAAAACACATCAAAATATCAACCCTCATGCGGATACTTTTCAAACATCATAGTAAACATACAGCAAAGTCGAAAACCAACACATTTCACAAAAATACAGGGTATACTACATAAAATAAAAGTCACGATAAACACCACCACAACATGTGTTGCTTGTTTCCTAGAAAAGGTAATTATATGGTGAATACTAAGAAACTCAACACAAAAAAGTAATGTCAAGTTAATTGAAGTTATATCTGGTTTAGAAACTTGCTAAGAATATTCTTTACCCCTTAACATATGCTATGGTTCTTTTATTTATTCATATTAGACATATTAATATCAAGCTCTAGACGAAAAGCTTTTGTTGTGTAAAATATAGGCAACACTTTCGTGCTAAATTATTGTTCATATATACATAACTAATTTTAAATAACAAAATAAATTTTTTGAATTTTACCTTCTTTTTTATATTAATTTTTAAATTTAGTATTTTAATTTAGTATTGTCAACGGAAAAATGTAAATTGAAAAATTTGAAGAAAAATTTTAAAATATTTTTAGGAAAAAAAATTATAAAATAATTTTGTTGACGTTATGTGTTCGGGATTTAAAACTTTTTCAAAAGTAGGCTATGAAATCTAAATGAAGGATAAATAAAATTAATAATCAATTCACGATTTTTCGATCCACTTTTTTAATTTCGATTATCAAGTCGATTAATCATTCACTATATTAAATTTTTTTATTTGACTAAATTATTAAAAAACAAGTAAGAATATTTTGCTATGCCGAATCTTCAATACCTTCTACCACAAATTCGTGTGAAGTTAATATGTTAGGTTCCGTAGATATACATATACACACATACACTCAGAAATGTATAAAGTATATAACACAGAAACACTTAATAAGTCATAAAATTAATTATAGCTTTGGCTATAACATTTTTTCTTCTGAAATGATTTTGGTAATTTTTGGAATAGTAATGAAGTTCACATTACATAATATTATGGCAAAATTTCATTCCAATTTAACTTTTTAACTTAGAGGTTGCATCAGATATCGGTCTATATCCTTTAAAAAAACTGAAACAATTTTGCTGGATGCACGACTTTAGTGAATACAGTTTTTGTGGATGTGAGCAGACTGACAGATTGACGAAAATCGACTGAGATTTTGATTTGATGCAAGAATATATATACATTATTGGGACTGAAATAATTTATTCTTAGCGTTACACATGGAATGACAAAATTAATATACTCTCTTCACCACTCGTAGTGTGGAGGGTATAAAAACAAAAAATATGCTTGTTATAAGCTTAAAACTGTTTTCCTGGAAGGGGTCTTATATGGGAGCTACAGCAATAATGGAACAAGATTTTTCATATTTATAACATACTTTGATTATGGTTAGAAAAATCATTTCAATGGAACTGATCTTTATTTCAATGTATTATAAACTCAAACTCAGTTTTCGGGAAAGCGCATTATAAGGGAGCTATAGGAAAATATGGACCGATATAGCACAAATTAATATATCTTCAGAACAGTTAGCAAAATAATTGTGTCAAATTTCAATAGAATTGGTCTTTATTTACTAGTTTTATAAGCTGAAAACGGTTTTCGGTGAGGGGCCTGATATGGGAGCTACATCAAAATATGGACCGAGATTATTCTAATCAAAAATACACCTTAAAAAGTAGTTAAAAAAATCATTTTACCGAAGTCCAATGGAATTGGTCTTTATTTTTTAATTGTTTTATAAGCTCGAACCGGTTATATGGGAGCTATATCAAAATATGGACCCATGTTAATAAAATTTATAACATATATTTAAAATAGTTTAAAAATGAATTGTGCCAAATTTCAATATATTTCAATATATAAATATAAAAGAGTTTTATATGCTTTAAATCATATTCGGGGAAAGGGTCTTATATGGGAGCTGGGTCAATTAATGATCCCAAAACAACATAGCTTCTTTGAATTTATTATTGTATCAAAATAAGTATATATAAATTTCAGTAAATTATCCTAAAAATTACGACCCATATGACACATAGAGTTTGGGGTGTATAAAAATTTTGGCATATTATAGCATATAATTTTTTCTGTGAATCAGATTTTGATGATCTTTTGCATGATGATGGAGCACGTACAATTGTATGCTAAAATTAATGTTTTGTTTAAGTCCAATTCTGTGAAAATAGAATTGTTTGCAAACAGTATGCTGTGAAATACGGCCGTATGCAAAAAGTGTGCTGTGAAATACGGCCGTATGCAAAAAGTATGCTGTGAATCTAGGGTCGTATGCTTTAAAAATTGGGTTGTTTACAACAAGTGCTGTAAAAATACGGTCGTTAGCAAAAATTGTGTTGTGAAAATACGGTCACTCAGTAAAAGCGTATTGTAAAAATACAATTGTTTGCAAAAAGTGTGTTGTGAAATACGGCCGTATGCAAAAAGTGTGTTGTGAAAATTCAATCGTTTGCAAAAAAATATGCTGTGAAAAATTTTTCTTTGGAAAAGTGTTAAATATTAATAACAGTCCAAAAAGCAGTTGCGACAAAAGAAGTTAATCATTTGTTACAACGTGCTCTATAAACACCTAAATTTACATCAAGAAATTTACAAAAGATTTCACAAAGTGTGCACTTATATAATAAACCCTCTTCACCACTTGGTATACATACAGTGGGGGTATAACAACAAACAAAATGATTCAGCTGCATACTTTTAGGTATTTTTAGTAAAACTATTATGTCTGTGTGGTGGTGTTGTCTTAAAAAAAATTTTAATGTCAAAGAAAATTTTATAATAAATTTATCCAAAGTTTAAAATTATTAAAAATATAAATAATTTGAAAATCATCCTTCATTTTAGATTTATTTGTAATTATTATTTTGTTTGGATGGGATTTCTTTCTTTTTTTGTTGCTTAAATTATATACAACAAACGTATGTATCTGTATATATAAATAACATTTTGGTTAATTTTACAAACGTCTGTTTAAATCAAAAAGCAGCCAAAAGAATTGAAACAGAAATTCCCAATTACCAGTGAAAAAGTCTAAATGAATAACCTTTTCAAGGCCAATAAAAAGAAGTGCAATGATCTTTCTTTTACTCCTGTGCAAGGGCATATCAAACCTTCTCCAAGATTTCTATGTTTTATATGTATTTGTCATTTGTAAGAGAGTATGCGTTAGAGTGTATTTTATTGTTTTTGATGCCCCTAACGGATCTTTCCAAAACCACCTGCAGCAAAGTAACAAAAACAAATAACCGAACAATCAACTCAATACAAAATCTTAAATCTCTAATCCTTAAAATTTTGTAGGACGATTATTTTTTCTTTGGGAGTCTTTATGGTAAAACATTTTTAAATATATACATTTTAAGTCTTTTTCTGTTTTTTTTTTTTTTTTGTCGATTTTTAAGTTTTTTAATTTTATTAAAATTTTCTATTGTGGAAGCAGACATCTATATCCTTCCTTTCCTTTCAGTTCGTTTATTTTCGTTTGTTTAATATTTATTATTACAACAGCATTTGTATTTGTGTACTTTTCATACATTCAACTTTAACACCCACTAACAAATAAATTTATTTTCCCATTTAAAGGAAAAAGTTATAAAGAACAAAAAAATGAAGAGGAGTAAATAGGGAATTTGCGCATTTTGTACACTTTTATATATAACTAAAATGCACTCAGAGAAAAGGTGATAAGTAATACTATTTATTATCACAAAATTTATAATATATAAAAAGAAAATCATAAACATTTTCACCATATCGGGACAGATTTTATTCAAATGGACAAAAGTTTGAAAGGATATAATAATTGAACACGGATATCAAATAGTTATAAATTTTTTCAAAATATATTCAAATTATTGATTTAAATAATTCAGAGACAACACAGAGAAAAACTGTGCTTTCAGATTTCCGTTATCCGGTTAAAATTTCTGCAAAATGATATTGAAATTTTGAAATAAAATAATAATTATAAAATTGCTATCAAATAATATATAAAAGTCTCTGCAACATAGTAAAGGCACTTAATTTATCAGCCAGAGATTATATAAGTTTTTTAGTCGAATCAGATTTTTCTTTTAAATAATTTTAAATTTTGGAAGTCTATAATTACTTTTATTAGAAAAAAAATCGAAAAAGAACATTAAACAAATAATTTCATTAAAAAGAAAAATTCTTCCAAATGTGGATCCAAAAAGGTCTAAATGTGAAAGTGTATATTTATAGCTCTCTTTAAGCAGTAAAATTTTTATTTACTTTTGTGTCTTAAAACTTCTATTCCGTTAAACTTTAAAATTGTGTAAAATGTAGTACTCAAGCAAATTTTCACAGTGCACAGTGGGCTTGAATGTTTATTATTATGAGTTTATAGTTCAGCAATATAGCAGAAAAAATCGGCCAATTATTATTAACAGATTTCAAGAAATGATAATTTGCTTGTGAATAAATTGAAAAATAAACACTTTTGTATAACATCAGTTTACGTCGACATTGGAAAATATTTCGATCTGATTTTTTTGGTACTTAAGCTTCAAGTCATTAAAATTTTGGATATTTGATTCAATTGGTTAAAATTTTCTATATTAACTTTAGATATTTTAAAAACGGATATATTCATTAGAACTTAAAAAACGAATTTCAAAAATTACAAAAAACGAATTTCAAAAATATTTCTAAAATCGAAATATTTTAAAGGAAGAAAATTTACTGAAATTAATATTACAAAAAATATTTAATGGATGATTTAAAATTACGATGAAGATTGAAAATGTATCTTTTTTAACATTAAGTAATAAAAAGATATTAATAATCTTCATAAATCTTATAAATTTATTTTCTAATACACCGTTTTTATAAAATACACCGAAAATATTAAACAAAAAAGCAGACTCCTTCCTAGACAAACAGACCTAAACCCTCCAAACAAACTTTACACATACACACGCTCCTACAAAAAAAAACATCTTCCATATAATCAGCCATCAACTTCAACCAAACCAAATCACAAAAAAAATAAAACGGAAAACAGCAACCAACAAATAAGAAAAAGTATCCAAACAACACTAAAAAAACCAAACACCAAAGTCCCAGACGAATCAGACGTACACACACACACGTATACGCATACACACAGGCTTAAACGTCGGGTCAATAAATTCTTCAGTATGGAAATATACTTTCAAGGTCAAAAGGATATTGCCTTTGTTTCAAACAAACAAAAAAGGCATTTGAAAAGGAGGCTGCCAACAAACCCATTTTTATTTGGCTGCAGAAAATTCGGGATCTCTAATAGCAAGCAATATATATTAAGCAAACACATATCAACAAACATATAAACTAGCAGCATTCTGAGCAGCCGGAACAGCAGGAGCAGCAGGAGGTGCAGGAAGGGTGTGTAGAAAATAAAGAAAGGAAGAAGGCATCATTAAAAAAAAGTTTGTTTCTGTTACGGTTTTCCGTATGTAGACGACATCATACCAATCGAAAAGGGTGGGAGTAGGTAGGAGAGTGTGTGTATATAAATATATTGTGGGTGTTTCGAGTGAGAAGTAGAGAAAATGACTACAGCCAGTCATACAATAATACCATGTTTAGGCAAAAGTTCGTTAGTTAAATAATGCTTTTGTCCTTGAAATCGTTCATTTATATTAATGGCCTTATTTTCTGTTATTTTTTTTTTTTTCTTTTACCGACTGCTGCCATCGTATGTTTCATCGTTCTGCCTCTGCTTATGGCGGCTGTTGGCTAAAGACAGACTGGGTGTTAAAAAGGGGCTACTAGGCCATATTAGTAAAAGTGAGTGTTATGTGTTATGACAAAAGTAAGGGTACGTCAGACATCCTGAGACCTCGAAAAAATTTGAATGTCATTTATATACAAAAACACACAAAATTTATACACCTACCAAAAAAAAGCAGACACACATACTTATGTACATACATATATATCTATGTGTAGAGGGATTGTAACGGGAAAACTGTTTTTTCTCTTCTTGTATATTTTGCGTGTCTGTGTATCATTTGAAATATAAATGTAAATGTATGCGTGTATATTACCAGTCTACCAGAAATTGTTTCTGGGTGGGCTTTTAGGGTTTTGTAATATATTTTATTGCTTTAGATTGTGCGTTTGTATTAATAGTTTGGGTTCTTCAGTCTACTTCTTCTTATTTTATATATAAATAAATTTTTGTCTGCTTCTTCCAAACTTTATCATGCCACCCAAATAAAACAGAATGAAATGAAAATAACAAAAAGAAGAAAAAACATTCATTTTTTGTGAATAACCTTGAACTTGAAAATATAGTCAACAACATTGGAACAAAAACAACAAAAGAAGAAGAAGAAGAAGCAAAAAAGTAATAATATAACTAGACAAACAACCAAAATTGATGATGAAAAAATGGTAAATTTCAAACACTCATACACACACATATATTAAAGATTTTGTGTGAAAAATAAAAATGTCTCGAGAAATGTTTTCTTTTTTTTGTACATTTAACAGCAAATGACGAAAAAAGAAACCTTTTGCGTTTAATGACAGCAGGTTTTCAAGTGAAGTGAAAATTATATTTGATAAGAAAGACATTTAAAGTCACTAGGCAAGCAGTCACTCACTTAGTAAGTCTAACAGTCAGTTAGACTTAATTCAGCAGCTTTAAAATAAATATGCCAGATTTTTTTGTTTCATGTCTTTATTGTCCGTTATTTACTTAAATAATAAATTGATAGTTGTTACCGACTGACCGACCAGACCAACAGGTGGTATGAGTGATGTTTTTTTTCATTCGGCTTAAACAAGTTGCTGTTGGTTGGTAGTAGTTGGTTGTGGTATAATTAGTTATATAAAATAGTTTTGATGACGAACGTCCATAAACTTAATAAAATATGATTAAAAACACTCACTTTTACTTATTAAATATTAATTTTTCTTGGAGTCACTCATATCAACTTTTATTATTTGGAAATTAATCACAGGCTTTCAAGTGACATCAAATTACAACAACAGCTAAGATATTTGCTATTAAAATTTAAAAGAATATATATATGCTTATGTATTTAAAATTAAGAAGGTTTTTGAATAACAAGCAAATTTGCTAGATTAATTAATAAAAAAAAATGTTATTAATATTTTTTAGATAATTAATATTACTCATACGTTTGAATATAACTTCAAATCACCAGATTGTCAATGCAAGTTCTTAGATTTTATTTTATGGAAACCCTTTCCCAACATTTGGAATCAGCACTGCGTGTTCTAAGAGGGCTTTTGGCTTAAACCATAGATGCTAGAGATAGATCTTTGTTAGTGCCCTAGTGTGCCGGAATGCGATGGATGAGATAATCGGATGATCTTCACAAAGGTCTTGAATAAGATGACAAAGTATTTTGATGACAGGTGCTTTGCTATCGACTCCGACTCCTAATGTGTCATCATTCCCATATACTGGATTCCTATATACTGTACTGGGATTAATCGCCTATTGCATTTCGAAACCGTATCTATTCCTGATGAAATGGAAACGACCCCCGAACACAACCCTAACGCTCGGATTAATAGAATGTACAGCGATGGGAGAATAGGAGGGAGGATGAACCAGCCATTACAGGCAAAGATTTCTGCCATCAAGAAAGCGGCCAATCTGCTCTGATATAATTGGATATCATAAGATATCAGATTTTTACCGACAGCAAACAGTCCATCAGATCTATAGCAGATGTTAATTACATCGATATTAACGACGGGTATTTTTGAACAAGATAGTAAGGATGACATGGATTCTGGGCACCGGAATTGATCTCGAAATGGCGTTGCAAATGTTCGATGCTTGTAATGCAGATGATTTGGTTAACTTGGTTAACGTGTTGAGCTTTTCGTGTTATTTGGCGTAGGTACGCATTCGAACAACCAGGCAGTTATCCCTTTTGAATATAAAACTGGTTAGGTTTCTGATATCGATTATAAAAGGACATTGTATTTTGGTAGTCTATATGAATCCTGCCCACAATAAATATGAAGAGACAGTGTCATTGTCCCTCACTTTGTTACTTCAGAATACCGTTTGTGGAATTTAAACTCTTGACCAAGACAACTTTGTAAAGCAGAACAGTGCTATCTTTCTTTCAAAGTACTGCCTGGTTAGAACCATTGAATAGTACTCGAATCAGTTAATTGTATACATATATGGATCCAATTGATGTCTGGAAGGCAATGCCCAAGTTCATCATTATTCAAAGTTCCAACTTAAGATTTATATAACTTTTTAGGATTCATATATTTGTGTGGTTATCTTAGATTTTTTTTAGAATTTTATAGACAATCAGACATATATTTAAAAAAAAAAAGATTTGACAAATTTTATATTTCGTATAATTGAGATTTGGAAAAGTTAAAACTGTTTTAGCTTGAAATCCTTTTTATACTAGAAATGTGTGTGTCCTTTTCTTTTTAATATAATTACTTTGATATTCTGTTATGAGTAAAATTTGTCATTGATTTTAATTTGAAAGTCATAGCAAAAGTAGTCCCAATTGGGACCAACAGCCGCTTTGTGTCATTATACCTTACAGTTTCAATTATTTAAAACAGCATTTTACATTTTTAACATTAAATATTGAAGGTTACATAATGTTACAGAAAAAAACAAGAAAAACACATTTTTTAAAATAATTTTTATTTTTATAAATTTATTTCAAAAACTTTTTTTCATTTTCAATTTTGTGTGTGTAACTTTATACCACCAATGCGTATGAGTAACTTTAACAAATTAAGTCAAACAACATAAGACCTTCAATTTGAACCGGATATACCATTAAGAACAAACCACAACAGCAACAACAACAACAACTAATAAGTTTTCTTGACAAACATTTTGCATGCATTCACCGTATTAAACATTTGATTTTGAGGCCTACCGCCTGCCTGCCTGCCTGCCAGCCTTTCTGTCAGTGCCACTGACACCACACTCCATTAACATTAACGAATTTTTTTGTTTCTTTTATTTTATTAAATCTAGGATTAAATGCAAAATTACTGCAAAAGTAATCTTGATCATATATTTTAGTTTTTTTTTTTGGAATGGAAAAACCTGTCTGATTGACATTATATTATTATTATTAGTGGTTGGTTATTTTTTTAGTTTGTTATTGGTGTTGTTGTTGTAATAAAATTTAAAATAAAAATACGTATATAAACGTAATAAAGTAATTGGTAAATTACCCAAATACGTGAGTGGTTATGGAAATTTTGTTAAAAAATTCTTATATAAAATATTGAAAATAAAACAAAACTTGTGTATTCAAAAATCCGAAAATTTCATAAAAACCGGTTTTTGAGTTATTCGAAAAAAAAAACGTTTTCGAATACGGTTTTATGCCAAAAACCCAGTGCATAAATCTCCTTATAAGTTGGGATTGGATTTATATTTGTTTAAAATAAGATTAATATTGACAGAAATTGATGTTAAGAATTTTACAAAAGTCGGCCCATAATTTCCCATAGCTTTCATATAACTCACACAAATCATAATATTGAATTGAAACGGGGGTTTTCCAATAATTTTTTTACGTATTATTTATAACCAATAATATGGCGTAGGGTATTTCATAGACGGGTATGATATTGGACAAAGGGATATTAAAGTACAATTTTGCTTCAATAAACTTTACCCAACAACTTTATATTTGATTTATATAAGGTAAAAAACAGGAATCGATGTTCGAATCGGCCAATAATTTCCTATAGCTCTCATATAATTCACTATAAACGAGCGTTTAAAAACATACAAATATCACACAAACCATTATAATGTATTAAAACCTTAAACCGAAATTACAACAATAAATTATATGAGGGCTGTTCAGTAATTTTTGTAGGTACTATTTATTACCAACAATATGGTATAAATCATTTCATAGTGGAGTACGATGTTGGATGTAGCAATTTCGAATTATACGATATTTCATGATCGGATATGATATTGAACGTATGAATATTATGTTACAATTTCGTTTAAATCTGACAACTTTTCATTTAAAAAGCGTTCAAATGTTATTCGCCTTAATTTTAAGGTGGTCCCAGTGGTCTATAACTTTTTTTACGGAACCGATTTTAAAGATTTTGAATAATAAATTTCTTAAACACCGAAAAAAATCAATGTAAAATCAATAAACTTTTTCAGTTATGATTTTGCTACATAGATAAAAATATTAATTTAACATTGTTTTACAGTATGAATATTCTGGAAATTTTACTATTTAAAAGTAATTTTAAAATTTATCGTTGTTTAATTTTATTTATTAATATCGACAAATTCTTATATGTACAAAATTATTTCAACACAAATTATTTCAAAAAACGTTTAATTTAAACTAAATGAAAAACTATTTATTCAATCTTAAAACAACTATGTTCAATGTTGATTTTAGTTTTTTTTTTAGGGTATCTATTCACAATGTACAAAATTTGTATTGTTCTCAGACAGATGAACATAGCAAGATCAATTCAGATTTTGATTTGGTCCAACAGTAGAATATTTAAATGACAAGGATAAATCAAGTCAGATTCAAATTCACTATTCGAATTTTAAAAGACAAACTATCGTTTGTATTTTATTGTTTATAAAAATTTTATTGCCAAAAATAAAAAAATAAATAAATAAATAAATAAATAAATAAATAAATAAATAAATAAATAAATAAATAAATAAGGATGTAGTTTGGGCTCCATTATTATTTCTTTATTACACTCACAAGTTCATATTAATTGATCACTGTTAAATTTACCTACGCTCGCAATCGTTAGACTCATACATTATCAAAAACAACAATAATTTTTTGTTAAATTAAAATACAAAAAAAAAATAGAATTGAAAATTTTTTAAGTTCATGTACAGTCAAATGTGCGTTCAGCGACTATATGAGTATTTTTCTATGTTTGCCGCCAATTTGAAGGTAAACAAAAAGTCATTACCATGATATTTTTTACATACATAGAAATAAATAGAAATATATATATGCATTTAAATTGCATACTTAAATGCACAGATACACACACATTTACAAAGACGCACATAGAAATAAATGACACACTTTGAAACTGTCATGTAAAGTGCGTTAATATGAGTATGCATGTGTTTTAACCCAGTGAACATAATGATTTCATATTAGGAAATCAAAAATAAAATAAAATTTCAAAACTTTTTTACTTTTGAATCGGTAACAATATATGAAATATGGTGTATGTACAGTCTAAAATAATGTTGATAATTTTTAAACTGGACATAATAGTAAAATAGTAAACTCTCTTTTTATTTTATTTTATTATTTTTTTTTTTCAAAGTACGTCTATTTATTGTTGACTCTCCAGGTAATGCTACAAAATCTATTTACAGCAAACGTACACTATAAAAGATTATAACTCTCTCACAAATGCAATGTTTTGCTGCTTCACTCACAGAAAGGCAAATGTATAGTACTATTTGCATGTACTGCCGATTTAGATAAGCATTTTTCCATTAAATCTGGATTTCCAAAAATTTTATTACAATTTTCTTACAACTTCAATTAAACATTGAATATTAAATCAACATGATTTTATATTGATTTAACATTGCTAAATGATAATTTTTACGTAATGTAGATCATATTAAATAAAACTCTATTAATATTTTTCCTATGAATGATACAATCTTTATAATTGGCTTCAAAACACTGTAGTGTTCATATTATGTTCATATTATGTTCATATTATGCTTGCTGGGTATGCAAAACAATTACTCCCCCCACAGCCTGTTTGTTTGCTCTATATTCTTTTTCACATAAATAATGATTTGAATTAAATTAGATTCGTTGTTTTTGTTATAGCATTTATTTTAATGCGCTATTCCATCTCACACAATACGAGTATTATAGGTTGAAACTCAGAATCACTCCATTCTATAAAAATGTCTGATCGGATAAAACTCCATTTATACTTGAGAGAATCAAGAAAATCATAATAAAATTAATCATAGTAAAATTTGATTTATCACTTAGGAATGATATTACTTGTCATTTCTGGTTGCAATAATTATTGATGTTATAAAGAACTTGATCACAAGGGCTGTGGAACAGTTAGTCACCAATTTCCGGTAAATCTTTTTTGGCTCTCTTATATATTAACTGATCCGATATTGAGCTTAATCGGTATTTATTTTTTTATTAGATTATTTTGCATGATCAAGATCACCCGATCTTGTTCGATTTTTTTCACTTGTGACGTAACATAATTATTTATGTTACGTAGACTTTTTTCTACACCACTAAGTAAATTTTTAGAAAAAAATAATATTCATAAATAAACAAAATATTTGAAAATAATTATCTTTTTTTTTTAAATTTAAATTTTGTAAAATTTAAGTTTTAAGGTGAATACATCTGAAATTATCATAAAATTATTGATTTGATAAAAGGTTTTTTGGATTCCAAAAAATGTGAAGAAAAATCAGAATTTTTACTTTGAATTACAGGGTTCATATTCATCGGAAGTCTTTAAAAATCCATGATTAAATGCTTAGATTACATTAAGGTTTTGAAAATTAGGTTGAATTTTTCATTGAAAAATGGCTATATTCGAGGACGATTGGACCTGGCTTTATAAGGTATTTATAAATTTAAAATTTGAGCTTTTAGCGAAATGAAACCTTTCCGAAAAATATAAGTTTAATAAATATTTTAAAGAAAACATGTATTTTCGATCGGATAGGAGTGTAGATATATTTTCCACAAAAAAAATTGATTTTAAATTTTATTTTTTATTTGAACTAAATAAAGATATTAAGCTCAATATTTGTTTACCCTATAACGTATCCAATGAGGTTGATAGGAAAGGTTACGGGAACTAAGTCAATATTCAAAACTCTCTATTTTAATCTTATAACTTTCTCTATGGGATTTAAATTTTTGAACTTAATAAACATAATAAACTTAATATTTAATGGTCTCTATGAAATCCAATTTAGGCGTTTTAAAACTAGTTTTTAAGCAATATAGTTTATATGTAAGCTATTGGCAATTATGTCCTAAACTGTGCCCTATACGAAGTTCGTTCGTACAGGGGCGAAAATAGATTACTTTGACCACACGTATTCTTATTGTTTTGTCCGTTAAATACATCTGCAAAAATGTAAGTTATATATGTGTATATGTATTGGTGTATAAATGTTAATTTTATCGCATTGTGCAGGGTATTATATAATCGTATTTGACCAGTTAGAACACTGTTAACTTTTGTTTAGAGATAAAAGATCTATTCTAAAAAACACTTTTCATACCTAAATAAAATTCGATTTAAGTGATTTAACATTGTTGTTGTTGTTTTAAAAAATTTGCAGAATAATAATAAAATAATAAAACTAAAACATAAAATAAAAAGTTAATAATAATTTGGTTGATTTTTGTACGATTTTTAGACAAAAGTGAGTCTGATATTTGTGGTTTAAGTATTTCGAGTTGTTTTCTACGTATCGTTGGTATTTTGCAGTTAGAACGTTTGTTAAATGCTGATGATGGCTGCTGGTTATAAAGTAGTTGTGTATGTATGTATGTATGTATGTATGTATGTATGTATGTATGTATGTGTTTGTGTGAGTGTATATGATTTTGATTGTAAAATTGTGCATTGATTTTTATTATTTATTTGTTTTTTTTTTCTCTTTTCTTTGTATAAGTTTGTCTATTTATGTGCATTTCCTCTCGTCTGTATTACCCGTCCGTCTTGTCGTGTGTCTGTCTATCTATTTTCTTAAATTGTTGTTTATATGCATTTTGTTATTGTTGTTGTATGTGTGCGAGTGTATATATTGTTGCATCGAGAGTTTTTGAGCTGCCATAAGTTTGTGTTTAATAATCAAAACGCACTTTAAATTATGCGGTACACCTTGACATCAATTAAATGTTGTTAAAAATACTCAAACGTTGTATGTATGTTTGGTATGTTGTTGTTGTCGTCGTTGTAGTTGTCTTTATTGCTGTTGATAGTTTTTGTTGTACGAGTACCAACAAATTTCATTTTTTTATTTACCAAAAAAACCAGCGCCTAAGTATAATTTATTCTATCTAATACAATTACATCAATATAAACAAACACAATGACATTTGTACAATTAAACAAATAAAAAAGAAAGAAACTAATCAATTTCTGCGCAAAATTGATTGTTTTTCTCTTAAGAATATAAAAATTTACTGCCAAAAAGATAAAAAAATGTTCGAATGATCAATGTCAAGTGAATGGATATTAAAGGGGAAAATCTCAGATATATTAAATTATAATAAAATTCTTTAAAAATGTTTAAGTTTGAAAGCTTTAACAGTTTTGTCAAGCTTTAAAGTATAACTAAATATTAAGTTGGGAAAATTAGAATCATCTAAATACTTTAAAATGAATCTTAAATGTTTCAATGAAATACTTTATTATATTTAAAGTACATTAAGGGGGTTCCAATTGCTAAAGCAACATAGGCATAAAAATTTACGATTTTTACCCAGAAAGGAAGAAGAGGCTTGTTTAGAGGAATAACTTAGAAGATGAGATATAGTTAGTCTAACCGTAATAAGAAGAATTTGCATTATCATTAGGAATCACACAATAAAAATAATCGAAATATTGGTCAGAAACAAGACCATAATTTCTCATTATGGCAACGCTTGGTCTAATGTTCTTTTTTTTAATCACCCCTATTGAATACTTTTTTTTGATCATATGTAAAGAAAGCCTTTACCATTTTAATTCAGAACAGGGAATCAGAAATTTCGTTAAAAAAAATTTGTTTAAAAATAATAAAAAGTAAGTTTTTCAAAAAAAAAATAAATAAATAAAAAATTGAAATTTTAACTAAAAATTAATTTTTTGACAAAAATACAAAAATACATTAAAAAATGACATTTTTGGTGAAAAAATTTTAGCTAAAAATTAAAAGTAAAAAACATTTTTGTAAAAAATAATACATTTTAGATGAAAAAGATTTAACTAAAAATTAAATTAAAAAATTATAAGAAAATTACGTTTTGGCAAAAAATACAATTTTGACAAAAGTTAAGATTTATTCAAGTAAATAAGATTTTCAAAATTACATCTTTATCAAGAAATAAATTTTTAATAAAACTTAATTTAAATGAAATTTTGTCATAAAAATTAATTTTAATAAAAATAATAAAATAATATCACATTTTAATGAAAAAATTGAATTTATTAAAATATTTGGTAAAAAATATTTTCGAAAAAAGATCGATATTTATAAAGACTACAATCGATTTCATGATCTTCATAGTCCATTTGATGATGTCCTACCGACGTCTTAGTTGTGTGACCATGAACTATTTGATTTCTTACACTCATTTTAGAAATATTTCGATTTACAGTCACATACTTAGTTTTAGTTCCTGTGGAAATTCATTCCGAAAATCACTTCAATCGGCAATGAAGTTATATAGAACGATATCTAAAACAACTTCAAAATTAAAAAAAAAAAAAAAAAAAAAAAAAAAATGTGAAATTCCGCTCCTTTATTAAAAAAGAAATCCTTTGTTTTTTCTTTCTTTCGTTTTTTTTAATAAAATTTTCTTGTTTTGACTAACAAAAAAATCTTGTGTTAGTATATGTGTTTATTGTATCTGCTTTAAGGAAATGGCATTAAATATTTTCCTTTGTAACCTAAACGTAAAAGTTAAATAAAGGACAAGTTTTTTTTCTTCTATTTCCACTATCATCATCATCAATTGAATGGATTTTGTGTGCATTACTTAAGCTAAATCCCTTCTCTAACAGCAAAATAAAAAAAGAAAAGAAAACGTCATGAAAAATATACGTCAACAGCATAAAACCGTTGTAAATGGTGAAGAAGTGAAAAACATCTTCACTGAACAGTTGTTACAATAACACTGGTTTAAATGCACTCAGATACAAAGAGAATAAACCACAACTAAATCTATACATATATGCAATTTAAAGAGCTCCCAATGCTCCAACAATGCTCATTCTCATATCTCTGACTTGGTAGCAAAATACAAAAAACTACTCTCTAACTCATGCACTCGCAAAATCATGTGCAAATAATGAAAAAAAGCTGAAAATAAAAAAAAAAGAAACAAAAATATGAAAGCATTTCGATATACGGATGCTACAAATATTCGTTTGAAATAAAGAAAATTACACACACTTACAAATGCATTTAGATAAATGTAGATGATTTGAAATGAGTATCTGTGTGTGTGTTTGAGTGTGAGTATTTGTGAGATAATAAACGATAGTGAGAGTGCAACTACTTGCACAAAGAAAGAAAATAAAACAAACAACAAAACAGAACGAATTATAAAAAAAAGCAGCAAGAGAATAAATAAATTCACTCACTAACACTATGACAACTGGATTGAGAAGGCCTACACATAGATACCGTGTTCGTGTGGTATGCAGCCTTGAATTAGTTCGGTGCACTCGCGTGACTATATACTTACATACATATTAACAAGATTAATAGGTATACAAACACACATATCTATATGCATATTAACAATGTCGGTATGTTTATACATTTATATATTTATTGAAATACAAACATAGACACAAATACACACACTCTCATACTTTCCGTATTATAACACAACCAGCAGCAAACAAACAAATAAGCAAAAACAAATCAAATCTTTTCCCCCGTTGTGTATGAGTATGAGAATTTTTATTCCTTAAATATCCCCCCCTTTAAAATTTTACTAAAACATTGCTCTCCTCTTCCTAACCCTAAACATTTGTATTATATATGTAAGTGTACCTGAAACCCCCCTTCCTGCCCCCACCACCTTCTTTCTTTTTTCTCTCTTCATCATTGACACTTTTTTTACACTTAACGCGCGTAACTTAACGACAAACAATATTGCGGTTAAATACTACAAAAAATAGTGACATTACGTTTTAAAGTCTTTTCGTCTTTCATTTTTTTTACATAATGTCAAAGCGTCATAGAGTGAGATAAATTATGAACAAAAAAATATGTATAAAAAATAATTAAAATGCAATTGTTGTTGTGGCTGCTGTTAAATTAAATATTTCTTCTCGTTTTTTGTTGTTGGTTTTTGATGAAGATGAAATATAGCAAAAAAAGCAAAAATTGGGGAAGAATATTATTGAAATTAGTTGTTTTTTATTCTTTTATTAATAAAAATTTGTTTGTTGAATATATAATCAATTAAATTTTTATAATTTTAGAACTCTTTTGTGTAGAATCGAGATATTGGGTAAAAAGATCGCGTAGATAAATTTATATTTTCTCCTACGACTCTAGATGCAGTTTTTCAAAGATATGGTTATTATCGAACCGCTATAATTATAAAAGACTTTATGAAATCAACAATTAGCGTTAAACCTTTCATTACCACAACTGTTATATTTTGGTATATAAAATTTGTAATTTCGTGTGCAGCATCTAGAAGAAACGTTTACGATCACATAAAATTTATCGTTTACACTCTCGTTTAAAGTTATGCTATTATATCAGTTGTTGGCCAGATCATGCAGAATCTATTTCTCATAAAAATTAATGTAATTGTAACTTCATTGCTGCATGTTGCGTAGGATATTAAGGATGCAGCCCAATAAGCACTTTTTTCTTATTATGCATACTTTTATTATTTAAAATAATAACTTTTGTGTTATCTTATTTATTTATATCCAAAGATATATAATATAGAATGTACATTTTTATTTTATTTTAATTTTTTTGTGCAAGTCATTCCATTAAATAAAAAAATCTTTGGTGATGTTTTCGGATATGCAAAATAAAATTATGTAGCACTAAAACATATTTTCTAATATTGTTAATGTATATCGTTTTTATGTATATCATCTGACCGAAAAAAATAGAAATGGAAATGAGTTGAGTTTTTTGTCATTTTTGAATTTTTTTACACTGACATCAATTTTTATACCCTCCACCACAATAAATGTTGAAGAAGGTATATCAGGTCATTACGTGTGTAACGCTAAGAAGGAAGTCGATTAAGCTAAAAGACTCTCAATCTAAACTCATATTGACGATAACAAAATTACAGATAAATTTATTCTTTCATCAAGATATGAGTCTGTCTGTCTTCTCGCCTTTTGGAAACATTATCAGGGCCATATTTATAAATAGATATGTTAAGCTTATTAATCATAAGAAGGTTTAATTTAATTTCAGATCCCAAAATACGTAAATATGAAACCTATTGTTGTTGAAACTTCATACATATATGTATGTGGTAGAGGGTGATATAGATTCAGCATAGCCGATTATATCCGATATTACTTGTTGTTAAAATCAAATTGTACTAAAAAAGATTAATTGTTTGTATTATTGTGCTCGGTAGAATTTGTATCGACTTAGCATTTTGTTTCAAACAAATATATATATATATATATATATATATATATATATATATATATATATATATATATATATATATATATATATATATATATATATATATATATATATATATATATATATATATATATATATATATATATATATATATATATATATATATATATATATATATATATATATATATATATATATATATACATATACATATATATATATAATTTGCAAATTCCATTAAATGTCTATCACCTGGTATAGATATGTAAGTAATTATATTATATATTTATATCATTATAACTTTACCTACAAAAAAATATTAAATTATTTTTATAATTTCTTCTATAAAATTTGATGATCGAATTTGTACAATACACTTGTATATAGATATATAAAGCTACATGTCTTTATAGCGGAAGTTATAGTATAATTAAATTATTTACAAATAAATTTTGAAACACCAGAAAAAAACAAAAAAAAATATATTTAATATAATGAAACTATAAACAAAGGAAAGAAAAGATAATTAACTAATCTTTATATCTAAAAGATACACCGAATTTGTGTGATTGATAATGAGATTCATGAGATAAAAAGTAGTTAATATAACATCATGTTACTAAATAAGAAAATTAACTTTAGATAATATTATATTAATATGAAATTATGTCGATTTAAAATGTATTTGAAAAAAAATTATTAAAAGAAATTAGATTTACCTAAATTGATAAGGATATTGTGAAACTTACAAACGCCATTTTTATACTCTACCCTATCGAAAGTGGATGTGGTGTAATGCATTTGTGCAGATGTTTGTCACATAAAGAAAACGAGATATAACAATTTCTCAGTAAAATGATCGACTCTGAATCACTTCCTGAGTTAGATAAATAATATATATAAATAATATAAATTAACATTTTATCAATGTTGTTTTAACATTGTAATCTAATATTAAAATATGGTCATTTATTTTAATGGTAATTTGACATGATTCTTATATTTAAATAAATTTTCTAATTTAACTCAGTTCGGGAGTACGTTTTTTGATTTCATTAAACTATTTAATTATAAAAATAATAGCAAAAAAAAGAGCGTTGGCTTAAAAACTAAAATTGAGCAATATTATGTTAACTGTATCTTATTATACGTTATTGAATTTTATTAGAAGTCAGAAAATCAATATTGTTTAAGATTAACAATTGTCAATGTTAAATATAACATTCACCACAATAAGTAGGGAAATATTGTATGCAAAACAAACAAGATATCAATTAGGACCATATAAAGTATATATATCTTGCATCACATTAATCGCTTATTAAAAACTGGTCAAATTGGTTTTTACAAAAAAATTTAAGCCGATATTTGAAACAACCTCGAAATTCCAGAAAGAACCTTACATTTCCATAAGTTAGAAGCAAACGGGGTTTACACAAAATTTGATGCGATCAATAAAATATTTATTTTAGAACGGCGGTCCAACAAAATTGCACAGCAGTAGTTAAAGACGATTTAATCGATCTACAGGCATCAGCTGTTGCTTCAACTGAATGTTGTATGAAAATAAAATCTCCAGTAAGACTATCGTGAAGTAATAATTTCCAAAACTGTCCGAATTAAAATGGATAAAAGTTCTGAATTGTAAAAAGCAATTTTTAAACGTTTCATGTGGAAATATGTTCATTTTAAGCCCTTTTTAGTAACTCTATTCATATATTTCGAAAAAAATCAAAAATGAAATAATCCTTTTGAAAAAATCTAACTTTTTTTCTTTCGATTTTTTTCAATTTCTAACCTTGAATTCTTCAATGTACTTTTTTCAAATCAATGGATTTTATTTTTTAATGAAAAAACAAATTTGATTTATAGAAAAATTAACAATGATATTTAAAACCAATCTTAATTGAAAGTAATCTTAATCTTGACCCTCTACATTTTGATAGAGTATCCATTTATAAACATAAACACACACACACCCATACAATCATTTCATTACATCAATTCACATACAAACATGCAGATAATATGAATGATTACTTTATGAAATAGTTACATAGTGGAATGATTACTTTAATAGAGACAGACACACAAATCTAGAATGAAATATGAAAAAAATGGAATAAACCCAAACTTGGTCGCCTAATAGGAATAAGAGGTATTAAGGGGATGTTTTGGAATATCAAGTACAAATACTATTTAGCACTCAGTCAGTTGTAGTTATACACTTATACTTAAATACATATGTAAACTTACTTAGCTTAAACAGCTAACATACAGAAACACACATACATACTTATATATTATTTAAAATTTGCTACTGTTGATAATATTAAAAAATATGTATGTATGTATGTATGTATATATATATATGTATGTACTCATACATATATATTTATGTAAGTTTAGTCAGTTGTATGCCAGTTCAACTTGAAATGTTGTTGAACCGAACGAACGTACATACAACATGTATAATAATATTATTATTGCTGTTGTTGCTATTGATGTTGTTATTGTTGTCGCTTATTTATTTGATAAAAATTGAAGGAAAAAAGAAACATTTAAAAAAGGAAACTTGTTGTCGCTAATTGAATGCAACTGCAACGACAACAATAACAATAACAACAACATCGTCATTCGTAACAAGCAGCACAACTATAATAGAATTTTGTATATATATTTTTTTACACAAACATTCTATAACATTTTATATATACGCACTAAATACAAAATTTACAAACTCACACACACACACACTCACATACAATCATCATTAACACAATGTGGAAAACAGTATTTGTTTGTTTTTTTGTTGTTATTGTAGTTATTTCTAGATTGATATAGAGACTAGAATGCAGAGGCGAATAAAACGTGAAAAGTGAAGCCAAATGAAGGCGGCTAGAACACTCAACTTTTAGCATTGCATTTGTTTATTATTGTTATTGTTATTGCATTTATATGTATATTTAGATAGATAGACGGACAAACGTACTGTTGGATGAATGGACGGACAAACTGATAGACAGTAAAAATTTATATATTTGTTGTAATAATGCGTTATATTCAGGGAAGGAAAATTATAAATTCTTTGAGAACATTTAGTGATTTATTCTGGATTCCCATAAGGGAAATGTATGGTGGACATATTTTCTATCTATCTTCTTTAATATTGAGGATTTCTATATTAAGGTTAAAATGCTACATTTATCACTAGTTACTATCTTTAGTACAAATAGGTTTCCTTAATCCATCTGTTTGATTAGCTCATTTTTTAAACTAGACTTTTTAGTTCTATAAAATAGACTACTTTTCTAGTATGTAATATGGATTTCTAATATTAAGTCTAGTTAATATAACTAATTACAGTTATTACTAGTCTATAGTAAAAATCAGACCTAGTTTTACTAGATCTAGAACTACTATTTCTAGTCTAAAATCTAGACTACTTTCGTTTCTGCTATTTAGTCTATAATCTAGACTAGTTTCTAGTCTATAATCTAGACTAGTTTCTAGTCTATAATATGACTAGTTTTAGTCTTAATCTAGATAGTTTCTAGTCTATAATCTAGACTAGTTTCTAGTCTATAATCTAGACTAGTTTCTAGTCTATAATCTAGACTAGTTTCTAGTCTATAATCTAGACTAGTTTCTAGTCTATAATCTAGACTATTTCTAGTCTATAATCTAGACTAGTTTCTAGTCTATAATCTAGACTAGTTTCTAGTCTATAATCTAGACTAGTTTCTAGTCTATAATCTAGACTAGTTTCTAGTCCTATAATCTAGACTAGTTTCTAGTCTATAATCTAGACTAGTTTCTAGTCTATAATCTAGACTAGTTTCTAGTCTATAATCTAGACTAGTTTCTAGTCTATAATCTAGACTAGTTTCTAGTCTATAATCTAGACTAGTTTCTAGTCTATAATCTAGACTAGTTTCTAGTCTATAATCTAGACTAGTTTCTAGTCTATAATCTAGACTAGTTTCTAGTCTATAATCTAGACTAGTTTCTAGTCTATAATCTAGACTAGTTTCTAGTCTATAATCTAGACTAGTTTCTAGTCTATAATCTAGACTAGTTCTAGTCTATAATCTAGACTAGTTTCTAGTCTAAATCTAGACTAGTTTCTAGTCTACAATCTAGACTAGTTTCTAGTCTATCTACTAGTTTCTAGTCTAGACTAGTTTCTAGTCTATAATCTAGACTAGTTTCTAGTCTACAATCTAGACTAGTTTCTAGTCTATAATCTAGACTAGTTTCTAGTCTATAATCTAGACTAGTTTCTAGTCTACAATCTTGACTAGTTTCTAGTCTATAATCTAGACTAGTTTCTAGTCTATCTAGACTAGTTCTAGTCTATAATCTAGACTAGTTTCTAGTCTATAATCTAAACTAGTTTCTAGTCTATCTAGACTAGTTTCTAGTCTACAATCTAGACTAGTTTCTAGTCTACAATCTAGACTAGTTTCTAGTCTACAATCTACTAGTTTCTAGTCTACATCTAGACTAGTTTCTAGTCTACAATCTTGACTAGTTTATAGTCTATAATCTAGACTAGTTTCTAGTCTATAAGCTGGACTATATAATTTCTATAATTTCTTTAATTTCGACTAGTTTCTAGAGTATGAAATAAGCTTTTTTTTAGTTTATATTATAGACAAGTTTCTAATTTTTAATATGGACCAGTTTCTTGTCTAAAATTTCCACTGGAATATTGACTAAATAGTCTTTAATATGGACTAGTTTCCTCTCTAAAATTTTCAATAGTTTCTGGTCTATAATATACACTAGTTTATAGTTTAATTTCGACTAATTTCAAGTCTATAATATAGACATTATTCTTGTCTTAAATAAAATAATGTCTTATATGAAGTTTTAATCAGATCAGACTGTTTCTTATTGCAGCTTAAAAAGTTAGGCTTAAAATTTCTTAGAAGTCGGTGCATTGGAATTTTGAGCGTATACTTAATATAATTGTTTGATAATACTTATACGCATCCATATTCTCAATTAAGAGATTTTAGTAGAATTAAAGGAATACAAGATCAAACTATTGTGTTTGTTAAGGATATACAAAATTTCTTAACACTTGCATACTTTCAAAGGTCTGCTTTGGATCGTTCTATTCTGCATTTTGCAGCGGACCTCAACTAAATAACTAAATAAAAAATTACATTACAACGAATGTTGTTAAACTTAACGAATGAACGAACATAAGAACGTTTTAATTTTTTTTTTTTTTCTTCATTTATTTATATTTTATTTGTATAGTTTTTGTTGTTGTTGTTTAGTTGATTATTTGTTGTATTTTTTAGAATGTAATTGTGCGCCTGGCCTAGACCTAGAAAAGGAAATTTTTCGTGCTAATATTATAGTTGCATTTTATAGTTGTTGTAGTCGTGTTATTGTTGTTATTGTTGACTTGTCTATTTTGCTATTATTATTAGTGACTCGTTTCATTTATTTTTTTGTTTTTTGTTCTCCTTCCTCGCTTATAAATACCAATACATATAGATTTGTTTACACATATAGATGACTATACATATGTAAATGTAAACACGTTTATATGTATGCAAACAGTGTGAGGCTGTCGCTTTAATTGTTGCTGGTTTGTTTTGTATTACAAAATATTAGTTTCTTTAGTGTGAATAGAATATTGAACATTTATTTTTTTTTCATTTTACATGTGAGTGTGTGTGCATGTATGTTTATATTTTTTTGAAAATATAATAAATAAAGTGGAAGTGGATGTTAAACATGCAACAACTATGTTTGTAATATTGACAATTTTAAGTCTAGAACATTGCTGATATATTGAGTGTGTGTGTTTGTGTGTAATTTTTTACACATATTTTTATGCTCAATTGATGTTAATTTATTGTATTTTTAAACGATATGGAAATATTGAAAGGATTCTAGGAATTATTGAAAAATTTTTGGGGGTTTTTGCGTTTTATTTGTTGAAAGTTTTACAGGAAATAGTTTTTGAATACAAAAAATATTTTTTCAGTCATTACAGTTATTGCACATGTTTTTAAGGATAATTCAAACGTTAAATGAAGAATATTTCAATCTTAGACTTAATTTTAGTGTGGCTAAAAAAAGGAAGATGAATATTTATGAAATAAAAAAAACTAAAATCTTTAGATTTCAAGCTTTTTTAAACAAATTGAACAAGTAGTTTGATCTTTTTTTCAAAATTTATTAAAATAATTTTTTACAGTAAAAATATATATTTTTTTCTTAAGGATAACACTTCTATGAGTTACAGTAAATGGGATTGAAAATATATTTCAACATTTTTAAAAAACCAAATATTGTTTTTTCCTCACAACAATTTTTTTATATTGGAGGATTAAAAATGATTTCATGTACATGAGACGATATGGGTCAGATTTTCTTTTAAATTGATTTTAATATTTGAAAGAATATATAACTTTCCTTTCCCGCCCTTGCATCTGTCTGTTGTTGTCACATTTATTTCTCTACAAATGTTCATTATTGTCCTATAGAGGTCGCTATTTAAAACCAACAAATCGGTTCAGCACAAACTAAGTTAAAGACCGATATCTGATACAACCTAATATAATCAATGTTTTCTTAATCGTTTCTGGTATCATATGAATTTCTATAACTACACACGCAGCGGCGTAGTTTAGTTATCTCCAAGCTGAGCACACTGGTTCGAATCCTGATGAAGGACAAAATTACAAAAATTCTTCACCATGATTTTTCGAATTCTTATTAAGTGGTTTTAATAACTTTAATGAAATCCACTCTAGAATCCCCCATACACCTGGAAAGAAGAAAAATATCACAACCAGGCCCAAGTGACAAACAAGCTGGGAAAAAGGTGGAAATCTGAAGGTTCATATCAACACACCGTTACATGGCAGACCCATCATACTAGCCGTATATGTTGCAGATGTTTTGCGGAAGTAATGGAAAAAATTAATGAAAACTGCTCCAGTTCTGAAGTAAAGACATTCCAATTTCTGATGCCATGTTTTAAAATGAAGCCTATTACAGTAAAGGCATACTGCGTTGATTGAAACTAGTGGTAGCTTAAAGGGTCAAAAACTAAGTTCTTAGTTAGCTCAGCAAAAGCTTCTTATATCCATTTTTCTCACTGTTACAACATTGTTTTGCACGAGATTATGGCCTCGTGTGGTTGAATATTCTGATGATTTTTACGTTGAGTGCTAATGAATCTAATGCTTTTGATATTGGACCCCTGTGATCATCTGACTCTATTTCTACACCACCTAATATTATGCCAGTATTAAATTCAAATGTATGAAGATCTCATTATTAAGCTTTAATTTTTTTTATCAATTTCTTCCGGCTGCGGAAATTGCTCTGGTTCAAAAATTGGGTCAGCATGCCATGTAGTAAATAAGGGTATATTAAATTTATCATTTCATATGTAAAACTAAATTTGAGTCTTATTTTTTATGCAACTGAGTGTTAGTTTATTCCGAACACAATATAGATTCAAAATTTAATAATTCTGAAAATGGTGGACTCTGTAGGTGAAAAGCTAAATGATAGACAATTTTTGTAAATTTCTTTGATTTTTTTTTTTTTGGTTATATTGCAATATTGGTCTATAACCTTATTTTAATCACCCGATTTTACTATTAATGATCTTCAAAAAAATTAACGATCAACCTTAATTGAAATTCAAATCATTACTTTAGATGCGTAATGAACGTATTAAAAATAGGAAGACAGAGCTAAATCGATTCAGATTTTTTCTCTAATGAAATTATGTATACTTAGTCTTAAGTCATATGGAGAAGTACCAAATAATGAAGTATCTATTTTGTGAGTTTTAGGGAGGGTATTTGTGGTTCTTCTTACTTTTTCAATTTAACAAATTATATTTAATTATCAATAAAAATTATAGATTATTTTCAATAAATGCAACCCACAATGACAAATGGAAAATGATAAAGAAAAAACTCTACAAATTTATACATTTTATTTTTTTTTTTTTTAATTTTGTTAAAAAAAAAACACAAAATAATAAGAAAATTCGTTATTTTAAATTTTTATACGAAAAATCATACTTATACACATACATATGTTTGTAAACATGTATAGGTGTATTGTGCTTTACAAAAATGTTCTTGTTGTTATTTTCTAATACAAAATTTTTGCGTACAACAAATACATAAACAAAAAAATATTATTTAATACAACAACAACTATAAAACGAAGAGAAAAAAATGCAGCAGTGTCGAGTGCAATTGAAAAAATAAAAAAACAATTGCAGGGGCAGAAGTGCATTTACACTGACTGACGGACTGACTTAGTGACTGTTTGACTATCAAACTGACTAAATGACTGGCATTAGAACTAACATAACAAAAACAACAACACAATTATAATAACAATAATAACAAACAAACAAACGAACCTCAAATGCTCAAAGCGATGATGTAAACAATTGTACGGTGTGGTATTCGCTGTTTTGGGAAGAGGGGTTGGAAATCACATAAAGCTTGATGTCCATGTCCCCATTTAAGTCAAGTGACGTGCTATCTGTCGCCTTCTCTCAGAACTTTGACTCCGTTTTCTGTTTGAATGCCAACCGCGCGAATTTTTTTACATTTAACGCATAAAAACGACAATCAACCGCTGCTCGTAGTTAGTTGCACTATAATTTTTTTCTTCTTGTTTTTGTTATTTTATTTTTATAAAATATTTATTTTTTTTTAGTTTTTCTTTTGATTGTATTTTGCAAAAAAAAAAATATATATTAATATATGTGTCAGTGTATGTATACACTTAAATAGATAATTTTAAATAGGTATATGTGTCTTTGTGTGTGTGAGTGTGTGTTTAATAAACGTTAGATGTGAAAAATGTCCGCTGAAATTGTTTGTCTATATTCAGTAGTTTTATAGAACAGTGATCGAAAATGTCTTAAGTTTTTTTTAAGAACTTTATTTTCACTTATTTCAGATGAAATCTTGATAATTTTAATCATGGAATTATATGCATATTAATGATCATTAGGATTTTCACACTTGTAATTTTTTCATGCCGGATCAGATGTTTTCAAATCGATAAACAGAACATCGAAGGGATATGAAATTCCCAATAAATTTTATAAAATATTTAAAGAAAATGTAAATATGCTAAAGATATGATATTTGATTCTACCAGGATACGAGTAGAAAAAAGTCCTTTTAAAATAAAAATAAATTTATATTGAAATTTCACTCAAAATTTATTTTCTTTTATTCACGGATATTAAGGACATTTGAATGTCCTTAATAATTTTTAATGTACTGCAGAGACTTTTATCTTTCATTAGACATCAATGTTATTATGTTATTTATTTTTCAAAGTTGCAAGTCCATTTAAAGAAAGTCTAAGCCGATATGGTAAAAATGAAAATAGAGTCCACAAATTGTAGTTTATGTAGTTTAAACTGATCAGCAAGGGGACTCAGCGCACTAAAATCAAAATAACGCAATTTACGACATATGGCTTGATGTAAAATTATAAATTACTTAGTATAGATTAGAGCATCTGCACCAGTACTTTTAAGTACTTAGAAATTCGAGGACTTCCTTTTTCGTTACATTTCGTTATATTTTTGGAATTGTATTGGAACACTTTTTAAAATATTTCGCTATTTCGGAAAAGGTCCCTATAACTCTCCACTGGTTTTTCGTTCTGCATACTATAAAAAAAAATTGGAACTAACACTTTTTGATTGATTTTCATCCAGTACCGTTAGATCAATCTCATTGAGGGCCATCATCATATAAAACGATAAATCATGATTTTAAATTCGTATAATGTTCCAAACTATATTTCAAAATCTTAACATTTGAATCCACAATATTCCCATCGCTACCACTGTATACGATCTGATACTGTTGTTAAATTCTGTTGAGTTCAGTCTATTGATAGTTTGGTGCACTGTAGCAAAGTGTTATTGAGGAAAATTGCTATTTTACATTACATATACCGCGACTGATTGACATTCTGACGGAATGACTGTCTAAATGTCATGGTAGTGTTGGTGGGGAAGACAATATGTTCAATATTATGAGATACAATATGTTTAACTTTTTTATAGTTACGTCTTTATATATGTTTTAAATAGCTGCAGCTATAATATTGTCACATCGTTCTATGTGGCAAATTGACAATTTGTCTGTTAGACATACGGGCAGTTTGACGTGTAGATGAATAGATGGTTGGTTAGTTCGTTGTTTTGCCAGCAAACTAACTAACTGACGTTGTTTGTCATGCGAACCAGTTGCGAGACAGCAACAACCTCATACAACCTTATACTAAACAGCTTTGTATGTTCAGTGTCACCGTGTCTATTAGTTGTTTGTTAATGTTATTTTTTTATTTTTGTATTTGAATTACATATGTGCATACAGATGTATGCGTACATATTTTGCTATTTTTATAAGTAGATAGTTTAAAAATTATATTTATTTATTTATCTATTTATTATATTTTTAGATGCCACACAAAATTTTAGATAATTTTGTTTGTGTATGATTTTTCTTGGGAATTTCATTTGCCGTCAGGGACACTAATGTTAGAAAAAGGAAATACTTTCAATTTCATAGATGATGATGATGATCCGGGAGTTTTCATTAAATTATATTCTTATGGTTATTTTTATCATACATTCATTTATTTACTATGGACTTCTCATATGACTCACTTCACACAGACATTATCTCGTATGCATTTTCCTTTTTCATTCATGTCCACTATGTCTGTCTAGTCATTCTACCCTACACCACAATAAGAGGTGAAAAGGATATATTAATGTTGTCATTCCGTGTGTAACGCTAAAGTGGAATCATCTCAGACCTCATAATGTATATATATTCTTGCAACAAATCCAAATCATAGCTTAATCTATGTCTGTTGTCTGTCTGTCTGTCTGTCTGTCTGTCTAGTGTCTGCATGTTTGTCTACCTTTCTGCCTGTTGTTGGTATGCTCACATCCACAATAATTGACAAGGAAATTCGGTCTTAATATTTGTTGTAGTCCTAAGAAGTTTCATATTTAAAATCAGTAAAATCGGTACAGTAGGTCAAAAGATATAGACCGATATCTGAGACAATCTCTAAATTCCAGCGAAGAATTTTCTTTAAACTGGCAATTAGAAAAAAAGTTATATCCAAAACTATAACTAATTTTATGTATAATATTTAAGAAAAACCGTTATATATTATATACGTTCGTGGATACATGACATACATACTTTACACGCATTTGTGATGGAGGGCATTGAAGATTCGGCACATCCGAATATAGCATTCTTACTTGTTTTAAGTTATTTTTGATTTTTCCTTTTTTGTGAAAATCTTTTTGCAATATGAAAACAACAACAACAACAACAACAACTAGTTTTTTCTTATACTCACGTTTATATGCATGAGTTGTTGTTGTTGCTATTTTTGGTATTGCAATTTTCATCTAACCATCATCATCACCAACATCGTAATCGTCATGAGTTGGAAACAAAAAAAAAAAAAAAAACTAACCAAACAACAGAAAGCACTTTCGCTCTCGTTGCTTTCTATTTTTTTTCTTTGTTACTTTTAACTACTGATTTACTATTTAAGACGGCTGCGTTACTCTTACAACGTCCATTGGTTGCTACTGCTGCAACAACAACAACAGCAACTTTATTGTCATTGATGATTTTCCCATTGGCATGGGTCTGTTAGCTTTCAATCATTCAGATTTTTAAAAGAACTTTAACTTTTTATTTATTTTTTTTACAGGGGCAAATGACTCTATGGGTCAGGCCTTCTATATTTATATGAAGATTGTCGAGTATTATAGTTGGACCACCTCTTTCAATATCTACATATTTTATCTAATCATTTTAACTAATGCCTAATCCACCACGCTTTGATAATTATTCTTGAACCTTAACTTAAACGATTTTAAATCTCAGTTTGCGAACTCAGTGCGCTAGAATCAGAAATAAGACATTATTTCAAAGGTGACCTATAGTCACTTTCATATAAAATAATTATAGGTCAAAGTTCATAAAGGTCAAAGTTTTTAGAGACTCTGTTGCGTATCCCTTCTTGAAGAGGATTTTAAGCCTTTTTCTTCTCCTACCTTTTTGGACAATTTTTTGTGGAAATTTATATCAATATTTCATATGATATTTTTTAAGTTTCTCGTGTCCTTTTCCAAACTGATCTTAGCTACGAATAATTTGGAGCACTTTCTTCTCTTGAAAACTCTATATAAAACTTAGTTTGTTTTGGTACCCTTCCACAACTTTAGTATTGGAATGTAATACCAGACTCAGTATCTACCTTCCAGAATCACAATTCTTTTTAATGTTCAAAAATTTCGATTTCATTTCAAAAACAGAATGTCTGTACTTTGAATGTACTATACGTGTATATAGCGCATATGTTGAGCGCGTTTTGCCGTACGGTTCGGAGACATTGCTTGTTGCGAAAATCAAACGACAGCTCCAAACATTTTCCATCTACGAATACTGAATCAAGTTGACATTATATTGCAGATAAGAAGACAAAAAGTGACATGGCTGGAAAGGGATATTGACTTTATAAAATCACTTTAAGATTTAATTCCTTTAAACCACTGTCTTTCTTCTGAGATGCAGTAGTGTTGCTTTATAAGTTTTTTTGAGTAAGTAATTGTTGCAGCAGCAATAGTAACTGCAATAACAACAATTGCAGCGTAATACAGTCAGTTAGTCAGTCAATGATGGTAATTATTGCATGATGTTACTTTTTTTATTAATAATGTTGCATACACACGTTATAATCGGTGAAATTTTCTTGGAATAAAAATACAATTTTCTTGTAATAGAAAATGAAAACGAAACTTATTTTTTTTGTTCACTTTTATCTTTTGTTGTATTTGTTGCTTTTCTTTTCTGTGTTACTCTTTAGTTTTATTGGTTTTGTGAAATAATATAAATATTTATTAAAACACACACACGCACACATTAACATAAGAGATTTTATGCAAAAAAAAAAAATTGTATTAGCAACAACCGGCTTGCAACATTTCAATCAAATCAAAACATATTTTCACGATACAACTTGATGTGGATGATGATGCACTGCAATACAAAACAGAAACAAAAATGGAAGCATATTGCACTCCAGAATTTGTATTATAAAAAATATATTTGTTGTTGTTGCTTTAAATTGCAACAAAGCTTGTTTGTTATTATGTTTGTTGGTTGGTTGTTTTGTTTGTTTGTTTAAATGTTTGTATCTGTAACACACATTTGAAATATGAGAGAGTCTATGTATTTATGTATATGTATACATCCAAGTTAATTGGGCTCATGGCCAAGTGCTTCCCATTGAAAATGAAAACTATGTGTTTTGTTGTTGTAGTTGTTGTTTCTTTCTTTTTTATTTCATTTTGAAATTTCTACATGTGTTTGTGGCACGTATAAATAAATGTTCATTTGTATCCCATGCATGAGATGATTTTATTTTTTTTCACATTTTATTTCACTTTTACTGAAAAATTCAAGAAAAGTTTCACTTTTAATAATCCTTTAAAAGTTAAATTTCCGTTTGGTTTTCCAATATTATTTTTTTTTTTTTCAAAACGATTTTCGGCGTTAGAGGCAAAAATGGATAAATTTCAATGAAACTTATTAAAGTTGAAATTTTTGTAAAAGAACATTGAGAGTAAAACCCCATTAATAGTTTTTAGTCACCAATTGTATGAAAAACTGCAAAATACAAAAGAAAATTTCTGTCTAAAACTTGCAAAATTGATAAATAAAGAGAAAAAGGCTAAAATTTCTAAAAAGTGGAACAATTTTAAATAATTTAAAAAAATTTATTCTATCGTTATATCTTCATATTGTAGTATGTCCTCTTTATTTAAATTTCATATTGCTCATTTGCTGCAAGATTGTCATAACTCAAAAAAAGACTAGATTTAACTAAGTAAATAAACTGTATTATAGAATCTGACCATATTATAATCATGAAAAAGGAGAAAAAAACTAAAAGTAGTTTTCTCGAAATAAATTAATTTTTAATATTTTCAAAATTATTAAATATATTGTTTTTAGTTTAATTAATTGAAATTTTCTTTTCAGGTAAATATTTTTTACTCTAAATTAATAACAACTCTAAATATTATGAACATATTTTAAGAAAGGTAAGATTTTAAGATTTCTAATGAATTTTAAATAAGTTTTGAAACGCCAGTTTTCGTTCAAATATCCTTCAATAAAATTAGGAGTTGATGTTTGGTTTAAGTTCCAACATCGAACAAGCTAAAAATATCTCACAAAAAATATGTATCAATTACTTTTATAAAGAAAGATAATAAATTGGTTCATCATTGTAGTTTAATAAAAATACTATTTTTATCATCACAACCACAACCTTACCAATGCAGAGGGACGGACCTAAAAGATATACACTCATATTCTAAAACGGGTTTAAGCGCCTTAGTTTAGAGGCCTAAGACATTACCGTCCTTATAGCAAACTCTTTAAAGTTTTTCCCACGCATGTCATTGAAGACAAGCCTTTACTCTTGCTATTGTTTATGTGCTGTGTAATTTTTTCTCTCTCTCTATCTCTTCTAAGAGATACTTAAAATAATGCTAGTAGGTTTTGAACTCTTCAAGTCCTCAATATTTATTATAAAAGATGTTTTTAACAAATTATTGAACACTTAATTACCCATTTAAATAATGAAAAATAACTCTGTTCAGAAAGGCAGAATCCACTTATAAAAGCTGCCTTAAAATAGATGGTATAGCTTTTCAAAAGGATCTTTAAAGTTATTTCAAAACTGTAATGAAAATATTTATGAATGGGTACTCACATACCTACAAACTAGTGAAAACAATTTGTTGCTTAAACAAAGTGAAAGTACGTATTTTAGGATTTATGAAATTTGCCATATTTTGAATTCTAAAAAAGTCGGATAATTTTTAAGAAATATGTGATTTGTATATTATGGCAAAAGTCGCATTTACATATGTGACCTTTGAACTAGTGATTGAAGAATCAGTTTCTATTATGGTTGAAAAAAATCTGTAAGCATAACAATTGAACATTTTGTAATCGTTTCTACATTGATGACATTTTAGGGAAATCGATTTTTAAAGCTCGATTAAACGAAAATTTTTTGGTATTTTTCTTAATCAACACAATTTAAAAAATTATTACTTATTTGAAAAGAAAAGACTAAATAATCGATTATGGGTTTCCTTCAACTAACTTAATAATCGAAATAAAAAATTGGGACTCAAAAAGAAAATGTATATATAAAAGCTCATATAGGATTCGACTTATGTTATTAAGATAAAAGTGTTTGAAAAAAATCTCATAACAATATTTGAAATTTATATGTTTTATACGAAAACAAGGCCCAATTTTGCGTGAAAAGATAGGGTATTGGTAGTAGTCGGTTTTAACCATGTCTTACACTCTTACTTTTTTATTAACAACTCTATATGTTTTCTGTAAATCAAAAAAATCTCGAAAATCATGTTTCATTTCACTTTTATTTTCAATAAGGTTCGAAACAATCACACATCAAATATTTATGGATTTTTACGTTTTTTTTTCTCTATTTCACCAAAGATTTTACCACAAACGTCTAACACGTTAATACGAATAAAACTTCACTTTCATTATGAAGCGATGCGTGTTTAAAACAAACGAAAGAAGAAAAACTCATGAATAAAATGAAAATGACAGACAAACAAATAAACGACATATTTATGTATCTGTATGTATGTGTGAAATGTATGAATGTATAATTGCAAATTGCAACAAAAACTCCAACATCAAACTAAAACACGTTTAAATCTCGTAAAAAAATATGTTGGCCAAATAAGTGAATTTTCTTTGTTACTGACTGTTAGCGGTTTTTTTTTTTAGTAAGAAAAGTTGCTTGAAAAATACTATTTTTTATGGTAAAAAAAAAACACTGTAACCGTCTAACATAATCATTTTTTTTCTATTGCAAAATGTATTTCATCTCAAATACAACTTTTTTTATAAAAAAAAAATAAGTAAGAAGAAAATGTTGAGCATTTTTTATGTTGCATGTTGAAAAATACGTGTTTTTTTCATCGGAAAAAAATTTAAATTAATTATTATTAATGTTTAATTTGTTACACCGTTTGCAGATTTTAAAACTTAAATATTTAAACAATTTTCAAATATTTTCATACTGCATTTGAAATGGTATTTTGAACATCACTCTCTCCGATTTCTCAAAAATTTTAAAAAGTACCGTTTAGTTGCCTCTCATTACTTTTGAATGAGGACAATAAAGATGAAACAAAACAATGTCGATTATAAATTACAGTTACGAAAAATTAATGAACGACCCTCGTATAATTTTATATTTTTTTTTAATTTATTTTAGAATTTTATTTAGTTGAAACTAACATTTATGTGCGAAATAAATTTTTCTGGGGGTTATATGGGACCTAGAAGAGATTATGGACCGGCTCTCTTATAATTTTGCTCATAGATTTTTGCTTTTATTTATTTTAATTTCACCAGTTATTGTTGCAATAATAAATATTAGACCGAACATGACCATATTCAATAGGCTTCATACTTGGGCCAAAAAAAAAATAATAATAATAATAATAATAATAATAATAATAATAATAATAATAATAATAATATGTAGAGTGTGTAAAACGTTTACAGGGACTCAGAAGTGATTCTTTTCTTTTATAACCATATAGAAATATGTATCATTTTAACTGTTATATTAATTTAGACTTTTCAAATTCTCTGATTCGTGGATAAATGATATATAATATATTAAAGTTCCAAACACATATCGCTATTTATTTCAATTTTATTAAAGTTTTTTTTAAATTTTCTATTTAAAAAAACGCAGTTCTTTTTCTTTGAGATTTATGGGTCTCCAAGTTATATCGTTTAAAAGAAATTTGATATATGTAATAATTTTAATCGTGGGATGGAATTAAAATTTGTTTTAAATTCATAGAAATTTAAAAAAAACATAAGTAATTTAATAATATTTTATGTACAAATGTTAGTAACCCCCATATAAGACACACTTTAAGTTTTAAGTAAGCAGAATATGTTGCATAAAATTGAAATTTTATAAGAATCGGTCCATAGTAGCCCCTTCCGAAAATCACTCCAGTAGCATAAATTACATATAAATAAAAGTGTATTTCACCCTCTTAACTTTCTTTATCGGTGACAGGGTAAAGGATATAGTATTTTCGGTTTCGATCGACTAAATGTCTAACCAGATTCAAGAATTTGTTAATACAAACCTTTTCTCTATTTTTTTTAAAATTTTTCTTTCAAATCTAAACGATTGAGGGTGTAGAAGTCGAATATGTCCAACTATATAAGACCAAAAACTAGGACTCTGACATGAAAATTATGGACCGATTATCCAAAAATATATTTTTTCTATGTTGTAACAAATCAATTATCCTTTTAAGGGAGATATCAGTAACAAAATTGCGTAACGCAATAAGTTTTTTCTTATTGAACCGATTTTAATAGTTTTAAATAAGATATTTCCGAAGACAATAGCAAAAAATCAGGAAAAATTTCATTAAGTCAACAGCAGCTAGACAAATAGAGAGGTGGACATAGCTAATCAGACTCAGATTATAATTTAATGCAAGGATATATGTACTTTACTTTACTTTACTTTACTTTACTTTACTTTACTTTACTTTACTTTATAAAAAAACTTTATGCATATGAGATTGGAAATGATCTTAGTATGCGAGGGCATATGATGATGAACCGGTTTCCGCAAAATTTGCTACTTTGCCTTTTTATTAAACAAATAACAAATGTTATAACAATTTTTGAGTTTCCACACAGTATCAACTCCGGATTCTGTGTGGAAACCACGTTCATTTGAATGGGAATTTGGTTTATTATAAAATTATTTGAGCAAAATTTAAATAAAATATCTTAAACACCATTCCGGGAGGACATTTGTATAAGAGCTAAGGAAATATAGGACCGATCATCACAAATTTCAATAAGTTTTGCTTCATTAATCGTCTGTATCTAGAAAATTTAAGAATGGGGTACCATTTTTTCTATACGATTTAAATACGCAACGTCAAAGAGTTTCGTTATTGAATGGTTTGTAATTGAATTAAATTTTTATATGAAATTTGAAGAAAATTTTCCACTTTTAAAATAAAATCCAACAAAATTGTATATCAATCTAATTTAATCTTAATTCTTCTTGATTAAAACATCGATAATTTTGTATTTATTTATGCAAACTAATAAAATTATAGAGATATGAAATCAAAATAATAGAAAAGATTTATAAATCCATTTTAATAATTGTCTAGTAGTTGCTGCTGTTCATATTGCGCCAGTATTCAAAAGATAAACAAAAACTATTAAAAAAATTATAAATAGAAACGAAAAAAAAACTCCAACAAAAAAAAAACATGAAAAAGAAAAACGAAAGTTTTTCCACAAACATTTCAAAAAAAGCAACAACAACACAAACAAGAAAAATTAATGCCCATAAATGCAAATAGAAAGTGCAAGTGCAGTGTCTCACTAGTGCCACAAACAAATAGACAATTCGTGCGTTCGATAGTTAGTAAGTCGGTCAAATGAAAATTACAATAACAACAACAACATCAGCAACAATAACAACAACAACAAAAGAAAAATAACATTAGACTGTTATAATATCCAGTTAATCAACATTATATACAGCAGCAATAGCAACATTATTAACATCAACAACAAAACAATAACACCAAACAACAACCAACAACATACGATTACCATTATAAACCAGTTGTGGTTATATGTTGTTGCATTTTTTTCGCTTTTCTGTGTTTTATTTGTTGTTTTATGATGGTATAACTAACCTATAAATATAGTTTTTCTTTTGAAATGAAAATGAAATGAAAATCTTTTGCCTTTTTTGTTAACAAAAACAACAAAAAACAATTTTCTTTTTCACGTTTTCTTATTATGGATGGTGTATGTGTGATGGATGATATTAAATATTATTGTTGTTGTAATTATTAGTGCATAGTATGTATGTATATGTGTGTGCGTATATATTGATATTTAAAATATTTATGTGTGAATAAATGCAATCAACATTTACGTATTTAAAATAATATGTATTTTATGAATATGTATAAAAGATTTTAACAACAACAAAAAAAAATACTAAAATTGACAAAGGAAATTGTCTGATAATTGTCTTTCAAGGAAAACTTAACTCCAATCGTAGGGATTTCCAGATTCGAATTAAGATGCAGCTTGATATGTTTAGTCATTCTTACCAAAGTTTTCCAAAACAAACAAGTGATAGTATTTTAGTCCTAATACCCTACACCATGATTATTTTATACGTGAACAAGCTTTACATGGACAGTCAGCTGGACGGACGGAGGGATGGACATGCTTAAATTGAGTCAGAAAGTGATTCTAAGTCGAACGGTATATTTCAAAGTCGTGGTAAGATTATTTTTTTCTACCCGCCATCTATGGTGGCGTAGGGTAAAAAAATTGTGGACCGACCCTTGTAGAATAAATGATTTGTATTCTCGTAAAACATGCCACAGCCTTATTAAATCAAAATTTCATATATATAGTCCTTATACATCTTTATAAAAATACAGTTATATGTATAGATTATCTCTTATAGTTTCGGAGATATTCTAATCGAAAAGAATAAGTCATAGTAAATGTATTGAAAATTGCATAATTGCACAAAGGAAGCCAAGTTTAGGTTCAAGTTTCAACCATATAATAAACTTTTTACACCGATATTTGGTATCTGTGAAAACGCTAGAACTTTAGAATTCACAATTTTTAAAAACTTCAGTCGAATGTCATTTGATGTCAAAAATTTAAGAAAAACTTGAAATTAAGAGTTCTTTTTTAATCAAAACTTAAATCAGAGTATAACAAATAACGATATATTTTCAAAATTTCTGTACGAAGTTTATGAACTTTTCCTTGAATCCGGCAATTAAAAATATTCCCACTTTTCCATGCGGAAATACCCAAAATCTCAATCCGTACAAATCATGTAAAAAAATTAACTTTTTCAGTTAAGTGATTGCCGTCCAGCCCTTATTATGATAAGGGAATAATTAATTTAAGGGTGTTTACCCTTCATATTTCACTATATTAATTTGAAGATGATCCCAGCACTACGATTTGAAAATTTAACAACAAACTAAGAAAAATTTGTAAAACTAATCAGTTTTGGATAAGGTAGAACAAAAAAATTGTTTTATCAGGTGGCAACATTACTTTTTTGGAAAAAATCTAAAAAATGCCAAATTTTTCAATGTTCGAATTTCAGGTCAACATAACTTTTCAATGGATTTATATGTTTCTATAGTTATCGTAGAAATATTTTTTAGAATTTTTAGTGAAAAAATTGTAGGGCCCATATTAAGTCCGCTAACTAGAAAAAGACAAAAATGCTTAAAAAAACTTATTTCGGCTTGAATGTCTCTAAAACTATAGAAGATAACCAACTAATGTAAAAAAATTATATAAATTTATAAAGACTATCAAATTATTTTTTGGCTCAATCCATAAATTTATTTTTTGAATTTTTAAAAAGTCAACATACCCGAAGTAGCTAACTTTGGAGGTCCACTACGCCCCTGAGCCTCTTGAACACCACCAGATCAAATCAAAAATAACTTATGTCCGGTCATGTCAAATTTCATTAAGTTACGCAATAATAATTATTAAATTATTATTATTATTATTATTATTATTATTATTATTATTATTATTATTATTATCGGAATTAAGGACTGATACTCGCAAATTGTGAAAGGTTTTTTTTAGTTGTATTAATCTTAAAAAAGCATAATAAGTTCACAATACTAAAATTTGTAATGAAATTTTGCACTTCAAACAGATTTTCGGTCTCTATAGGAGTTACGGTCATATTTGAATCAATTTTCTTGCAACATTATGAATCTTAAATGTACGAAATATAATCACAATACTTAATTCACGTTTTATCATTTCAAAATTCACTTTCCTATATTTTCATGACCTTGGGATTTGGACTTATCCAAAGTTTATTTGTATTATTGTATTTAATAAAAATATTTTCAAAATTGTAAGTTGTAAAACCCTATTCCGGGAGAACATTGATATGAGAGCTACCTTAACAAGTAAGAATGCTTTACTACCGAATTTTAAAAAGCTTCCACCACAAATGCGTATGGTACGTACATACACACTAACATTTACATTAGCAAATGTATACAATATATGAACGATTTTCTTAAGTATAACAAAGAAACCTTAATAATAACATCAGTTATATTTTTGGCTATAACTTTTTTCTACTGAACCGACTTTGTAATTTTGAAATGGTATTTGAAACATATATGTTAATATTAGGGAGAAAAGTCTCCGCTTAAAGTTAGAGGTTGCCTCAGATATCGGTTTCATTATAGGGCATTAGATTTTGAATAGGAAACTTTAACAAACTCAGGCAAAATTCATTGTCATTATTGTTTCGCATGAACATACAGACGCACATAGTTTAATCGACTAAGATTTTGATTTGATGCAATAATATATATAAGAATATATATTCATTATAGGCTTTTAGATGTTTCCTTCTTAACGTTATCCATGAAATGACAAAGTAATTGTACTCTCTTCACGACTTGTGGTGGTGGAGGGTAAAAAAATTAAACCGATCAGTATAGATAAATCTGATCCCTTTAATCTCTTTTATCTCATTAAATGTTGACACGTGTTTCTTATAATGAAAATAATAAAAATATACAAATTTGCCTTAATTTCGAAATTATGTCAACAGTTACGAAATTAAGGCATCAAGTTTAAACCAATAAAATTATTGATGAATATTTATTTTAATTTCTTTTCTTTTAACCATTTTAATTAGGTCTGAACTGGACTAAAACCTCAAAAAATTAACAAACAAGCAAAATTTTATAAAAAATTTATATTGAAAATAATTAAAATTTTTATTTAATAAACACATATTCGTACCCTACACCACACAGTAGGTGGTTTTATGCGTTTTTGAAAAAGTTTGTAATGGACAGAAAAAATATTTTTACCACGACCTTTAGATATACCGTACGTCCGTCAAAAAATTTTTAAGATATCTTGAAGAAACTTAGTAAGTGCCATTATTTTGACCTATTCAAATTGGTGATAAAGGGTCCATTATTTCACCTAGACCCCATACAAATGTTCCTCCCAGAATGAGGTTTAATGGTTATAAAAGTCTTGAATATAAAGCGATTGGCGATGAAATTCGCCACAATTTAACAATATTATGAAATGATATGACAAATTATACGAGGATCGGTTCCTTATTTCTCATAGTTCCATACAACCACCTAAAAAAAATCACTTTGAAGGGCTTTAATCTCACATATACGTTTGTATTGAAGAAATAAGAATAATAAGAAATGGTCAAATTGAGAACACGAAATTTTACGAAGGTCGGTCCATAATTTCCTTTAGCTGCCGTATTATCCCCTTCCAGAAAAAGTCCAGCATATATATATTTACCATTATATTTCTATACGAGGGTCGATCATTAATTATTTATAACTACCTATAATAACCAAAAATGTATTGTAGGGCATTAAAAAGTCGGTCTTGACCGACTATAGCTTTGACTTGTTTAACATGAAATTTGAGAAGTTTATTATTTAAAAAATTATGTTTTTTAGACATCAGAAAAGAAAATGTTGACTCTTTCATAAACGGAAGCGTTTTATAGTTTTTGTTTTTCTTTTTTTTTATTTTTAACCTCAATTTTAATTTTGTAGGTTTATGCAGATTTTCATTGTTGTTATTGTTTAAGCCCTTGAAAAGAAATTTAATCCACTTTTACATAGTTAACATTTTTTTAATATTTTCCTCTTTTTTACTTTTCCCATTGTCTTTTTAAATTGTTTTTTTTTTTTTTTAAGAAAATTTTTAGCAATTTGGCATAATTTGAAAAAAACAGACAACTTTTTATACGTTTAAAAGAAATAACAAACATTTTATTAAACTTTAGTTTCTTTTCTAAAGTTGATAATTAACTGAATTTATTTATACATATATGTACAGTACCGTACAAAAGTATTGGTACAGCAAGTGAATTTTTTAGATATGAACGATATCGTGATTTTAAAATAAATTAAATAATAATAAAAACCATGGAAAACTACATTTCTTCATAACAATTGGATCTGCATTCCGGAACTACCTGACAACTAATTGGCCAAAGATTTTCAACTCATCAACAGTTGTATCAACCGGACTTTTCTCCCCAGTGAGAAATCTCAAAAAAAAGGACGATAGCGAAGTCTCTTTTGGAGTTCATACTGTGTACCGCGATTTTGGAAATGTCTATTTTTTTGTTCCAACAATGTATCTGATCTGCAAAGTAATAAAAACAAACGTCTAGAATTTACGCATATAATTTCACACAGTGACTTAATCACAGTCGAGAAGTATGGTTCATCTCTAATATTTTTATTTATTTTCAATTTTTAGTTGTTTAAAAATCATGGTTCGGTTTTCGACTATTTTATTATTCTTCAAAAGATCGAATCTTTCAAAGAGTTTAATTTTAAAAAAGGTTTTATATTTTATTTGTCATTATTTCAATATGAGTTTAATTATAAAAATAATAATCAAAAAATTTAAAAATAAAAAAAGCGAAATCGCAAAAAAAGAGTTTAAAAATGAATAATTCACATAAATTGTTTTGTAATAGTGTGTAGCAGTCAAAAATGTGTTTTATTAGGCTGAAAAGGGATGTTAGCTACCTTCGTATGAATATACAAATGTATATCCCATATTAAGATGTGAATAACAGTAAGTTTTATTGCAGCAGCAAGTTTTTTATCTTTTCAAACATTTCGCATTTTTAGAGCGAGTTAAAAAATATTCACTTTTTTACTCTCAACTAAAGGAAGAGTAAAATGTTTATTTTTATTTTTTATAAAGATAAAAACTTTAATCTGAATAAGAGATTTAAATTTTTTAATCTTCGCTAAGAAGAGTAAAAATTAAGATCATTTGAAAATAAAATTTTGGCTCCGAGTTCATTCGTTTGATTGAATGTATAACTCACATTAGACTCCATTGTACCGAACAAATTTATATGTCATTTAAGTATCCATCTTCCGTTAACGCCTTTCTGAAGGTAATATTGTTTATAAATATGTCCCTTCTTGATTACGTCTGTCAAGTTCTTCACAAATGGCAAAATTGACTTGAGTAAAGATTTCGTGGGTGCGGTAGTATGAGCCAAATTTTAATTAAACCATATACGCACCATCATGAGCTGAAATCGTGTGTCTTTGTGGCAATAGTGGTTTGTAAATGAAACTTTTCTTCACATTTCTTTAAATATAAATAAACTGTTTTATCCATAAAAGCGCGTGTTAAAAACCAGCTCACCGGACATCCCGCAGATAATACAACAGCCCCACACCGATTATACCAGCTCCGCCGTATTTAACAATAATACTGATTTGTCTTTGTTATGCAGGTTGCAGTATTGATTTTTCGCTCAGATTCGCTAGTTTTTTTCGCTTTGGGTTCACTATTAGTTCCACAGAGGTTCTTCTGAGTTTATATCAACAAATTATCATTTTCACCGACTAGAACAGAGATGTAATGATGGCATGCAAAAAAAAAATATTATACTTTCATAATATACACGGCCGACTGAGTGTGCCAAAACTTTTTTACGTGAAATTGATGATTAGCCAAACCACTGGATCTAACATTTAGTTATAATGGCAAAAAAATCAAATTAAAACATAAAATGCTTGCTGTACCAATACTTTTGTTCGGGACTGTACATGTTATGGTAATTCTTACATACATACAAAGAGGTTGAAATAAAAGAATTAACCAACAAAAATAAAAACTACATAAAATATACAATTTAAACATTCAATGTCATTGCTATAGAGAAGTCGCGCGCTCGACTTTTATCATTGACATTGCAAAATTTACAAACAATTGAACATCAAAAAAATTATTTAAAAAATTGTCTATTTAGCAAAAAATTAAATTTTATACGAAAATGTCTAAAAAAGAACTTTAATAACCTTTTGGAAGAAGTTAATTAATGAAATAATTAAATATTTTAATTGATAGTTAAGAACATTTAATTTAATTAAGGAAATAAACGGATACTTGATATTGATGATTTAAGGAATTAATTATCAATTATACGTCAGGATACATTAATTGGAAGTTAAATATTTATAAATATCATTTGTTGTATTTATAACATCGAAAGTGGAATAATTGTTATCTGTTATGCAATACAGATAAACGCTTCATTTTGAGATTTTAGAAAAAATTTTAAATTTACATTTTTAATAAAAAATTGAATTTTTAGTATAAATGTAAATTTTTAGTGTAAAGTCAAAATTTGAATTTTTAGTACAAATTTGAATTTTTAGTGGAAATTTGAATTTTTAGTGAAAATTTGAATTTTTAATGAAAATTTGAATTTTTAGTAAAAATTTGAATTTTTAGTAAAAATTTGCATTTTAGTAAAAATTTGCATTTTTAGTGAAAATTTGCATTTTTAGTGAAAATTTTAATTTTTATTGAAAATTTGCATTTTTATTGAAAATTTGCATTTTTATTGAAAATTTGCATTTTTAGTGAAAATTTGCATTTTTAGTGAAAATTTGCATTTTTAGTGAAAATTTGCATTTTTAGTGAAAATTTGCATTTTTAGTGAAAATTTGCATTTTTAGTGAAAATTTGCATTTTTAGTGAAAATTTGCATTTTTAGTGAAAATTTGCATTTTTAGTGAAAATTTGCATTTTTAGTGAAAATTTGCATTTTTAGTGAAAATTTGCATTTTTAGTGAAAATTTGCATTTTTAGTGAAAATTTGCATTTTTAGTGAAAATTTGCATTTTTAGTGAAAATTTGCATTTTTAGTGAAAATTTGCATTTTTCGTGAAAATTTGCATTTTTCGTGAAAATTTGCATTTTTCGTGAAAATTTGCATTTTTCGTGAAAATTTGCATTTTTCGTGAAAATTTGCATTTTTCGTGAAAATTTGCATTTTTATTGAAATTTTAAATTTTGAAATTTTTATTCAAAATTTTATGTAATATTATAATTGTTGTTGTTGTTGTTGGATTTAACACATAATTTTGAAAAATTATTTAATTTTTGATTTGAGGAGTAATGTCGTGACAGCACAACACAATTTCAAGAAAAAAACAACTTTAAATAAAATCTGACTTGATTTGCTTTAAATTCTTACTTTTTAATATTATAAGTACTTCTTTCTCCTTCCTAACCAGACAATCAATCTCTCAGTTTTTAAGAAATCCAAAAATATCCTGGCCATTAATTTGTGACGTGGTTAGTAAATTTTACACTCTTCTTTCTATTTTTCTAAAATGGTCTGCAATGAAATATTATGTATTTGCGAATATTTTTATACCGATTTATTTGGAATAACTTACTAAACAGATTAAATGATGTCTGTGCATCTGAGTGTCCATGTAAACCTTGCGAACAAAGTGCAGATTGTAATATTCAAAATAACTTGATGAAATTTGTATGTATTATTTTAGTCCAAAGACGATGTCAATTGAAATAAATAATGATGGTACCGTTTAATCACTTACCCTTTATACAAATGTTCCTCTGGAATGGGATTTAAAGCTCATCTTAATTAAATTCAGCACAAATAAGATTTAAAAGTTAAACGTCGTACCACTTCCCAATTTCAATTATCAGCAATGCATTAATTTCATAACCGACTTATACAGTTTGTTCATAGATACTATTTATAACTAACAATATGCTGTAGGGTATTACTTAGTCTGGTCTTAAGTCTAATCTTCTGCATTGTTTTCAAATTAATGAATGTGGGTTTAAAATCATTATAATAAAACATATTTAAAATTATGTACTAATTTTTTAATGTTAAAAAATTGCATGTCGTAAATTAAAAGTTAGTGATTTTTTCTTAGAGGACCAATTCTTAGACCCTCTCAAAAAATTAAAATGTACTTATTTTTCATCACCAATAAATAACTTAAAACCGTTATATTTTTTTTTAAATGAATAGATCGCTTAAAAATAGAGATATTAATTCCGCAAGCAGTAATGATTATAAACCGGAGTCAAAATTACTTCTCTATCTTAATCAAAAAGAAAGAAATTAATTTAGTTTTAATTTTTTCTTTCAAAATTCTGTGTTAATAAATCTGGTGCACAACTTGCACCATCGTATATTCAAATTTATGTCTTTCTCCTAATCTTAGACCCTTTCAAAGGTTAAAAAATAATAACACTGAAATGTACTTCTTTATCATCCCCATTTCTGGTTAAACCATAACAAATATATAACTTAAATCCAATATAATTTTCAGATTTACTTGATCTCTTAAAAATAGATCTCTTAAAAATAGATATATTGCTTCCGCAAAAAGTAACGACTGAACCAACTAATTTGACTCTCTCTCTCCCTTTCCTAATCAAAAACAAAGAAACTCTTTTTGTCTTATTCTATATCTGGAGTCTTGAAAATTTTGTATAATCCGAACATAATTAAATATTCTAATTTTTTCTAATTAGATTTTTTTAAAATATCAAATTAAATAAAGCGTAGTTTCTCAAATTGTTGTTCTTTTATTAAACTCTCTAAATTAAAAAAAATTATACCAGAGAATTTAAAATTCGATTCGTTATTCGAATGCATCATCAACAATGAGAACAACGACAAACATAATAAAAAGAAAAAAACTTTTTAGATGTTGATTTTTTAGAATTTTTGTTGTTTTTATTGTTGTTTTTTTGGATTTTGGAAAGATGTCAGTCAGAGGATGGCGCGTGTTAGATCGTTTTCAGGTCATTCACTGTGTTGAATATTGTCTCGTTCATGATTCACTTAATTTTTTGTTTGCTTCATACATATACATTTTTTGGAATAAAACAACAACAGCAATAAGACGAGAAACAACAACAAAAATATTATATAGCTAGAAATCAGTACCAATAAAAAAATATATATAAAAACGATTTTCATATTCGTTTATTTAAGCACGAAAATACGATATAAAAAAACCCAAAAAAAAAATAAACCGTCTTTACAAAACCTTTGAGCACTTGCTGTTGCTGCTGCACTAAAATACTACATGTACTGTTGATACCACTAAATGACTGAATGACTGACTGAGTGACTGACTGATTGACTGTTTGTGTGTGTGTTGCATAGAGGAAATATGTTAGTAGAAAGAGCAAAAGGTGTTGTCTGTTCATCGACATTTCTACTAAACACACACCGACGCACACATATTACTCATTTACTATGCTATATCCATGAACCTTACAATCCACCAACACACACACACACACTGTTAAAGCCAAATATCGTCAAATGTCTTACTATTTTTTTTTTCGTCTCTCTTTTTGTATTACAAGAAGGAATGATGATGATGATGACAACCGGGCTGAATTATGTTTTGAAATATACCCTAAAGGGGGGAAAATTGTAGCCACAACATCTACAAACATTTATACAAACACACATATATACTTGCTACAACTACATCTGTATAAATAAATATTTTTAGGGTCTTTGTATTCAGAATCACATAACCGACAGTAATTTTTTTGTAAAAAGGAATAAATTTATTTACTAAAACTATATACAGACATCAAATATCTAACCCTGCCCTCTCTCTCTCTCTATCTCTCTCTCTGTTAGTTCTTCTTCCAACATTAATAGAACCTACTTCATCATCTTCATCTTTTTCATTATTGTTACTCCATGGAAAATATAAAAATTTTATTTGTTTGTCTACATTTTGTACCAAAACAAATAAAAGGAAGAGAAAGAAAGAAAAAAATATAAAAAATAAATAAAACAAACACAAAGACTATTTGTCTGTCTGTCTATCTTCCTTCTTTCCTATTTTTATATAAAATTAAAATAAAAAGGAACCTAAATAACTAAATAAAGTGAATTACTAAGAGGAAGAGTGAATTTGGTATTTATAAAATGTAGTGAGTTTAGTTTAGGTTTTTTTTTAAGTTTCTTTTTAAATGTTTTTCGTTTTTGTATACAATGACTTACATATGTATATACACTCTAAACAGTGGGCCAAAAAATTGATTACTTTAAAGTCAATATTTTTATAAAATTCACGAAAATCAGCTTATTAGAAAAATGTTACTAAACAATATTCTACAAAAAGTGATCGGATTTAGACAGAACTTAAATAAAACCTGCAGATACACGCATTACCTTATCGCATAAAAAATCATCGAAATAGGCTAAATTATGCAAAATTTTAATAACCACTGAATAAGTATATGAAAAAAACTGGAATATATATAAAAACCCTTCCGGAGAAGGGTTTTAAGCCTTAACTTAGACTTATCTATTGAAATTCAGCACAATTATTTTTTTACAGTATGTAATATGTAATAAATTTGATGAAAATCGGTCAATACTTGGTTATGGACATCTACATTTTAAGGTTATGAACACAGTTTCACAGTCTTTCATATATGTGTAACTAATTGACGTTTACCGATTTATATGGTTATAAAACCGTGTTAAAAAAATAAGTTAAGGAGAAATTTTAAAAATCACTCTAATTATAGTTGACTCACTCTTTAATATCAGACTCTAGATTATTTCCATTAAGAGCTCCGAAAAATCTATTAGTGGATCTATTTTGGTAGCCCTGGAAATAAAAAATTTGATACTGGTTATTATTTTTGGATATTTTTGGTGATCTTAAACTGTACACATACAGAAAAAGTGTGTTACACCCACGTTTAAGTATGTCATTCGACTAAGAATGATTTTCTGGGGCGATTTTACGATGTCCATCAGGCTGGCTTATGAATATTATGAACTCTCTACATATTTTGGAACAATGAAATCTATTAAAATGTTCATGTTCAGTGTAATATTTCAGATATCTCCATACAATTAATCTTCCGGAATAAAATTTTAAACTCATAAAACATATAGAGATTAAGATAATTTAATTGAATTTGGCATAAAAAATTTTGAATCAGGCCAAACCAGAACCAAAAATGATCGTAGATCCCATACATACGCACTTCCCAAAATCTCTTTTAGAACATAAACCTTCAAAAATAAATTAGAGTTGTGATAATATTTTGTATTTTTAAGATTAATTGACTGTTACAAATTTCCATGTTTTTTATTGTATTTGGCAGCTTCTATACTTGTTGTAGCATTCCGTTCTGCAACCTTGGTAAAACTATTACTTTAACTAGTCAAAGCGCCTATTTTTCGAATAAATGTTTTTGGTGCTATTTCGATTAACTTGACCCAATAACATTTAGAAATTTTCTTCTTAAACAAAGTTACCTATAAATTTGCGCATCTTCGGATGCTGCTATTTTACACAAGGAGAAAATTAGGAGATTAATTATGCATTATTCCCTTCAATCTCTCAGTTTTGTAATATATTTTATTTATTTCAATTTTCCTAAAACTTCGTTGCTTCAAATAAATGAATCCACTGTAGAAGTACTTATTTTATTACAAGAAGTCTTATTACAGACATTTATTTTCTTTTGTTTTTTACTTTTTTGTTTAGTTCCAAAAGCGAAGTTGTTATAAGTTTGAATACTGACCCCCAAACCTCATGCTGCTACAAATAGGAAGTCTGTTTTCATTTTTTATTATTCTCTTTCTCTCTTAAGTACTCTTTTATAGGTTTCTATTTGAGCAGAGTTGCCAGAAATTTGTGTAATAAATTCCAGTAGCAAGAAAAGACACCGGTTAAACTAAAATACTAAATTTTGGACGGGACAAATTTCATTGAGCTCCTATTATTTTTTGGATGTGAGTTTGTCAACTTAAGATGGACAAATGAAGAGGTATAAGAGGCGACTCTGTTTTGAAAGTGAACTCTGAATAAAAATTTTTTAAATAGTGTTGTCAAACTTACAAGATGCCATATCGCGCTAAAAATATTTTGACACATTACGGTCTTTAATTTATCTTTTGTTATAATAGTGCTCACTGCTAAATGTCATGTGAAGCGCTAATTTTGTAAGAGTTTTGTAATAACTTCTTTTTGGTTTTAGGATTCAAAATTTAGTCTATAAATTAAAATTAAAATCATTTAAATTTGTCCCAAATGAAGTTCATTTTGTTAAACCCTAAATGAAGTATGAAATCCCACATCTGGCAACAATGATATGCAGAGACGTTCATTTCCTTAGGTTTTCTCTTTCATTTGTATTTGGTTTATTTATTTTTCTTTATGTAGATCTTACAATAATAAAACAGCATGACTTACATGCATACAATTGCGGTCAAAATAATGGCACCACTCACATGTCACATTTTCGTAGCTAATTTGTTTTTGTTCCCAAATATATTTAAGCACAATTTTGTACAAATTAAAAGTATGGAGTCATGGACGAAAAACTCTGGGAACACCTATAATGGTTCATCGTATATTATGTCAAATGATGTAGGCGACATTTATTTCAGCAGCAGTACTGAAACTATATCGGAAGACTTAGAGAAGATAATTTGAAAGCCCATAGACCATGTAAAGTGTCTTTGTTAACTGTTCAGCATGTCTCAAATAGAGTTTGCTAAAACTTATTTGGTTTGACATATTGAAAAAGGGGAGTCCAAAATATTTTTTATTTCTAGAGGAGCCTCTTAGCAAGGAATATAATAAAAAATTTTCAACAAAAATTTTTAAACTCGATGGTTCTAGTGTTTTTGGGCTTTTCACGCTGTGTTGGACACATTTTCCATATTAAAGCTATATGAATGTGTCAGAATATATGATAATATTAGACGAAGTAATGCTACCGTATGAATCTAAAGAAATGCCACTGTTTTGGGCCATGCATCAAAACAATGCCCCGAAACATACTAGCAAAATAACTAGAAATTGTTTTTTTAACTTATTTTTGATTTTATTTAACCATAATATAGGAATTATGTTTTATTCAAATGACTTTTATAATTTATTAAAGTAAGTGGTGCTATTATTTTGACCCCAGCTGTATATACAGCTCTTTTCAGTATAGATCACATCATCATCATTATTATAATATTTGCCAATATTTTTTGTCTTTATCTAAGAACCCAGTTCCCCAATAAAATGCCTACAAACGACTCCCATAGCCGATGAAGTAAAACATTATTAACATCTATTTTTCTCTCTATTTTACTTATTTTTCCTACTCTTTGTTATCAATTCCTCCATATGGTTTGTGTGTGTGTGTCGTGTATTTAAATGTCTAGTCGTAACTATAGAAAAATTGTTGATAATAGTTTAATACAAGACTCTGGAAACATAATAAACGGAAAGTGAAAATATATTTTTGTTGTTGCTGTTGCTGTTCTTGCTGCTGCTGCAACATCTACATTTTTAGCAACTTCCACCCTGCAAAATCCTCTTCACACCTTTTAAGCTCCAAATGTAGCCAGCCATTCCAACATCATTTTCATCCATCTTTTTTACTTGCTTACATACATATATTAGCACTAATACTCTAACAGAATTTGTGTTTCTGTTTTTGTTTGTAGTAAACAAGTTCTATGTTTGTTTGTAAATGTAATTGTATTTAACCTTTTGTTACAATAAAATTGTTGTTCTCCTCATGGCTGATGATTTTGAAATGAGATTAATATTTTTTTGCGTTTTGAGTTTTGCAAAAACAAATTATACAAGAGAATGAATTCTCTGGTTGCAACAAAAAGGAAAAAAATCCATTAAACGTTTCTAGTATTTTTTTGCAAACAATTTTTTGTTGCAATTTTCTCAATGTTTTACTTTTTTTACTTGTGTTTGTAAAATTACATACATACATACATACATACATACATACATACATACATACATACATATATACATACATATTTAAGTATTAAAATGTATATATGAATGTTCCACTTTGAAAAATTGTTTTCCTTTTTCTCCATTTATATGTATGTGTGTATGTATTAGAGCAAGGAAATGGTTTTTCCTTTAAAATGCAGACTTTATTGGTATTGAAGACTTTCAGAAAGAGCTATAGGTTAAAATTTAAAGGGAACGATCATTTTTAAGATTAAAATAAAATGAACACATTTTATTCTAAAAATTTTTATTTAAAAAATAGCCCTTTTTGTCCTTATAACTATTTATAACCTCTTGAACCTTTAACGATTTTCTTACAAAATTTTTTTTTCGAGAAGTCATCATGTTCCTTTATCAAAATTTTGATAATTTGAACACTTCTTTATGCTTTTAAGTTTTCATTCATAAAAGCTAAATATCAATAATTCCATACTATAGAAAAATTTACTAGAAAAATGTGGATACGCCCCCACCCCACAAATTTTTATTGCTTCACAAAAGCGTAAAAATTTTGAATTCAAAGTTTTTGAATTCATTGTTAAGACATCAAATTGTAGAACTGGTATAATGTTTAAATTATCCTTAAGGACCGGACGACCTTTAGAATGAAAGTGTCAAATTTTTAACCATGATTTTTACGGGTTATGATTTTGATTTTCGAATATCTATAGAACTATTGTATTTCCTTTTGAAGAAGGTTAGAGCTAGGCAGACGTTTCCTTACATATAAAGCAAACAAATGAAATTTTATATATACAAACACATCTGCAACATATCCCTAAGCACTAGCAACATGAAGCTGAAGTTTCCAAAAATTGTCAGACTCAAAACCTATCAGGAAATTTGTCGCCTTTTTATTAAGGCAAATTTAATTAAGGCCAGTGTAAGTTATCAGAACTCTGAACTAACTGTTTTGGTTTTATAACCAAAAAACATTTTAAGGTCCTTTTCAATATGCTAAAACTAAATATTTCTGAGGCCGTATAAACGCATTGTAAACAGTTTGAGAGGGACTACTTCTGCTAGAGTTAATATTAGAAACACGTCTGCAACATGTTCTCAAAAACTAGCAACATGAAACTTTGGAACCAGAGAACATAAAAAATCACAAGAGTTTTTATATGAATTTTATCCACGACTTTTTGTGCAGTTGGTTAAACGGATTTTAAGCCCTTCGCAATATCAAGTGGTTCTATTTCCTTCCTAAATAACAGAATTTCTGTTAAGGACTAAACTCTTCTGTGACAGATTAAGGAAAGACCTTTAACTCTATGGATTATTGTTGATAGAAACAATTTTATCACCTTACTTCTTCCCACCTTTGTTTGTCTTCGGTTTGAGGTAAATAATAAATCAAACCTATTTTTTACATCCTGTTTTGAAGTGAAGCGTATTATTACAGTAGGGCGTACTTGAAATTTGCCAAATTTGGTTACTTTTGAATGTAATCTCTATAGTTCATATTATATTCAATTAGATCTTTTAGTTTTATCTCTTTAGGTTTATCCATTTTCCGGAGGATAATTGTATTTGAATGAATGTCCATTTATAATTTAAGGACTTAGTTTTTTTAATGAAGTTCACATTGGGGTAGAAAAAGTGTCATAAACCTTGGCTCATAATCATGGCTCATCATTCATGGTCCTCACTGATAAGAATTTTGAAAGATTTGAAATTGACCCTGAAGCTGAAAACAACTGACAATTTCAAGCTTTGTCAATATGGATTATCATCCATCATCCTTAATTTTAATTATAAAAATATTCTCTATAATAATGGTAAATATATCTGATATAAATATCAAATTCCATTCTCAACTACAATTCCGTAATTTCCTTAAACCTAAAATTTTTTCAAAAATTTCTCAAAATCCTAAAAAAAAATTCGTCAAACGTAAATATTTGTTTAATTGTGCCAAACGAAAATGAAATGCAAAAACAATGCGTACTAGATTTAGACAAACAGACATACTCTGTGCAATGGGTCTGGGTCGTGTTAAACAAGATTTAACGCTTGCGTTAAAATGCAACAAAAACAAATAAAAATTATTTATATTTTTTTTGTATGAGTTAAAATAATTTTTTATTTTTTGTCTTCATACAACATTTATTTTGGCAACAAAAACAATAATTTTTGTTTGTTGTTTTGTGTTGAGAAAAAAAAAAACTCACACACACACAAGATTTGAATGCAAATGCGCATGAGAGAGAATTCTTCAAACACACACAGATACTTATACAATTACAACATATTACTCACACATATTACGAAAGCTTAACAAACAAAAAAGAGGAAAAAGAAGAAATAAAAATATAAACAATTATAAGTGAGAGTGAAATTTTATTTGAAAATTGAAGTGGGGGGATCTAATTGAGAATGGGGGATTTTTTTTTCTTTTTTTTTTGAATAGAAAGAAAGAGAGAATGAGATAAAGAGTAATGGGGATTTTAAAGAGTCAGAGTATCTATGTGTTATCTTTTTCTCTCTGTTTTTGAAATATTAAAATATTTATAAATTAGTAGTGGTTAATTCTCATGTACGAACAACAAACAATATTTTTTGTATTTACGATATGATTGCTAGCTGGCTGGCTGACTGAATGACTGTGTGGATAGATGGTTGGTTGGATGGATGGATGTATGTTGTTGCTAAATGTTGTTTTTGTTTTTTTCTACTTCTACTTTAACTGCAATGAAATTCATTGCTGGGAACTGTGAAACATTTTATTTTCGCCTTCTTTCGTGTTTGTTGTGTGTTTGCAGCCAAGCAGTCGTCATCACTTCTACATACATGACGGTGTGTTGAATACAAAAAATTTAACGCAAAAATCTTATGAAAACGTTAAAAATTTATTTTAGATACAAATTTTTGATAAATGTTGAACGTTGAAACTTAAAGTTGTTGGAAAACATAAGAACTAAACCCAACAACAAATCAAAATTTTACAAAAAAAATAAACAAACAAATAGCCAAATTGTTCCAAACAGTCACTCTGTAATGACAATAAGAGCCTGCTAGAAGAAAAATAATAATAATAACACCAGCACCATCAGCAACAATAAAACACCATCAACAACAGCAGACGGCAGTAGCAATAATAACAACAGCTACAACAACGGCAGCGCATGCTTATACTTCTACTCACTAACAAACAAACAGCAACAACAATAACAACATAAAATAATTCAAAAAGCAAAAAAACAAACACAAAAACAAAAAAAATAAAAATATATATTATATCGAGTCGCAGCCACTTCAACCGTAATCAACTTATTTCAAAAACTACAAATTTCAGTTTCGCTGATACCGTAAGAGATAAACGACGTTTGTATCGAAAACGTTCATAGCGAATAAAAAACAACAAAAATTAAAAAAAAAGAAATTACTAAAAACAAAATATTTCTAACATAAAACAAACACAACAACAACAAATAAAAAATATTTTAAAGAAAAAAATTAAAAAAAAAAATATTTTCAAAAAAATTTCAAATTATTAAAAAACTAACGGTTACGGATATAAAAATTTTAAAGTGTTTTTTGAATAAAAAAAAATAAAGAAAATAATTTTTAATAAACAAAATTGTTCTATATTCTATAAAACCGAGAAATTAAAAAAATATATATTTTCTAAAAAATAATACAAAAAAGTGTTATTCCACAAAAGCAGGAAACCAATAAACAGATTTTATTAAAAAATAAATTGAAAATTAAAAATAAAAAACTATTGGAATTTAATAAAAAACAAAACACTCTATTATGGAACCACAAATAAATATCGTCCGTTAATTTAAATGTACAAAATTAAAAAAAATTACCTCAATTTATAATAAAAAAAACATCTACAAAATTAAAAAAAAAATTGTTAAGAGGTCTCAGGTCTAAAATTTTATTTTCCTAAAATTATAAAATAAATCTTGAACATGATTAAATAAATTATTAATTAAAAAATAAAAATAAAAATAATTTTATTTAAAAAAATATTAAAAAAAATTTATTAAACCAAAAATAAAACACAAAATGATTATGGTGCAACATTTGGTGGCAGCAAATGCTCATACATTTGCAAATCCTACCAATCAATCGCCATCACCATCGCCACCTGCTAATAATTTACAAACACCTTTGGCATCACCCTCGGTATCAATATCATCTCATCCCACCACCGCCTCTTCACCCTTATCCTCTCCCGGTGAGGTAAGAGATCTTAAAATGGAAAAATTACCCTGCTCGGTGGATGCTACACAAAATAGCAACACTAGTAGCATTAATAGTAATCGATCCACTGTGTCACCCGTACAAACCAATCACGATGAAAATACACCAGAATGGTCTCAAACACAAAGTCAAATGTCGGAAGAATATGAGGAAGATTTGGTGGATACACAAAGACCTTCAACTATTCAAAATAAATCGACAACATCAACAACAAGTGCCATACATAAGGAATCTTCTCAAGACTTAGAAGATGAGCACGAAGAGGATGATCAGGAATTTGAAGATCGTTTAAATCATCCAGATACCGAATATCATCATCATAATTCACGACAACAATCAGTTAATTCACCTGCTACTAATCCCACACCATCTACGTCACCTGCTCTCTCGGCCACTCCTTCACCACAACATTCACCTACAACCTCAGGCAATAGTCAAGATTGCCGTCAACAATTTACTGTTCTCTACAATCATCTCAGACAACATCCTCCCGCCTCTCGTCATAATCTACTAAATGATCATTTAGATCAAAATAAATCAACCACAACTATACTTCATCAAACACTTCATCATAAGGAGGGACACAACGAAATTGAACAACAAAATAGACGTTCCGTTATAACAAGTCGTGAAGAAGAAGATTCTCTTTCTCAGGAACGTTCTTCAACCGAAAATCTTGTTAAGGAAATGGAAGAGCAGCCACCCTCAGATCATTATCATAGTGATGATGAAGATTTTGATGATGAGGTTCCTTTGGATTTATCATTACCAACAAAACTTGCCAGAAATCGTGCACGCACCTATTCGGGTACAGAATCAGATGATTCAGGTTCTGGGGTTAACGATCATCATCCCCATCACCATCATCATCATATACATCACCATCATGAGACAAATAGACGTTTAAAGCCAGAGGAACGTAAAGCGGCTTACAAGAAATCGTTAATGAAGAGATATTGTAAGTAGAAAGAAAAAAAGAAAGTGATAAAGTAATTAAGAGAGAATAAGATCAATTTCAAGATCAGTGGATAAAAAGGCATTCTTTTAGAAATTTAGATCAATATTTAACTGATCTATAAAATTATCTTACTGATCAAAGTTTAGAGTTTATATAGGTTCAGTTTTATAATGAAGTAATATTACGAACTTAGAAAGAAAAAAGTAAGAAAATTTTCGAAGACTTTTTAAGAAATTAAATAAGAAAAAAATGGATCAATTTCACATTTAGCTGATCTGTTTATATAGCAGAAATATAGCTATCAAAGTATCCTTCGTAATTCTATCTTATTAAAATTTATTTTAAATCAATAATTCACTGATCATTCAATTTGATCTGTTATCTTACTGATCAAAATTGAAACATTTTACAGGTTTATGTCAGAAATGAATAAGTCAAAATCTTAATGGAAATTGGCACAAATATCCTAACTTATGATTCATTACAAAAGTACAAAAATTTTGAATTTTTTATTTACGATCAAATTAAATATAGATAATAATATGGATCTGTTACTTTACTGATCATAATCACAATTTTATGTACTCAAAACTAGAGACCTTACTGACAAAAACAGGGTTTATTATCTTCGATATCGAGTCAGATTTTCTTTGAAAAGGGCATGAAACTTAGAAAAATTGAAAGGACATGAAATATGGAATATGGGTATCGACTAAAAGATAAGAATCACAGCAATATATTCAAATTATTTGTTAGAATCAGTCAGGATAATAACATCAAAATTAAGTCCTTTAAAAAATCTAAAACTACAAAATTTGTTATTTATGAAAATTTTTCGAAATTTAAATTGATTTTGAAAAAAAATTTTTGAAAGGACATTTTTTACTGTTTTTAACCTGGAAGATCCAACAAAATATTTTTGTTAATATATTCTAGACTCATAACTTAAATATAATACCCATATCAGAGTCATACATTTTCCATATATTTTAATATATTTTTTTTTGAAAATCTCATATCCTTTGAAACTTTAAGGTCATTTTAAGGAGAAATACGACCCGATATAATGAATCTGAAAATCTAGTTGTATAATATAAAGTCTCCCATTATGTATTATAATTTTATTCATGTATTTAAATAATTAATGTTAATCATACGCTACATTTCCCTATTTTACTATATGGCGTATACTTAATTTTTCGATGAATTTTTTCAAAAAAGAGATTTATTTTATTGGGTTAAATTTGATTCATTTCAATTCACTTTTTTTGTTTTCATATTGCTGCTGCAACATACTTAAAAGTTCACCTACATGCAACCCTTACAGATATTTTATGTATATAATTGTGTTTATATATAAATGTGTATGTGTGTTTGTATTTTCCTCTTTTTTTTTGCAATGACCGACTTGAACTATAAAAACTACAACAAAAAACAGTAGTGCATAAAAGGCAAAAAAACTATAGTTTTTTATATAAAATCTGGGTCAATGCGGAAGGAAGGCATTGCATGACATGTGCCATGTTAATACTTATTCAAATGCATACATATGCATTATGTGTGTGTACATGTGAGAAAAAAATTTAAAAATTGTTCTGTGTCAGAGTTTATTTGTGTAACTTATGTTTGTATGAGTGTTGGTGTATATGTGAATGTGTATGTGTGTAAAAATGCCGTTGGTAATACAAGGCAAACATTATATGTCATGTGATGCCATAATTTAGGCCATCAACATTCTCAACCCAACAACAAATATCACTTGTATTAGTTTCTTTTTAGTTCATGTTGTTGTTATTGCTGTTGCTGCTGTTGTTTGTTGGTAATGTTGCAACTTTTTGCTAACATGATTTGCCAGCTATGAACACATGCACCTTTTAATCAATTTCAGTTTTACAATTTCCGGTATTTTCTACCAAAACAACTACAACAATAACATAATAAAACAGTAAAATAACCACATTGAGAAATTTCCCTTTTAGCTAAAAACAATAACGAAAAAGGAAATTCTAAAAATTGCATAAAATAGAAAAATTAGCATATTCAGAATTTAGAGCAAATTTTTATAGAGGAAAATGAGGAAAAATATTTAAATAAATTAATAAAGTGTATAAAATAGACTAAAATTACAATTAAAAATGAAATTATGACTTTAATGGGGGATTTATGAGAAACAAGAAGTCGTGAGATCTTTCCTAATAGAAAATGGAAGAGCAGTCACCTTCACATCATTATCACAATGATGATGATGTTCCTTTAGATTTGTTTTCAACATAAATTGCCAGAAATCGTACACGCGTCTATTCGGGTACGGGGGAACATACTTCGGGTTCTGGAGTTCATGATCTTCATTAATAAAAAAAATATTCGATTTTGTTTAAAGGATTTAGGGAACGCAAGATTTAGTTAAAACTATTGAGCAGTTCAAAATTAGTGAATTCCGATTAAAAACTTTCCTTTAAACTTTACACAGTCAAATCAGGAACTTTAATTTGGGTGATGGGAAAAAGTTTCTGTAATCGTTTGGGCTCCGTGAATTAACTCATCTGAAGCTGAGACCGAAAAACATAATTAGGATGTGACCAGAAATTTAAATTTGGTATTTTAATTTCCGATTGCATCCAATTACTTATTAGATAATGATCAATATTTTTTACATTCCAAGTTGGTCCCCAAATTACCATTTGTTAGTGTTATATGTTTTTATAACTTATCAAGAATGGGCGATTTATTACTAATGATTGCGGCTTCTGTTCTACCAGTTGATGCGGCTGCGAGGACTTGTGATTTCAAACTGTTTTAATGCTTGAATGTTATTAGCAATCAAATAAATTATTTAACATGCAGGATAAATTCGATGTTAAATTAACATTGAGCAATATTGATTTCAAACTATAATAACTTGAAGAAATTAAATAAAATATTTTATTATTAACATTCGATAAAATGTAGCAAAACAAATCCATATTATGTTAACATTGAAGAATGTTGATTTCAAACTGTGATCACTTTTGGGAATTAATCAAAATTTAGCATTTCATTTAATATCGAAATCAAATTACGTTAACGTGTGTTAACGTTGTGCGATATTAAAAATGTTATTAACATTTTTAAACAATTTTCAAACGTAAACTTTTCTGCAGATAAATTCCAAAATGTTAATTGTCATCTTTTGCACTGTAGATCAATTAAATATTTGTTAAATGAATAGAACAAAAGATCAAGGATATTAGAATCTATAAAGTATATATCTGGGGATTCAGCTTTTCCATATAGAGGTAGATTTTCTTTAAAATGGTCTTGGGATTTCAAAAATTATGCAACTCTCCAAAAATAATAACGGTAAAATGGGTAACAAATAATAGATAAGAATGTCGGCAATATATTAAAATTATCCTACAGGATAACAAATATAATATAAGTCCTTTCAAAATCGAAGTTTAAACTTGGCAATTTTAAACAAATTTAAATAAAATTTTCGAAGAATGTTTTTCAATGTTTTGTATCCTGAAAGATGTATAATTTTTATGTTCCTTAGACTCTTAGCTTTTATTTGATACCAATATCATAGTAATTTAGTTCGCAAAATTATTTGCGAACTAATTATTTGATGTTTGAAAGTCGTTTTAAAAGGTCCTTTTTTTCAAGTCCTTAATTTCAAGTGCTTAATTTCAAGATGCTTTTTCCATATATAAACAGTAAATGTATCATGCTACTATGAAACAATGTAGAAACAACTATTTCTAATTTTAAAATTAAACCATATTTGTTTTAATAATTTTTACTATATTTTCTTTCTGTGTATAACAACTTAACAAGCTTATATATTAACTTTAATATTATTCACCATGTTTTCTTAATAAAATTAGCTAATTTCTTTCATTCCCCCAGTTTTAGTTTAATTTATTTATTTAAATCTCTTAATTTTCATGGAAACTAAAAAATGGCTAAATCAATTCATCATTATACTATATATATATATACAAAATATTGCTTAGTCTTAGACTATTCCCAAAAATATATATACAGTTAAGTTAAACATTACTTGGAGTATGGTATAAGTGTATGTGTGCGTATCATTATGTGCGTTTAAATGTCATTTTTCAGCATTAAAAAACAGCACTTTTTGTTGTATTTTAGCTTTGCTGCGTAACAATTTCCTAACCCACCTCAACAATTTTATTGATTTTAATGATAGTTGTTGTTGTAGTTGTTGTTGCCGTAATATGGTGTGGTAGTGGTAGAACACTACGGCATAGTTGCCATAAATTTCAAAAGCAAAACAAATAAAAGAAACGTAATAAAAAAAGAAGAAATAAGGTAACATATTTTTACTCATAAAAATACTCATACACATTTTATGGTTTGAACACATACATACATACATACATACATACATACATACATACATACATACATACATACATACACATTCATGTATAATACAAACACACCTACTCAAAAACTAAACAAAAGAAGTAAGATCGTTATAGTCGATCAAGTCGAACTATCTAATACCCTACACCACATTATTGGTTAAAAATGGTAGTAACGAAAAATTAATGAACGACCCTCGTGCTATTTGATTTTCTGATATATTCTTAAGTGTGCGGTGCATTACTGTGATGCTAATGCTTATGTGAAATTTATGTGTTTTTCTAGGGGTTATATGGAAGCTACAAGAAATTATGGACCGACCCTCGTATAATTTTGCTTATATTTATCGTAATTAGATCAATAATTATTACAACATCAACGTATATGTGAGATTTATGCCCTTCTGAGTGATGTCTGTGAGAGGGCTTGCGTCGGACCTATGAGAATCAATAACTCTTCTCTCGCATAATTTAGCATATCTTTTTAATATCATAATACTTATTTTTGCCCAATTTTGTTGAAATCCCTCCATATTTAGGACTTTTATAATTTAAAACCTTATTCCGGGAGGACATTTTTATGGGAGGCCCAAAGTAGGCTTCATCCTTGAGCCAAAATAATAAAATGCAACAAATTTAATATAGATATCTCAAACTGACGGACAGCATTTAATCGACTCAAAGTGATTCTAAGTCAAACGGTGTACTTAAAGGTGGATGTTACCTTAGCAGATGTAGGGTATAACTAAACAAAACACACAAAATCTTCTACCAGAGACGAGGAACTAAACAAAATCTATTCCAGAGTTTTTTTTTTTTGCAAATTTCAGAAACCAAAACATTTGTTCAAATTTTGATGAAAATTTTCAACATTTTGCATGTATGTGTGTTTGTATGAGTGTGTGTGTGTTGAAAGGTTTGTTTTTTTTGCTTTAAATGGGCGCGCAAAACTGGTTATCTCATTATTTAAGTTTTATGTTGTTTTTACTTTTTGGCTCTTTTGACTAAATTTAAAGCTATTTTTTCACTATTTCATTTAATTCTCTTTTTATGCTCATTTCCGTTGTTTAGTTTTAATCCATGTGTGTATGTGTATATGTACATGAGCTTTATACTCTTTTATTATCATAAAATAATGTAATCGTACATTAATTCATATTATTTCTTAATTTTTATTTTCATAAAATGAAAAAACTTTATTTAAAGTATTAAATCTCTTTTTTCCATATTTCTGATTTTAGACTTATGCATTTTGCAACTTCTCTCTCCCTCTCTCTTTCTCTTTTATATACTCACTAGTATTTCAATACATGTTTTATGTTTTACTCTCTTTAAATTTTCCACTCTTGTTATTATTTATATTTCTTGTGTCTTTTCTTTTGTCGACATTTCCTCCACTTGTTGGTTTTGTTGTTAACTGTTAAACTTTCAAACTTTATTAACAAAACTGATAGGAAAAATACTAACAAAATGTATAAAATTAATTTAAATAAAATTTCTTACCCAGCAAACATAAAATGTTAAGATAAACATAACGTTTTATGTTGCAATTTATTAAATAAATAATAAAATGTTTACTGGGTTATTTTATGTTCACTCACAATCTCCATATGAATTTCTTGGGTTTTTAAAAAAGAGTTGGTCTTTGGGCAACATTGAGGAGAATGTTAAAGATGAAAATCGATTAAAGTTCATAAGTAAAATTTTATAAATCAAATAAAAAAAATATTTTTCTACTGGAAAAATTCTTAACAGTTACGAACCGGTTCCCTCTGTTTTTTTCGCAATTTAGTATCCATCAGAAAAAAATTAAGTTCTTTAAATCGTGATCATTTAGATTTTATCGTAAAAATTTTACTTGAAGTCAAAGTGAAATTTCATTACTTTAAAAAAAGGATAATGATACCAAATTCAGTGAAGGGTATCTGAAAACGCCCCCTTTTTCCCCCATTTTAGCACAATGACCTGTAGTGTCAGCAACAAAATGTTTACTTAATTTGAAAAACACAGTACTTGAACTCTGTGTAAGTGTTACTGTATAAAAATGGTCCAATAAAATTTTGAGGTCAAAGGGGATGGAATATATCTTTAAGTTTACCACTGTAAAATTGATAAAATTAAAGTATTAGATTTTAGAAACGGGGTGACTTTATTAGAAACCATAATTTGTAATCATAATCAGAGATTGAGAAATTCTTACCTTGAATTTAAATCGACATTCAAAATTGGTGATTTTTAAAACTGAACTAGAATCTGAACAAAAATCTAATTGGGCGCGGTAGCAGGATAAATTTACCGATTATAGCTACTTATATTCATGTTATTTCAAATCGAAATGAGCAACTAAAGGGTCTTATTTGTATCCTCTATGAATACTTTTTATTAAATTGTCATGTTAATCAATATTTAATTAAGAGCAATGTGCGATTTTTAGTACTTTTTTGTAGCTTCCAGTGGTACTTAAAAAATTAATATAAGTTAATATAATTAATATAAGTAGATTTAACTTTGTTACCCATATTTAATGAAATCCCAAATATTCATTTTTCCAAATCATAAATATGTCCCTTCGGACAAATTATTGTATATATGAAACAACACTCCATTTTCGGTTTTTCTTTATGCTGCTAATTCTTTAAAATGGACTCAAAAATACAAATAATAATTCCAATATGGTTATCAAGAATTCGGTAAATATTATTGTTTCTTAATCATGTAGGATAATATATAAATAAAAATGTCCTTTCAAAATATTTTTAATAAAATTTACATAATTTTAAATTGTAAAGAATAATACTCTCAATGAAGAGAGAAAGAAGAGGGTGAGAGTGGAATAAACAAAATATTCCATTCTCATTCTTTTGGAAGGGAAAAGGCAAGGACTTTTCCTCAAAGGTAAATTTAAGGGCGCTTAAATTTGAAATATTTGTACAATTTGCAAAAAATGGAATTTGGAAAAAACTCTGTGAAATGAATGGAAACTACGTCAGTTTTGCGATTTTTGTTTTTGAAGTCCCATATCATTAATACATTAAATAATTTCTACTTTTTAATAATTTTTCACGTCTATTGAAATAAGTTTATGTTTTACGCTAAAATTTTATCTATATTTGTATCCTCATTTATGGATTATAATTTTACCTCCTGAATTACATACTAAAACCCATGAACAAGTTTTGCTCTAAATTACAGTTTAGTATTTATTAAAGTGATGTAAACCAAGCAAAATGAAAGGAAAGTTGAAAAAAAGCGTTTTTAATGATGTCAAGAGAATCTAAATGCTGCTGTTTTTAGTTCATAATTTAGTATACACTAAATTAAAAGTGAAAAATAAAATACACATAAATATGGAAACTAAATTTGAATACTATGACAAATACAGACAGACAGACAAGAAGGCTTACTTAATACAAATAAATGTATGAAAATATTACGGAAATCTCATAACAGACTAAAAAAATATTAAAAGCAAAAACTAAAATATAATAATAAAGAATGCTATATTCGACTAAGCCGAATATTTAATACCCTCCACCGCAAATGCATGTAAAGTAAATACGTTGTGTTTCGTACATACTCCCTCACACTCACAAACGTATATTAAATATAAAAGTTTTTCTTAAATATAATTGGATATATTTTTGACTATAACCTTTTTTCTACTAAACCGATTTCGATAATTTTGGAATGAAAATGAAGTTCATATAATTTAATATTATGGCAAAATTTTATTTCAAATATCGGCCTAGATCTTTTAATATATTAAATTGGTTTTAAGGCCAAACTTCATTGAGCTCTAGTAATTATTGTGGATGTGACTGGCAGACGCACAGACAGAGAGACAGACAGGCGGACTCAGACTTTGATTATAACTTATTTTCTACTAAACCGATTTTGATAATTTTTGAAATGGTAATAAGGTACAATAGATTAATATCAGAGAAAAATTTTCGTTCTAATTTGTCGATTTGCTTGAACTTGGAGGTTGCTCCAGATATCGGTCTATATCATTATATATATTTTAAACAGGTTTTGCTGGTATAACAAATATTCAGTATAATTTTCACTAAGCTCTTATTGGGGATGTGAGTTTACCAACAATAGACAGACAAACAGACGGGCAGTCAGAAAGATTTTTATGTTTTTTGAAATGGTAATAAGGTACATATAACATTATGTTATGTTATCGCATTTCATGTATATACAATATGAGGTATAAAATGATTTCTTCGAGACGTTACACACGGAATGACAAAGTTAATATGATGGAGGGTGTAAAAACTATGCATTTTGTATAGAATTAAAAAAACATTTTTAAATACATATATTAATATTTATATGTATATTCATAAATATATATTAAATGTTTATATGTATAGAAAACAAATATGTGAATTAAACTAAAAAAATATAACAAAATAGACATTAAACTAAAAGAAAATAAAATAAAATCATACATAGACATAAACACACACACACACATACATACAACAACTACAGAAAAATACAATATAAAAAAAAGAAAAACAAAGAAAAGGCAGAAGCAAAAGAAATAAAAATAAAAACTAATAATAAAGTACAACGTCTAAAATAAAACCAAAACAAACACACAACATAGAATAAGTTGAGGTAGGTTGGGAATTTGTTGAATACTTTTTCGTTCGTTATAGAAAAAATAACAACAACAACAAATATTTCTTTTTTTTCTTTTTCTTTTCCTGCTGTTTGTTTTTTTTCTATAGAGAATTTAGATCATTGCTAGATGTTTTAAATGTAAATGTGTAAGTGTGTTTCTGTGTGTATGTGTGAGAAATTTTATGTAAGCTTGTAATGTAAAAGCAAAATCAACGAATGTAAATTTTACATTAAAGAGAATTGAAAAAACGATACTTTACAATACACTCAAAGAAAAAAACAAACACATACACGCACAAAGCAAGTACTAAAACAAATTGCAAAAGAAAAAACTTAAGTAGTACATGAATGAATGAATGAAATGAATGAAAAACAATGGCAACAACAAAAACGAAGAAGAGAGTGAAAATAAATGATTTAGGAGTAAAAGAAAGAACAAAAAAAGAAGAAGAAAACATTAAAAGAGCTTTTAAACAATAAATTCACTTTCACTGGGAAAACACTACACAAACACACATACACACTCTCACATTAACAAAAAAGAGCAATTGAAATGACATTGAAATCAAAACAATAAAACGGGAATTGAAAAATAGAACAAATTTGCAAAAATAAATAAATAAAATAAAAACAATTAACAATTTTATTTTTAATACAAATTTTATATAAAAATACGTTTTCTATCGACTCCGTCTAACAGAAATTAACAAAGGGAAATTTATTTGTTAAAACGGAAGTTGTTTGTTTGAATGGAATTATATGGAAATAAGAAATTAAATAGTTAAATATATAGACATTATAATATATACGTTTAGCCTGATCTGAAACACTCTCATCAAACTGAGTTAATTTTGAAAATTTTAAATACATCAATATATATAAATAGGAATCTGTGTTTGTATGAGACTTATAGACAGCTAAAGAATGATCCCCATATATCCGAAAGTAACATAGGCTATGAAAAATTTTCATATGACCAGGGGGAGAGGTACCCCTATACAAAGTGTTGATTATCGAATATTTTAAAGAAATATTATAGCGAGAATTTTCAAATTTGATTTCAATCACTTCTTTAAGGAACTGTTTCACTTGATAAAATGATAGAATCAGAGGGTGAGGTAACCCCCATACAAAGAAAATATTGATCATCGAATATCTAAAGAACCAATTTATCGAGAATTTTCAAATTTGGTCCCAATAACTTTTTCAAGTTACTTTTTACAAGACAAAATATGGGGTGGATAGAATCAGCGTGAGAGATAGCCCACATAGCCCCTTTTGTTTGTTACTAATAGAATGTTAAAGAAAAATAAATTCATTCACCCCACTTGAGATGATGAAATTCATAACATTACACTGTGCCTTTCATTATGCCCTAATCACGGCCAAATTTTCCAACCGATTTAATGAAAATTAAAATGTAGATAAAACGTGGAAAATAACTACAGACTAACGTTATCGGTACTAATAATATTTCAAAAACACTGAAACAAAGACCTACAAAGTTAAGTTGTGCAAAAAAAATTTAACTTTACTTGTCATAATTAACATCGTGGGTCTAAGTTAGGCTCATTTTTATAAGATTTATAATATTTGATTTAAATCGGATCACATAATTTAAAAATATTGCCAGAAATTTTAATAGACCGATTTATAAACTTATACTTACACTTATACTAATACTTATACTTATATACTTATACTTATACTTATACTTATACTTATACTTATACTTATACTTATACTTATACTTATACTTATACTTATACTTATACTTATACTTATACTTATACTTATAGTTATACTTATACTTATACTAATACTCATACTTATACTTATACTTATACTTATATTTATACTTATACTTATACTACTTATACTTATACTACTTATACTACTTATACTTATACTTTCATATAGTAACCTATTGATACTGTTGTATATCATAAGACAGCTAAGATATCAATAAAAGTTTTTGTTGTCGCATTGAAGATCCTTAAGGTATTTTTTCTTAATTATTTGATGTATTTATTAAATAATACTTTTTCTTACAAAGAAAAAAATAAGTGACAGTTATTTAAAATAATTTATTAAACAATTAAATAAAAAAACTTCCAGAAAATTTCGTATTATTGTCTCAACAAAAAAACAATATTTCCAAATTATTCACATTCTTCAAAAAAAAATTTAACTAATGACACAAAAACCCAAGCCGTTAATGCAACAAAAAATTACCAGATTAACAAACGATCAGACATAAATTCATTAATTTATGACAATTAAGTAAAAAAAACAAGCTGAAATAATAAAAAATAAAACAAAAAGAAATAATAATTTATATTAAAAAACTCATATTATTTATCAGGAAGTTACACTTTGTATTCATATTATATACAGACAACACATATGCATATATGTAAATACATTGTATTTAGGTAAATTTCACTAATACAAACATTATTAAATTATAATTGATTGTAAATGTGAGCAATAAATAAAGAGGAAGAAATACATCAAAAATTTTGTAAATTTTGTAAAAAAAACAAATTATTTAATAATCAGCAACAAAAAAAGGGGGTTCTCAATAAAAGAACATCAGCAAACAAATTGTTGTTGTTGCTTTTTTGTATACAGAGGGAAGTGTAACACAAAATACTCTTAAAGCTGAAAATACAATATAAAAAATTAACACACACACACATATATTGAGAATAAAATTAATTCCCTCTTTTTCCGGCTTCTATCCTCAAATAAAATAATGCTCTCCCCAATTCCCCAGTTATCGCCAGCGACAGCAACAAACAATAAAACAAATACATGCATGCGCAAAATTAAATGTCTGTATGTATTTTTTACTCATTTGCCGTTATTTAAAAGAATGAATTCAACACATTTTTTGGATGAAAAGAAGAAATGCTTTTTCATTCCCGGAGATTTTTTAAAATGAAGAGAGAACTTTGAAGCCCTAAAAATGATTGTAACTAAGTGACTCAATCGAATTTAGTCAAATTTGAAATTTTAAATTCGAAATTTCTCAAATAAACTGCATTTTCCGTTTTTTCATATCGTGTCAGATTTTTTTTGGAATTTGCAAAAAAAAGTAAATATGGCCTTGAATGGGTGTTGAATTATAGGTCAGAGTCTAAGAAAAACAAAAATATATATTTGTGAATGCTTCACAATACAAACCAAACAAAAATGTCCTTTCAAAATTTGTAGTTCTTTCAATATTGAAAAAAAATTATACCGTATGTTTCTAACAAATACTTTGATAGTATTGCCGAGATTTTTTATCTAAAATTTCATATCCATGTTGTCATTATTATTCAATATTCTTAAATTTCATATCCATGTTGTCATTTTTATTCAATATTCTTAAAATTTGGGTATCTCTTCAAATTTTCAAGTTCATTTCCAATTAATGAAACTCTGAGCCGATATGGACAATCTAGAAACGCAATTTTACTTGATTTAGTTGTTGTTGTTTTTGCAAAAGATCTCCCTAGAAAAAACTTATCATTGTGTTGGCAATCTTAGGCCGATTATTAGTAGAATCGATCGGGAATATTAATCTAATAACTGATAAAACGTAATGGTGTAGTGTTAAATTTCATCTGTAGTAATAGAACTGTTGTAGAAATTATATAATTTTTTCCGGTAGAGATCTGTAGAACTTAAGAAGGAAAAATATATTGTCGGCTATAACGTAATTTTGTGTAGTGACAGAATTAAAATATGTGCTCTTAATCTAAAGTTTTTGGTAGTTTTTATTTATGCAAAAGCGTTTATTTAATAATTCCCCTCTGATATTCTCAACCGATTTCATATATTTAAAATACTGACCGACTTTTTTTGCTTGTTGTTGATATATGACAATATTGTTCGTATTCGCACAATAAAAAAAGTAAATAATAAAATTATATACAACAAGAACTTCATATACACTCTCATGTATATAGAGACGTAGTCAGGCATTTAGTCCGTCCATCAGTCATTCAGTTATTCAGTCACATACGCAAAACAAACTTCCAGTCAGGCAAAAAAATTATACACATTGACTTTGCAAATATTTGTGTATCTGCTGCTTGTTGTATTCCTATATACATTTGTATGTGTATGTATATGTGTGTGTTATCCGTAAGGCCTTGAACTTGAGACTAAATTTCCAAAATGTTTTAACTCATACAAATATATTCATTCCACAGTATTTCAGTATTTTATTTATTATTATTTTTTTTGTTGTATATTTATAACTCATGTACACCAACAACAGCAACAATAATATAATAAAAATAAAATTGCTGTTGTTGTTGCTGTTTTTTATGAACCAGAAGAACAACAACAGAATTTCAAGCAACAGCAACAAACAGAGAATATTGCTTGCTAAATCGTTTCGCTAAATGGTTTATGGTTGTTTGCTTGAAAATGTCTCGTTAGTTGTTTCACAAAACTAATTCTTAGTCTCTCGCTTTGTCACTGTTTTCTGTCAGTTTGTCTGTCAAACTGTCAAATTGACAGTATTTTTTTGTTTTGAATCCAGACAGTCGAGCATAAAATATTTCTATAAAATAATAATTTAGCACATTCTGGATGAAAAAAATATATATTTTGCATATATACACACACAGCCACACATACATATTTATGAAACCCCCCCCCCCTTTAATACATGTGTTTTTTTTCATTTAAAATTTATATGTCATAAAAATATCACGAAATTTCTCTTTATTGTCGGCTGTTTTAATTTTATATATCACAAACAACGTCATCACTCCAAAAAATATCAAAAAATTAAGGAAAAAAATATAAATTAAAATAAACAGGAATTGTGCTTCTGATTCCTAAATTTTTGTTTGTGTATGTTTTGTATTTGTAGACATTTTAAAAAAATTCTTTGTTTTTAATCAAATTATTAAGTGAAAAAAATAAAAATAAATAAAAAACCGGTTATATATTTTATAAAAAAATAATAATAAAAATTATTGCCACATAAACTGAAACGTCATTAAAAGCAAATCATCAAGAATTGATAATTATACAGATGAGAGTAAAAATTGAGCACAAAGATTAAAATTATCATTTTTATATCCACCATCACCACAAGTGGCAAACCGTTAAGGAGGGATCATTTCAGACCTCATAATGTGTATATATTCTTGCATAAAATCAAAATCTGAGTCGATTTAGCCACGTCCGCCTGTCCGTGAATGAAATTGAATGAAATTTATACTTCATTACCATTCCATTAGCAAAATCGGTTAAGTAGAAAAAAAGTTATAGCAAAAAAATATAACTAATTTACGACTCATTAAGTATTCCTGTGTTATATTTAAGAAACAAATTTAATATATTCTATGCATTTTTGAGTGCATGTGTGAGTGTATATGTACGAAACATAACGTATTTACTTCACACATATTTGTGCTGAAGGACATTGAGTACTCGGCATAGCCGAAAGTATTTTACTTATACGTTATATTTACAAAATATATCTAAAACCTGATTTCATTGTAAAAAGCTTAGACACATTAGTATCCTATTTCAGTCATTGATCCTCTGCTGTCCTTGTGAGAGATTATTTTTTACGATATATAGGATATTTTAAGTAGAGTATTTTGATATTTTATATCTCACAATAGTAATTATAGCAGTAATTGGTATAGAATAAGTATTAGTACCAGATTGCTTAAGGAAGTCAATTTGACTGCTTTTTTATTCAAAAAATTATTACTTCTTTACAACATTTATTGTAGCATATAAACACATTTAATTATAATTGAAGTAATTTTATCATTTCATTACATTTCCGGAAAAAATAATTATGTTACACCCACATTGCCCAACGGAAGTCAATTTCACTGACAGAAAATTTAAAATTTAGTAGAAATTCAAAATTTTAAGAAAAACTAAAATTTTCTATAAAATTTGAATTTAAAAAAAAATACAATTTCCATGATAATTGATTTTTTGACTTGTCGATAATTTTTTTGTATTGAAAATTCACATTTTTATCAAAAAATTATTTTTTTTTTTACAATTTTTACAAATTTCATATTAAAAAAAAAATAAATTTTTGGTTAAAAAACGAAAATTTAATATAAAAATTTGTATTTTGAATATAATTTAATAATTTTAATGAAATATAAAATTTATCAAAAATTTTGAAATTTTTGGTAAAAATTTTTAGAGAAAAATTCAAATAATTTGTAAAATTTTTAACTTTTAACAAGCAAAAAATTGGGAAATTGATTTTTTTAGTAAAAATTCTAAATTTTATTAAAAATTGATGGCGAAGTTCAAATATTTCGTGAAAATATAAATTTTTACAAAAAAGTATAAAATTTTATAAAATTTAAATTTTTAATCCAAATTTAAATTTTTATTAAAAATTTATATTTTGTTGAACTTTAAAGTTTATAAAAGTTTTCAAAATTAAAATTTTTAGAAGAAATAAAATTTTAATCAAAATTTTTTTGGGAAATAATAATTTTTTCGTAAAATACATTTTTAATGAAATTTTTAATTTTTATTGAAATTTTGTGAAATTTTAAATTTAAAATATTTTTGATTTTTAGTTTAAAATATGTCTAGCGCATTTGATATTTAAAGAAGTCAGTAATTCCATTCCACAAATGGTCCAACCTTAATACACAATTTAAGCTCTTTAATCGAATAAACTATGGATGCATTTAAATTTGAATCTTTAATCAGTTCAGTTCGCAGCTTAACAGATTGACAGCTCTTCTGCCACAATTTAGCACAAAAAGTTTCTCAATCGATTTTTGCCGGTTTTAAAAAAGTGACTTTTAAGGGCAATAAGAAATATTTGGACCAAATTTCATTTATGATGTGAGTGTGCCAACAACAGACGGACAGACAGATGGACACTGTTGAAACGGTTCAGAGATTGATTTGATGCAAGAACATATATACTTTTTGAAACATGAAGTATATGCTTCCTTCTTGGCGTTTTAAACGCAATGACAAATTGAACACAATTTTAAGACAAAAAAAATATTTTTAAATGTTAATTTTTCATGGGCTGTTGAACTAATTTTTCTATCACAACTGTTTTCTTTTAAAGAATATTTTAATTTTTTATTTGTTGTGCATTTTATAATATTTAATAATAAACAATTCATTATTATTTTTAATTTTTTTGTTAACATTTTATTTAATTGATTTAAATTTATATAAAATTGAAATTTATATTATAATTATTTCCAAATTTAGAATACTGTTTGCCATTGTTTATTTTATTATCGCAATTTTGTCTATATAAAATTTCTTATATATACAGATATTTTATAATTAAATTAATTGAATTATTTCCTCTTCCTTATCAATTTAATTATATGTAATTTTAGGTTAAAATAAATTTTGCAATATTTTTTTTTAATTTTGAAAAGGATTTTATTGTAATTTGAATTAGATTAATGTAATTTAACATGATTTTATAGTTAATTCAATATGAATTTTATTTGAAATTAAATTCATTAAGATATCACAGTGTCAACATCAATTTCATATTGATTTAAAATTGTAAAAATATTAATTTATTTCTAATATAAAACAATGTTAAATTAACAATTGTTATTTATAAAAGCAAATCAAAATCAGGTCTTTAAAAAGCATAGAACAAATGTATATATGTTTAGTTCTCAATAGGTGAAGCTATCTATGGTATTGTTTTATAACTGTGTCAATAATTGGAACGAGAGCATAGTTTTCATCTAACAGGTGGTCCAAATCCGTTTAAATTCTACCACAATTTTGTACATATTTTTTGTGTTTTTCAATTCTCTTTTTACAAGAATCCAATATCTCCAATGACTTGCCACTGGATTTGCCTTTAAACTCAAAAAAAGGTTGCCAAATAAGACCAAAAATACGCGGACACTTTATGAACATTAGCGACATAAAATTTTTGACCAGGAAGATGCGAAAAATCTGTCAGTACATAAGTTTTGTCATCCGTTTGCAGCAACGTTCCTGTTAGGAACTAGTGGAACCTTGTGTGTAATTAAATCTGCATTAGCCTTAATTTCTCGTACCAATAGTCCGAGCACTGAAAAGGCCTGCTTTTCTATTGGATTTGTTGGAAGCTCTTTAGTAAATGCTTTCTATTTTTTGGTTTTAAAAATATCATGCGGACCATTCCTCTTACCTGAACCAGGTTTTCTATCAACGAACAGGTTTTACTGAAAAACGCGTCTTAAGAATTTATCAATCTAATTTTTTACTTAAGTGAAAATCAGGATAAATATTTAATTAAATTCGATAATTAGGGAAACCATGTTATTCATTCTACTCTGACTAAAAGCTATGAATTTATCATTTGCTAATGTAATTGCAAAAAAAATAGGGGAGTTATAAAACTCCAAGTGATTTGAAAGAAAATGTAGATCAATATCACTGAATCAATAAATAGATTTTTGTTATGCTTTCGAAAAAATCATAATAATCAAAAACCCTCCAAAAACTAAATTTGCCAAATCATGACCATTCAAAAATGAAACAAGTAAGAATGCTATACTCGGCCATGTCGAATCTTCAATACCCTCCACCACAAATTCGTATGAAGTAAATATGTTAATATGTAAAAGTTTTTATACATAACACAGGAACACTTAGTGAGTTATAAAATTAGTTATATTTTTAGCTGCAACAGATTTTGATCATTTTTGGAATCGTAATAAAGTTCACATAACTTAATATTATGGCGAAATTTCATTTTAATTTTTCGACTTATAATTGACAATTTTACGAAAGTTCTTCGCATGAACTTAGAGGTTGCTGCAGAAATCAGTCTATATCTTTTAACTTACTGAACTGATTATGTTGGTTTTAAACAGAAAACTTCTCAGGACTACAATAAATACTGAGGCAAAAATACATAGAGCTCTGTCAATTATTGTGGATGTGAGCGTGCCAACAACAAACAGACAGATGTATAAAGCTAAAACGACTCAGAACTGAGATGATTTATTCTTAGCGTTACACACGGAATGATAAAATTAATATACCCTCTTCACCACTTATAGTAGTAGAGGGTATACAAAAAACTTATGATTAAAACAAGTTATAGTAATTGTTTGATCAATTCAATTCCCATGAATATTGCTAAAATGTGAGTGTGTATGTTATTAATATTTGTGTGTATCATATTTCAAAAGTTAACGGTTTCTTTTTTATATATTTTTGCGATATTTTCAAGTCTAATGGCAGGTCAATATACCAAAGTAGTCTATATATCTATAAATATACATTTTTATTGTTAAAGTTGAATTTATAATTAATAGTTTTTTTGTTATTAACAGTGTGCGTGCGTGTGTGTGTTTTAACTTTTTTTGAATATGTTGAGATAGAATTGCATAATATGAACAATCAACACCAAAAAAATAAAAAAACAACGGAAAAAAATACAGTCATTTTGACTTCAACAATAAATTTGGAAACAAATTAAAGTGGTTAGAAGGGGAAAGGGGAGTAATGGATAAATAGATTGAATTTTTGCTAAAACAATAAAAATAAAATGACTGATAATGTTTAGAGTGAGGAGATTAAACTCCAAACGGTTTCAATGTTATTATATTTCATACATGAAAATAGTTAAATCAACATGGTTTAGCAATGATATAAAATTAATAGTTTATAATGTTAAATTAATATAAAATCATGTTGATTTAACATTTTAATATAAACATTTCAATAGAAAACATAAAATTAACATTGATTACGTTGTTAGTTTTAAGTGATTTTCATAAAATAAATTTAAACATTTTAAATTTTATATTTTTCAATACAAAAAATTTAGTAAAATTTTTTCAACTAAATTGGTGTTAATTTAATCATACCGATAATTTAAAAATAAATATTTTTTGAGATTAATTTTTTAAAATTAACATTGCGCAATACTATTTTAACATTGTTCAAATTGTAATTTATACCATTTTTAATAAAATATTGGACAATTTTATTTTTTCCAACAAAACAGGCTTTAGAATGCAATGTCATTTTAACTATAGCGCATATTAATTAAATTGAACATGCTTTTATTTCAACATGTACAAAACTTAATTTTTGAATAAAATCCAAAAATCAAAATTGTTTGAAATCAAAAATGTTAAATGTTTATTTAACATTTTATTTGGGTTAAGATCCTTTCAGAAAACATCTCACATCTAGCTTGGATCACCAATATTCTTGATCTAGCTAGAAAATTTATAACCAAACGTACGCACCATATTGACACTTAAGGGGGAAAGTTGGGTTCAATTAAATTCCTTATTAAATCTTATATTAGAGTTTTGCGAATGACGGTTTCAATCAGCTATTTCACTCTTTCTGGTATTTAAGAACAAATCAAGTTACGGAAATATGTGAAGTTGTTGGCTCACGAACATAGCTGATGCTAATTTTTATCGAATTAAACACTTTAAGTTTTAAGATCTAATGTTTTTGACTATTTCAAGTCTTGACAATACATTTTGAGAATATTGTTTAGACCTAACCTTGTTTAAACCCTAAAGATACACTTATTATCGGTATTATTACTTTGTGGGCTTTTATGCCCGTAACAGTTTATAGATCCTTAAAGTAAAAACACGATTTGTAATAAAATTCCTCATTGCTGATATAAGGAATATAATTTAAACTTAAATATCAGTTAATTATTTTCTAATGATCGGTCCACATATGATCCATTTCTCAATTTAAAAGTATAAATTGTTAAATGTTAACTTTCATATAATAAATTTATATAAACTTTTACTTCAAATCAGTTACTATGGCTTCACCCAATCAGTCCACAAATGAGGACTATACTCTAAATAATAATAATTTAACACCATTCTGTATCTTATAAAGATACGATCTATAACCAATTATGGATTAACTATAAATCTTTGTATTTAATTTCAGTTTCCTCTTTTAAAATTTCAATTTGTTTGTTATTTTATCTAAACACATTCTCATAGTCCATTGGAAATGAAATAAAGTGAAAAAAGTAACATCTGTTAATTATTGCGAATTTCCGACAATAATAAAAATAACGAAAAAAATAATACATAAAACATCAGTCAAAAATTAATCAAAACTAAATAAATAAAATATAAAAAAACGGAATAAACTGAAATGTTTATTATTAATACTCGCATAAATATGTATATATATAAATATATATCTTTTTTTAGCTTGGACTTGAAATTTATGGAAAAAAATTGACTATGAAAGAAAAGACAAAAAAACTGTTATGTATACAATTTTGCGGTTAAGCCGGTTACATCATATCTACACACAGTTTGGATAGTAGGTCAATGAATAAAACTTAAAAAAAAATAAAACAAACAAAAAATATTATATATATCTATATATATATGTAACTGAGTATAGATATATATAAATATATTTTATTTTTGTTTATTTTGGCTATTTTAGAGTTTTAGTGAATTTGATTTTAGGTGAGTGTTTGTGTGTGTGTGTGAATGTGAATGTGCAGCAACGTCGGAGAGCACGCGCAGAAATTATCACTCAGTTTTTGGGCTTAAACCGAAAAAATAATAATGAATAACGAAGAAGCAACAAAAAAAAACAACAAAAGTGGCGCAATATAACTGATTTTAACTTATAAATGTTTGTGTGAATTAATATCTCTTTTTTCGGGAGGAAAGAGCTGCAATCATTAAAGTACTTTTTACCCTAAAGTATCAATATTGATACTTTATAATTAATAAAAGTTCAATCATTTTGTTATTAAGAAAATGAAATAAATTTGAAGAAGATTAAACTGAAGATATTAAAATCTTGTGATCGAAATTCGAAAAAAGATCGCAAAGTATAGGAATGATCCAACCGTAAAGGGCGAAAAGCCTAATTTGAATAGATAAAAAGTTATACTGATAGTGAAGTATAGGGACAGTCTAACCTTGATGGGCGATTGGCCCAAGTTAAATAGATATTATTTTGTTCATTACAATGGAGATGTATAATCTTCTGATCCAATCCATAATGGACGATATGCCCACTTAAAGTGTACCATTATTTTGGATAATTGAAACTTTTTACTAAAATCGACATTAAACCAAAACCGATTTTGTGCATTTAGTATTTTTTTCTCGAACATTCCATATATTGATAATTTCAAGAAATCGGATCAATTATTTGATAAGAAATTTGATAATTTCTTAGAGATTTATTTTGTTAATTTTTTTGTTATTAAAAATTGAAGAAAATTCTATTATTATCTTTTAATCGATATTACTGATCGTGAAGTATAGAAAAGAACCAATCGTATTGCTCCATATGCCAAATTCTTTTGTTCAGATTATGATCACAGCTAAACAAAAAAATTCGAATGATCTTAAATGTCTAAATGATCTTAGACATTTATAAGTTCATTTCAATCCTAAAGAGGTATACAATAAAACGTTTTTTAGAAAATTTGGATTTAAATAGAAATTGATTTCGTGAATTTCGTATTTTTTCCTGATGATCATAAATGCATTAATAATAAAAAGAGTTTCAGTGAACTGGTTCTGTAGAGAGAGTGTTTCAGAAGTGCCGACAAACACGAGCCGTTGTACAGCCTTGGACCTACGCTAAAGAATTTGATAAGATTCTGTGCCGTTTAAGGTGAAATTCGGGAGTTGGGTTTTAATGAAGATTTTAAGAAATTATGGGCAGATCCTCGTAAAATCTGCTACCGGAATTTCTGCTTGAATTAATCTTAAATTAGATAAAAATTATAACCACTAATCTTTTGAAGATGTATGTACTTTAAAGAGATTTTCGAAAGTGGTCTTGTATGGGAGCAAAATTCATTTGTGGTCTGATCTTCTGGAAATTTGATTTGTGGATTTAATTAATTTTTGATAAATTCATTAAAATAACTGTGAGTTTAATAAGCTTTAGACATCATTCCGGTTCAATAGGCTTCGTCCTTGACCCAAAAAATCGTCTGAACTAAATTTCATTAAAATATCACTAAAATTACGAACTGTTAAGTGTTCGCAATGTCATATGGACAAAACGCCATTCAGGTGGACAGACGGATATCGTTAAATCTACTTAGGAAGTGATTCTAAACGGTATACTTTACGATGATTATAACACTACTTTCTCTCTCCTTTATAAAGATCTGCATAAACCCAACTATGAAGGTGTCTTGTATAAATGAATACAATTTTATTTTAATCACTTTAATAAAGAGCCCACAAAAAAATATTCCAGAATGTAAAAAAACTTTAGACTTAGTGAATAAATCAATGAAAATCTTAATTTAGTTGCATAATAACTTTCGTTGGAGTATGTTGATGTTGCATGTTTGAGGGTTAATGCTAATACTAGAAATCACGTATAATTTTTAAAACTAACACGATAAAAGTTTGACATTCTAATAGTTTTTTGATAAACCAGATTGTATTGTGGCCTGTCTCGAAGATCTCAGTTTGAAAGAAGCAAAGAAGAACAAATATTATTCCGATATTTGAAATCATCTCGTATATCTCCATAACTTTTATGTTCGAGAGAATTTATATTCTTTTCTTGTAGAGCATTTCTGGTGAAGGATATATAAGACTCGATTTACTCAAATATGACACAACTTGTTTCAATAATTATTTTAAGATATAGAAAAAATACGCCACCTTCTACCACAAATTTTTATATTTTATCTATGTGCAGCACGTATTTGTTTTTTTTTTTTTTTGGTTTCAATTTAATTATATTTATTATTTCATAACAGATCAGTATCGTTCATATAAAGTACATCAAAAAGGTGACTTTTTTATTTAATAATATTTACAATAAATTTTAGTTTGCAGATTTTTCTGTTGTTGTTTTTTCGTTAGTATGTGTTACTAAACAAAATACTGTCACGTGTTAGTCATGATTCGTTATTTTTTTTTTTTTGGTTTCTTAGAAAAAAATTTGCTTATTTTGTTGTTGCTAATAAATGTCTTGAATTTTTGTTATTTTTCTGATTTTATGTTGTTATTATTGGTGGTATTGGTACCGTATACCCTTGAAGTTGTTTGTAAACAATTAACCTTTATTTTTAGGAAAAATAATACGAAATCGCGCAAAATACAATAAATAAATTGCAAATTATTTTTATTGCAAATTTACAATTATTTTTTTGGTTTTAGATATTAAACAAAAATTTTATTAATTTTTAATTTAAATAAGTTTGATTGAATGGTTTTCTATGCAAAATTAAATAAAAGCAATAATTAGAAATCCTTTCAGAGATTTTAACTATATTATAGTTGTCTCGCAATTAGGTAAACATATTATGATTTCATCAAACTTAGATTTAAAATTATACGTCAACTTAACAATACGCTCTTGTACTAAAAAGCAAAAAATACTTTAAATTTTAAGGAATCAGAAGAATTAAGGACTGAGATCGGAAAGTTATTAACACACGTTTTTTATTAAAACTTTTAACCCAATCATAATTTGATATATTTGATCGTGTTACCTTGGTAAAACAAGTCAGTTATTATTCCTAATGTCAGACAAATGAATATTTTGTTAATCTGATTAAAATGAGTGTCTAGAAAAAAGTGCGTACTAAAATTAAAAAATATTTTCAAAAAATCCAACTCAATGGTCTAACTTCAAACTGTTTCCAATGTTATTATAAAAAAACCGAGAGGACTTGTCCGTGGAAAGAAAACCTGTTTCAGATAGAAGGAATAGTCTACATGTTTCTAAAGCCAACCATTTCAAAAGAACTGCGAACACATCTGGTAGGAGAGCAGACCTGATGGCTCAATGCTTGGACTATTTAATACAAAAATTAAGAGTTAATGCAGGTTTAAAAACACACAAGGCAGGAAAAAATATTCTTGCTACATAATGGTTTACAAAACGTATGTTCTGGCTGATTCGCGAGGGACTGTGGAATCCCAAAATGTTCTTCGTATGACATGCAATAGCGGCAAAAGAAGCCAATTATTTCTTGAAAACAGACTCTATAAATACCAAAAGTTACATCAAGTTACATCAATAAGACTCAATAATGAGTCCCCTTATATTTGACCTGTCTTGCCATGCTGTTACTATGGTAAACAAGCCTTTGAGTGGTATAAGAAAAATAATCCTACAAACTGCATGGATCTAATGTCAGTGTAGAGATATGAGGGTTAAAAGAGAAATAAAGAGGGTATGTAGATGTTAAACTACCTTATCGGGGAAAGTGACAGAAAGCACTATAAAAATATTAATGGAAGGGTTTTCCGAAAAAGGTTCAAAATTTCAGCACTAGTGATTGAAACTATAAAAATATATTATTTTTTTTTTTTTAATTGTTGTAATAATTTCATTTAAATAAAAAAATAAAACTGTAAGTTTAGTGGTTTCATTTTTATAAACATAAAAATGTGCATTAAGAATTTTTCAATCTCACTCCTGATTAAACTGCCAATACATATCGATAACCCCAGATTTCTAAAAATATTACAAAAGCGATACTTACAAATATCTCTATCTCTACAACCTAGAATCGATCATTTCATAACATTTCATAGCTTCCAATATTACAATTCTTTATAATAAATTAATTAACTAATTAATTAATTCATATTACAAATATTGTTTAATTTTAAACGTTTTGTTTTATAAAAATAAAAATTCAATGTCATTAATTAAATCTCATTAAAAAATCCCCAATAAATAAAACTTAATAATAAATTTACATAAATTTTTGAGATTAAAATAAAATATGTATTTAATTTAATTTTTTTTATTTATAATTCACATCAAACAACAACAACAAAAAGCTGGAAATGCATTAAGAAAAAATTCCTAACATGCATTTTAATTTAATTTAAATTTTTTAGTGGTAAAGAGGGTACATTAATATTGTCATGCCGTATGTAACGCTAAGAAGTAATAAACTCAGACCCCATAATGTATATATATATTCTAGCATCAAATCAAACTCTGAGCCGATTTAGCTTTGTCTGTCTATGTTTCCGTCTGTCTGTCTCGACAGTAATTGACAGTGCTTATTGAAATTTGTCTAGAGTATTTGTTATAATCCTAAGAAGTTTCCGTTTTGAAACCAACAAAATCGGTAAAGTATATTTAAAGTTATATACCGATATCGGCAGCAATCTCTAAATTCAAGCCAAGATCTTTTGTGAAATTGTCAATTATGGATTGGAAAATTAAAATTGTCATAAATTAAGCTAAATTACCATTCCAAAAATTATCAAAATCGGTTAAGTGGATAAAAGTTATAACTAAAAATATAAATTATTTTAGCACATCAAGTGTTCCTATGTTATATTTATTGTATACGTTTGCGAGTGTATATGTACGAAACATAACATATTTACTTCACTTTTCATTTGTGATGGAGGGTATTGAAGGTATTCGGCATAGCCGAATACAGCATTCTTAGTTGTTTTATTTTAATTTCGTTAAATTAATTTAAAACTTTTTTTCAATCCAACATTTGTTGTAATGAAAAAAAGAAGAGAAGAAAACAACAAAAAAACTGGCAAAGCAACAAAAGCCAAACATTTGAAACTAACAGCAGCAACAACAACAACTAATAGCAATACCAAACATATACAAAAATAGAAACAAACAAATAAACAAACATGCAATAAAAATAATGCAACCAACAAAGCATAAATTGTTAAAACGAATGAATTACTATTGCTGTTGTTATTGTTGCTGCTACTGCAGCAATAACCAACAACTACTACTACAACAACAACAAAAACTATAGATACATAAAAAAACATATTTACTATACCGACAACGAGCCTTGACCTGATTTCTCTTCCTCTCTCGCGGCCAATAGTTATAGTTGTTATTGTAATTAAAATACACAATGGCAGCAACAACAGTCAGCAATGTGGTGGAGTACATTATTTTTTTTAGTAAGGCTTTCTGTTTCATACATAAATATACATACACACACAAACATATTTATTTACATGCACACTTACACATGCATACATACAGTTTTAAACACGAAGAGTAAAATGATTTTTTTTTACAATAAATTTGTTATTGTTGTATTACACTCATGTACTTGTGGCTAACTGTTGGTTGGTAATTGTGCACTATCGCTGCAATCACAAGCATCCGCTGTTTTGTGTTTTTGCTAAACTTTGCCAGCAACAACTACAATAGCAACAAAAACAATAATGCTATCAACTTTAAACATTTTATTTGGTTTTTAGTGTTTTTTTTTTTATACTCTCCACCAACAAAAGTGGTGAAGAGCGTATACAAACTTTGTCATTCAGTGGGTAAAGCTAAGAAGGAATCACCTCAGATCCCATAGTGTATACGTATATATTCTTGCATCAAATCAAAATCTAGTCCTAAATTGTTTCCTATTTAAAACCATTAAAATCGGTTCAGTAAATGAAAAGATAAAGACCGATATCTGAAGCAAACTCTAAGCTGAAGCGAAAATCATTCGTGAAATCATAAATTATAAATTAACAAATAACAATAAAATTAAAATAAAGTTACATGTACTTCATTACCATTCCAAAAATTAGCAAAATCGGTTAAATGGAAACAAAGTTATAGTCAAAAACATAAAAAAAATCTTATGACTCATCAAGTGTCCTAATGTTATATTTATGAAAAACTTATATATTATGTATACGTTTGAGAGTGTATATGTATGAATAATAACGTATTTACTGCACACGCATTTGTGGTGGAGAGTATTGAAGAGTCGGCATAGCTGAATATAACATTCTTACTTGTTTTTTTCTCTTCTATTTTTTTAGGTTAAGAGGGGGGCTTAAGCAAAAGAGGGCAATTGAAGAGAGGGTGTTGTTTTCATATTTTACTTAAGTATAAGTGTGTGTATGTATAAGGTTTGCTTACACATACATATGTATATATGATTATTGTGGAGGCTTTACACGACTTAAAGTGTTTTGTTTTTGCAAAACTTTTATTATTTTTTAATTTTGTTTTGAATTTTTTATTGTTTTTGTGTTTTTTTTAAGAAACAACAACAATTGAAAAGAAACCAACAACCAGCCTTTTTCAGCAATCTTCATAAATGTTTATGTATGTATGTAAATACAAAATGTTCATGCAACTCGCTTTAGCACACAACCTGACGGTTTGAAATTGACGAGTAGTTTGGCTGGTTATTTCTTAGGTTGGCTTTATATATAGACATCTATATATTTCGATTCTATTTCATTGTGTGTTTTGGATGCATATTTTTTTTTTGCTTTTTTGCTGTTTTGCCTTTAAATGCCTGTCTGCTGGTTGTATTTCATTTTCGTTTTTCTTTTTTTTTTTTTTGTTGTCTGTTATTCATTTTTATGAATCTGCCAAGAGCCAAAGAAATCAGTGAAAATGCACTTTTACTTTTATTTATTTATATGAAGACAAACGATTTTTTCTTTTTTTTACTCTTTGTGCTGCTTCACTGACTGCATCGTTCGCCATAAAAATCTTTTGGATTCAATTGGTGTTGTTGCATGCGGTGAAAAGCAAAAGTGAAAAAATGATTGTTGTTGCAACAACAATTAACCGTAAAAGAAAGTCTCACTAGTGAAATGAAAATGAAATCGAAATTAGTCATTTTGTTCGTTTTTCGATTAATTTTTTTATGAAACAAAATTATAATTAAAACCGCAAAAAACACACTGTGGATAAATAAATAAATTATTTTAATGAAAATAATTTAAAACAGTTTTGTTCCCTTAATAAAAAAGATGCGATTTTTAATTAGATTTCCAAAAATATAGATTTAATTTTAAAATTTCAGAAATTTTAATTATTTTAAACAAAATAATTTAAAATAGCTTCATTCTCTCAATTAAAAATATTCCAAAAAAAATTATTAAATTTCAGGATTTTTTTTTAAATTTCAAAAATGTATAATTTTGAAATTTTTATAAATTTTTCTTCAAATTTCAAAAATAAATTGAAAAAATTTTGCAAAAATTATAAAATTCTAGAAATTTTTAATAACAATTTTTGAAATTTCAGGAATTTAATTTAAGTAGAGATATCGAAAAATTCTTAAAATAATTATATGTTACCAATAGCGAAATCGCTAAAATTACAGTTTTAATATTCTTAATTTGATTGGAATTAATATTACAATTTTAAATTTTGAACATTTTCGGACACTTTTCCATTAACATTGCTCGAACAGGAAGCCAATCTCCGTTAAAATCGACGCACACATTTGATCATCTTTTTTGTGCTCTTCAATTTTATTTTTAACCAATCGCCACTGTTCTTAGCTTCGGACAGTTTAAAGCATTTGTCTCTCTTCGTGCATTATTGTTCTTGTACAACTTGATTATCATAATGACGGGATGTCAAGTCAGACCAAACATAAATGGACACATTCTGAAGTCTTATGTATGGAAGCATTCCTTGAAATTCGGTATATAAAAAGTCCGTTCTAACAAATGATTGCCTTATTGTGCAGCAATTGCAGGCACTCTGCCATACCAAAAACTTTTTGAGAAATTTTGACTACTTTTACTTTAGTTTGGCCCTAAACTTTTTTCAATATTCCTCCGATATAAAACTTTTGACCAAGAAATCTGCCAGAATATACACTCTCTAAATTTTTATCAGAGTTCCTGTCAGGAATTTGTTTTTAATCTGCATAAGCTTTAATTTTTCGTAGCAATCTAAGCTAACTGAGCTTCTATCCTACCTTATGTATTGGGCTTTCTTTTGGAAATTTTTTGTTTTAGAAACATCTTGTTGACCATTCCTTCTACCTGAACCAGGTTTTCTTTCAACTGACAAGTTATGGAAACATTTTGGCAACAAACTTTTGAATTCTTGAACAACTTTTTGTAGGACAAAGTTGGAAAATATTTAAAAAGTTAGGACACATTTATCATATCATTTTGTCATTAAACATGATTTACAAAGGTAACTCGATCAAAAAATAAATCAAATAATATTTGCGTTAAAAGTTTTAATGAAAAACGTGTATTAAGAATTTTTCCATCTCTCTCCTTAATAGATAAAAATCTCAAAAATGTATTTAAATTGAACTTGAAGTTGTTTTCTTTAATATTCTTGAAAAATTATATATTTATGATGAAAATTTAAATCGCCAAAAATGAAACCGTTTAAATAAATATTTGTTTTCATTCTATAAAAATTCATTTAAATAAAGTTTTACTAAACTCTTATTTTCCTCTTTTTCTTATTTTCAGATACAGAAATTCCTATTATAAAACAATCAACAAGTCCAGGACCTCATTTGCAACACCTGCCACCACTTCATCAACAACAAGCAGCTCATCAACAGCAGCAGCAACAACAACAGCAATCACATGTGACAACACAGCAGCAGACCACAAATCAAACATCTTTTGCAGGATCAACCACTGTCATTAATATAAAATCAGAACAAAATGTTTTGACCTCACCACAACATCAACAACACCAACAACAGCAGCAGCAACAACAACAATCGCAACATGGTAATGTAAATTTACAACAACATGGCAGCTTAACAGGACCCAATAATAATTTACAGTCATTGAATATACCACACCGGCCACTCTTGCATAATTTACTAAGCGGTGGTTCACTTCACACAACACATCACAGGAGTTATGGTGCAGGAACAACAGGTAGTTATATAAATCGATATTTTTTTTTATTCTTCCACATTTTTTGATTAAATATTTTCATATTTTTGTTTGAGTCTTTAAAATGCAACTCCTTAACATCAAAACCCTTATATATTTTCCCCCGTTTTCTCTTCTCTCTTATATTTTCTTTTCTCAAAAAATTATAATGATAATATAACAGGTTCATTTCCTCCAAGTCCGGCTGATAGTGGGGTATCTGATGTCGATAGTTCTAGTTCAGGTGGTCAACCTTGTAGTGATGAGCTTAAGGCTCGTCTGGGTTTGCCACCACATTGTAATACCCATACAAACCATTTAACATCGGGCACATTTCTTCATCCGAATCTATATCAAAATTCTCAAATCAGGAATATATGGAATCGTGGTGTTGGAAGTGAGTAAACAATTATTCATTAAAAGATATTTTTGTAAATAATATATTTTATGTAAAAAAAAATTATATTGTTATTGGACCTAAGGGAATTTTCCTTTTGGGATCGGTTGAAATATATGAAAATGGGTGTTTCAAGAACATCATTGAATCCCAATTATAAAATATTTAAACCCCGTGTAATATAAAACCCATAAAATGAGTTAAAAAAAACTTGAAATACAGAATAAATATTATTACTAACATCAATTAAAGGTCCTATGGTCCTTGTGGGAATAATGGGAACTGCAATATATTTATAACAACTAAAAATACATATTTACTAGAAAAATGTTAATAAAAAATATAAACAAAAATGTAAGTTGCTGCCTAAATGTATAAGTATGTTGTCCTGTTTTTGAATTGGATATTGGCCTCAGAAAATTCCTTTTATATTTAAGACCCAAGACTGATCTGATATAGAATTTTTATTATTTTTATTATTTTTTTTTTTTGCCTTCCTTACCGATCAATTCTTTTGCAAAACTCCTTTTTAGATAATAAGATTAATTTAGAAACTATTTCATTGTCCGATCTGTATCGAAATCGAATCAAAATTTTAGATTAAAACAAAGGAAATGAAATGAAATTGACAAAATCTTAACACTCTTTTTGCCCCTCAGTTTTCTTTGGAAACAATAAAAATTTCTTTTTTTTTGGGATCTGGTTGTCGTAGCAAATAGGTCAGTTATTATTCTTCATGAAAGTTATGTTAATTTGTTAAAAATCTTATCAAAATGAATGACAAAGAAGTACGTGGTAAAATATTCAAAATTTTGAGAAATCAAAATTGGATTGTAAAAAATGAGTCATTAAAATTAAAGATCTTCAGCAATCTAACCCATCGTTATTAGAAGAATAAAAAGATTCCGAATTTGGAAAGAAAAAAAATTTTAAAGATCAGGACAATTGAAAGCATTTTGAAAAAAGGTTTAATTGCATTGAGAATAAAACTGCTCGGTTAGTTTGGAGATCTGATTTATCGGTGAAACAATTTTAAGCCAATAAAGTTTAAGTCCAATAAATTCTTGTTCTGGTCAAAATTTTCGTCACGAATAGATCATAACTTTAAGACCTAAAGGCAAAAAACTCGTAGTACTAGGTGAGTTTTTTTTTTTGCCTTTAGGTCTTAAACTTATGATCTATTCGTAACGAAAATTTTGACCAGAATATTTTGTATGGCACGGCAAGTTCTTTTTGAAAAGAAATGCCTTTTCGCTCACAAGAAATCTCATTCGAATCGTGCCAAAATTATATGGACATATTACATATCTGGCCCAATTTGACATAGAATCTATATCAAAATAACCTAAATACAGACTTCTCGTGAAATACAGCTGCTGCTCTTTCATCAACTTTGAGCAGATCGAGCATTCAATCAAACTTACACAAAGCTTACAATAGAAGTGTGGGTTGGCACATCTGGTCTTTACATTAAGAAAGTTTTGAAGTTCTACCAAAACGTTAATCCAACTAAAACACACGTTGTGAACTGACAAGACTTATAATTGTTTGCATCCGTAAATTTCATTAGCTGTTAAAGTTCGACACGAAAATAAGTCATTTTACCATCACTTCGAACAACATATAGGGTGATTATGTGAAGGTGTTTTCGCATTTCTTACAGGCCCCTTTTTTGTGAAATTTACTCACTTTTATTCCGATTGTGTTCACATTTGTGACTCACTATTTACAGCGTGAATTATGGAAAATTTATAATTCGATATACTCACGAACACATGATTTAAAATTGACAGGTAAAATTGTTCTTTGAGTTTTTTTCATATCGATTCAGATTTCATTTTAAATTAAATTTAAATCTTCAAAAAATATGCGATTTAAAACAATGTAACAAATATAAATAATATGTGACCATGATATGGGTCTCAAATAAAAGCTAAGAGTCTGAAGGAAAATATAAATAGAACAGAGTACGAACAGGTAGAGATGTCCTTTGAGAAATTTGATCCTTTAAAATTCATGTGTGAAAGAACTTTTAATCAAATTATTTCATTATTTTGTTCAAATTATTGCTGATTTAAGTTTAAAAAAGTAATAAAGAAAAAAATATTTTAAAAGGACATTTTTGTATTATTATCCTAAATGATTTAAATAAATAAATTTAATTATTATTTGATACCCAAATTGTGATTATTCTTTGTATATTTAAAAAGTTCTATTTAATAAAAAATTAATGACCATTTAAATGAAAAACTGAACCGATATGAAAAAACCTAAACTTCATATTAACTCAGAGTAGTCTATAATATTGCATATATATATTGGGACTAATCGTTTCCTAATTCATTAAGCAGAAGTGTGTAAAGTTTTCTGATGAGAGCAAAAATAATAGGCGAACAATTTAATATTCGAAATATTATTTGGTTCAAGAACAGATATTCCTTAAGGCACCAAGAGTTGTATATTTTTTACTAAACTTTGCATATTTTTGTCGGAATCCAAATTTAAATGAGTTTTCAAATTTCGAATCGAAATTGGAGAAAAATTTCACATTTAGATTATCATTTTTCTCCTTACAAATTTTAATAAAAAAGGACAGAAAACCCAAGAGTTTCACTATGAGACACTCCTACTTTCGTCATACAAAAAAGTAAAGATCCTTTTAAATCAAAATTTATGAAAATGACTAAAACAAAGTGACTGAATTAAATAAGTTGTTATTACTTTATTCCTTATACTAACTTATTGGCAAAAAAAAAAAAAAACAAAACAATAGAAAAACAGGATGGAAATAATTTAATAGATGGAGGTAGACAAACCGACAGGCAGACGGACTACAATACAGATGGGTGGAGGGGGAAGCAAGCAGTCACCAAACAAAAACAAACAAATGTTTAAAAAGTATTAAATGCAAAAAATAATATTTATTTAGCACATTTTTGTTGTTTTTGTATTTTTTATTATCTGTTTGGAAATTCTAGAGTTAAAATTTGAAATATATTTGTGTGTGTGTGAGTATGAAAGTAAATGTGATGTTTACATCACTAACAAAAACAGCAAATATGTTTTTTTATATGTCCCTAATGTAATATATATATATACTTTTATAAACATTTACACTTACATATACTTGTATATAAATGAATGACTTTAATGCATTTAATAATTCTTATTGTTGTTGTTGTTCGCAGTTATTTTATTTATTTTATAATTTTTTTTATTTTACTCTTTTTGTTGTTGATATCATTATTGAACGAAACACACTTATATACGTCGGTATGTTTTTATTGTTGTTGTTGTTGGTATTGTTGTTGTTGCTTTTATTATTTTGTATATATGTATGCATATATGAATCTGTGGTCATCGACACATTGCCTTTGCACAAATTCTGAAGGTCACAACCACATGCAACTCCCCATACACACAACAATACTCTTTGTTTTAATAGTATTGGTTTATGGAGCACGAGAAAAAACACTAACAATAAGAGTATAAAAACAACTAAAACCAGAGAGATTTTATTAGGGAGAGTGAGTACAACATTTTGAAATGCAAGTGAAATAGAGGCTCCAAAAAGAAAACTGCATTAGTATTGTGCGATAATATGTGTTTGTTTTGTTTGTTTTCATTCATTTGGAGCTCTTTAAAATAAACTTACGCTCTCTCTCTCTTTCTCTCGCTTTTCTGTTCTGTGTATTTGGGAGTGAATTGGAATGCGAATGTATGGGTGCATTGTTTTTATTTTAACAAGCCCTCTTCCCCATTTCTAGAAATAAAAATTATGGAGCTTAAAATTCATATATGAATAAGTTTATTCCAGATTGTTTATGTAGTGGTGAATATGTTTGTTTCTTTATTTTTGCTCACACTCTCTTATTTACATTGTCTGTACGTATGTTTGCATATGTGTGTATGTGTGTATATATGCATTCTTGTTTAAACGAGAGTAATACTAACATGTTTATTATTATTATTTTATTTGTTTGTATATATATTTAGCAGATGTTATTGTTGTTGTTGTATTTGTTTTTGTTACTTGTGCAGAGAATTGCAAAAACACTTTTAGTTTTATTGCAGTGTATTTTGTAACATTCCTCGTTAATTTTGACGCCGGATGTAAACCAACAAAACGAGAAATGTACATACTTACATACAAACATACATCAAAAAATAAATTGTATGTACAAAAATATACAATGAATACGTACGTATGTATGAATGAATGTATTATTGAGAAAAAGTAACACAAAAAATAATATTGAATATTTTACAGAAAAAAAATCATAAATTTAAATGTCGCTTTTTTCAAATAAATAAATAAATTTTTTTATACGAATCCAATTTAATTATCATTATTTTCCCATCATTTTATCAATAAGTCATTATTTAGCCAAGAAGATTTGAAAATTGAGTTACAAATTCAAACCTTGAAAAAAGTTGCGTTCTGTCTTGTCATTTTTAAAGGATTCCTAAATATATTTTATATTGATGGGCGTGGCAATAGTCTCCTATTTTAATATATTTTTATAAGCCGCAATTGATTCAAAAATGTAATGTAATGTTTTCTCTCCAAACAAATTTAATGAAATTAGAATTATTCTAATCAGTCCTCTATCGGAATTATCAAGATTTTCTTGTAATTTCCCCCAAGGAAAATTTCTCATAAATCATCTTTAATATACCCACCCAAAAATCATCTTAGACCCCATAATGTATATATTCTTGCATCTAATCAAAATCTGAGTCGGTTTATCTTTCCGTTTTTGGCACGCTCGCATCCACAATAATCGATAGAGCTCAACGAAATTTGGCCCCTAGGTCATTTGTGACAGCTTCTGGGAGAGTTACCCTATTTAAAAGCAACAACAAGTATATTAAAATAGCATATAAAAAAGTCAACACTAAATTAAAATACGGCTTCAGTAGAAAAAAGGGCTATAACCATAATAAACAACCAATTTGATAACTCTTTAATGTTCCTTGGTTATATTTAAGAAAAAAAATTTAATGTTCGAACATAACGCTTACTTCATTTTGTAGTGGATGTATTGAAGATTCGCATAGCCGAATATACATCTTGTTTTTTTATTTTAATTACAATACAGTCAATATAATACAAATAAGAACTGGATAAAATATGATTTTTAATTTCCATATCGCATCTGTTCATATTAAATGGATTCAGATTTTCTTTAAATTTTGAAAGGATATGGAAATTCAAAATATTAATAAGTCCTTGGATTTCAAACAATAGTCTAAATGTCTTCCATATTGCATAATAGTTGCAGCAATATGGGTATCAAATAACAAATAAGAATCCCTAGAGTATTTTCACATAATATGTCTTAATGTTCCAGTTCCATCTGTTTCCATAACGATTCAGATTTTCTTTTAAAATTTTGAAAGGATATGGAACATTCAAAAAATATTAATAACGATTGCTTCATGGATTCCAAAAACAGATATAAATGTCTTCAACATATTGAAATTATTTGAATTGAATCGTTAACACTCAGTTTTTCTATATCAGTTCAGATTTTGTTTTTACTTGACTTCAAAATATTAATGGTTAAAAACAAAAAATTTCAATAATAATGGAAATATGAGGATCAAACAATAAATATGAATATATAAAGATTATTTATTTGAGTTGTCCACTTTTAGCTCTTATATATATCGATTCAGATTTTCTTTTGACTTTTAATTTTGAAAGATTATAGAACTTTCAAAAAATCTCAATAATTATTAATAATAAACCAATAAATAAGAATTCCTAGAATTAATATTAAGATTATTTTTCCATATCGGTTCAAAATTTCTTTTGAATGGTCTTTAAAATTTGTAAGAATATACAACTATTAAAAATTTAAATAATAATTACAATATGGATATCAAGTGATAGCTAAGAATTACTACAATATATTAAATCTACGAATTTGAACCATCAAGGAAAATAGCACAAAAGTGGCCTATAAATTTGTTCTTTAATTTTCGCATAAATTTATTTTGAATGAAATTTTTTTAGAAATAAACACATATATATTATTCTATGTGTCCTGGAAAGATCAAAAAAATATTTTTATATTCTCTAGACTGTTAGCTTACATTTGAACCCATTTGAACGGTCATACATTTTTCATTATAATTTTTCAAAACTTGATTAAAATCGCCTGTTCTAAAATCAAATTATACAAAAATCTGAACTGATAAGAAAGATCTCAAAATTACACTTTTATCTAAAAAGCCTGCAGTATAATTTTTTCATATATTAGGAGCTATTGAACCCTTAAAACAACCGAAATTATATGCTCTTTATCATGATCCAAAAGAAGATTTTATATTTTAAAAATATAATCCAGAATTTCACCTAAAGTCCAAGACAGTATTTTTTTCAAAATTATTAATATCATTTTTATAGATCATTTAATTGAACTCTTTTTTCATTCTTTCTCTCTTTTATTCTCCTCAAAAAACTATAGTGCCCGAAAACTATTATTTACCTTTAAATACAAATGGCGGCAATACATCGAGTAATGGTCCAGTTGGTAATAATAATGTTTCCTGCAGTTCGACGGCGCCGAATGTTTTAACCAGTAATGGTTCCTATACGGGAGCGCCCTATTTTACAACACCATCTCCGCCTCGTACAAATGTCGGTTTGGCTTCACATCATTCCCTACATCCACATCAACAGCATGCTTTGCATACGCACCAGCAGCATTCCTCCGTCTCTAATCCAACAGTCGGTTCGACCAGCAATGGTGTACTATCGGCGAATGGCGTTTTAACGCACCAACAAAGTGTAATACAACCGGCCACATCGAGTGTAAATTATGATCTCTCCTATATGCTAGAGTTGGGCGGTTTCCAACAGCGTAAAGTGAAAAAACCCCGCAAACCCAAAATTGAGATGGGTGTTAAGAGACGTAGTCGGGAAGGTTCTACCACTTATTTGTGGGAGTTTTTACTTAAACTCCTTCAAGATCGTGAATATTGTCCACGTTTTATAAAATGGACGAATCGTGAAAAGGGTGTATTTAAATTAGTGGATTCAAAGGCTGTTTCCCGTCTATGGGGTATGCATAAAAATAAACCCGACATGAATTATGAGACAATGGGTAGAGCTTTACGTTACTATTATCAAAGAGGCATATTGGCGAAAGTGGATGGTCAACGATTAGTTTATCAATTTGTAGATGTTCCCAAAGACATTGTGGAAATTGATTGTAATGGTGTTTAAAATTCCAAAAAAAAAAAAAAACAAAAACCAAATAGTCAAATTTATCAAAAAAAGCAGAGAAAGTGAGATCGATCGACATGTAAAAATGAAAATACGGAGACCAAGTAAATAGATTATATCGGAACATTTAATGATTGATTGACCACAATTAAAGTCGTTTCTGTACAAATTGGTTAAGTGCAACAAAACAAAAAATATATTTAAAACCAAATTATCTAATTGTAAACAATCATTAAATACGATCCCCAAAATAGGTGAGTTTCTTTTTATTTTTTAATAAATTTAAGTGAAATTTGAATTAAATATTCCGAAATTCAACAAATTGAGCAATCAGTTTTTAAAATTTAGATTTTGTTTGGTAATAAAATTTGTAATAATAAAAATTTATTATTAATTTATAAAATTAAAATTAACATTGAATGATATTGATTCAAAATTACTTAAAAATTATTTTAAAAATTCGTACTCACTGACTGAAAATATCTATATCCAAACTTAATACTGACGTGAGAAAAACTTCGTTTTCTGTTTTCCCATATCGGCACAGATTTATTTATAGATTGACTTTTATGGAGTGAGATCGAAAAATTCTTAACATACAAATCTACTACACTTTTGAATACGTTTTTGGTGCTCTTCAATTTTCTTTTAAGAAGAGCCCAATATTTCTCCACTGACCTTAGCTCCGGACCACTCAAGGGCTTGTTTACCATAGTAACAGAAAACCAAGCCAGGCCATAAAAGCAACCTTTTAGTAAACATTCTTTGATGTAGCGAATAAAACTGTTTTAGTTTAGTTTTTCGATATCGAAATCTAAATCCATCTTTCAAAAAATATGAACTAAGACAATATGGGTATAAAATAAAAGTTAAGAATCTCTGCAACATATTGAAATCATTTGTTTGATTAATTCAGGATTATAATATAAAAAATATCCTTTCCAAAAAATAATATTCTTAAAAATTTTAAATAAAGTGTCTACAAAGAAATTTAAGTTAAATAACTTTGATTTCTTTTAAAGACATACATTTTTTTAAAAGTATAAAATGTCCTGTATTCTGAAGATTTAAAGTGCAATTTATTTTCCTTTTTCTTAGGCTCTTAACTTTTATTTAAAACCCATATCTTGGTAATATATTCTTTGTATATATTTGAAAATAATTTTTGAAAATCCTGTAAACTTTAAAACTTTAAAGTCGATTTAAAAAAAATCTGAGTTGATAAGAAAAAACTGAGAATGCAGTTTTTATCTATAGTCTCTAACATATATTACGCTATATATTTGTAGGATTTCTTTCTATTAAAAGAAAAAAATTAAAATAACTGAAATGATGTAAAATCAATCATTTTCGGAGTTAAATTTAAATCGTTTTTATACCCGTTTGTGCAGAAGTCTTAAAGAAACTTGACACGTGTAATTAGTTTGGCCCAAGGAGAATGAATATTGATGATGGGTCTATTATTTCACATAGCCGCCAAACAAAATTTTTCCCGGAATCTTTTTTAACGAAATTTAGCATAAATAAGTCTAATAGGATTCTAAAATGATATACCTCATAGATCCCATATAACCCCACTTAAAATATCACTTTGAAGGGTTTAAAAGTCACTTATACGTTGTAACAATAATGGTTTACTTCTTGCGGTTTGTACGACTTTATCTATATGTTCTCGTCCATCTGTTATTGTTACAGTTCCTTTGCATCTGGTTGTTCTCTCTTGCGGAAAAGCTTTCCATTGATACAGCTCTCTCTAAACTGACAATCATTGGTCGAGTGTGACTCGGATCATACCGAAACGGAGATCGAATTGTCCTGGCAACCTCGTCCATCTGACTTCTCTTTATGAAAAAATAATTATGTTTTACTTCTACATTTAACACGTTATATCATAAGATTTCATGCTACTTCGTAACTTGGTTGCGATTATATCTGACCGATTTAAAATTTTTACTTATTTTTGTTATTTTTTAATAAGGTTTAAATTATTTTTAAGACAAACTTATATTTATTTGTTTATTTGTATGTCCATTTTTAGATCATTTCCTATAATGGGTTAGAAAACACTGGTTACTGCAGCTTTACAGAAAAATACTTGCGCTTGATTTGAATAGAAAAACCAACAAAACCCCTGATCAAGCGAAATTATTTTTTTTTTTCACCAAATGCTGTTTATAAGTGTAGATCGAAATTGGAGTTATTTACTTGAGTTTATATTCAAACACTTTTAATTTAAGGTGTTTGATAAAATTAATATGACAAAATTTCCATTTTGTTAAAAAATATTAAATTTAAAAATTTAAGAAAAGATAAGTTAAAAAAAAATAAAATTACAAAATGGCCAAAAATTAAATTGGGAATTCGCAAATCTCAAAAATTTAAAAGTTTTATAATCTAAAACTAAAAAACTTGTATAAAGTTGTTTTTCTTTTTTTATTTGTTTAAAAAACAATTTTTGTAATAAAGAAAAAAATCTAGATGTGTTAATAACTTTATAAAAGTATAAAAATAAAATAATGAAATTAAATTCTTTTTAAACTAAATTTATTAATTATTAAATATTTTATTTTTTATTATTTTATTATTTCATTATTATTATTATTATTATTATTATTTTGGTTTTATTGTAAACTGTGCTATGCTATTGTTTACTATTTAAATAGTTATAATTAAAAGAAAATATTTAAATATATAATTAATTAATAGAGTGTAAATTTTTTTAATTAATATTTAAAACTAAGAAACTTTTAAGAAAATTCTATAATGATCCACTTAAAGATCTAAAAATTATAAAACAATTTAGATTTGTAAATTCTTTTTATTGCAAAAAAAATACAACTTTTATTCTCATCTAATGAAGATAATGATTATTGTATTGTAATTGTTACTAATGTTTAAGATTTATTATTAAAATTATATTAAAATTAAAGAAAAATAGTATAAATATTTTATATTATATTGTTAGTTTAAATTTATATATATAAAAATATAACCCCAACTGTTTAAGTCCCCCCTTCTCCTCCATTTTTGTATTTTATTTTTTCTTGTTAATTTTAAGTTATTATTTTTCTGAGTGTAAAAAAATTAAAATTGTTAAATTTTGATTATTGTTTGTAGGAGTAAAGTATGATTTATGAATTATATGTATTTTTATTTTAAATGTAATTATTATTATTATTTTTTTTTAATTTTTATAATATTTTGTAAATTTTTATTTGTTTTTGTTGCTTATTTTTATTTAAAATTAATAATTGTATAATTTTTAATGATAATGAAAAGAAAATGTATTTGTTATTAACAAAAAACAAAACAAAAAACAATATTTAATTACATTATTACAAAGAAGAACAGATTTTAAAAATATAAATTAATATTTTTTTTTTTTAATTTTTGAAAAGAAAATTAAGAAAACATTTTTTTAAACAAAACAAAAATGTCTTCCAAATAATCTAAATCAAAACTTCCCTCAAAAACAATAATAATTTGGTTAAAAAAAGAACTTTAAATACTCTTTGAATCAGATTTAAAAATTTATTGGAAAATCATGTTGAATTAACTATGCTAACATATTATTTCATTGGTTATTAAAACTAAAGCTTTTGAAGCTCAATGATCTCTAATTTTATTTAGTTTATTTAAATGTGATATTTAAAATGCAAATGTTTTACACTAAAACTAAATGAAAACAGCTTCGATATTTTTCTTAAAAATATGGGATAAAATGTTAACATAAAACTACACGGAGAAAACTATGAGTTTTTAGTTTTTCTATATCGAATCAAATTTTAAAAAACGGTACAAATAATACAGTAAAAACTCTGTAATATACAATACATATTTGCTAGATTCATCTAGGAAAATAGTATAAAAAAATATCGATTAAAAGATGACAAATTTTGAAAGGAACTTCTCCTATTTGTAACCAGCAAGAATTTAAAAATTATTCCTTAACATTAAACTTCAATTTAGTATCAATACAATGATAATTGCTCTTGTTAATTAAACTTTTTTAAAATTACAGATTCAAAGTAAATTTTTAAAGAATATCTGACCCGATTTGAAAAAAAGGAATATGCAGTATTTATCTAGGAAGTTTCCTCTATCAAGTTGTACAGCAAGTTTTCCATTTAAAAAAAATATATATATATATATATATATATATATATATATATATATATATATATATATATATATATATATATATATATATATATATATATATATATATATATATATATATATATATATATATATATATATATATATATAAATATATATATATATATATATATATATATATATATATATATATATATATATATATATATATATATATATATATATATATATATATATATATATATATATATATATATATATATATATATATATATATATATATATATATATATATATATATATATATATATATATTCCCCCACTCCCCAATCTCTATAAAAAAACTTTTGAGTAATCTACTACAAGAAATTAAACATTTCTTTCTCATATTCCAAAACATCAAAAGTGTAGTTAGTTCCGAAACTACTGTCCTGCAGATATTTCACTTGGGTCCATATCAGTAGGGAATCAGATTTCGATCATTTTGATCAAGAGTTTAGCTGCCAAACACTGCAATCCTAATCATATGTAATATTTATCTATGAAGTATCCTCCATCAGGTCTACAACAAGTTTTCCACTTTAAGAAAATATGTACAGAAAAAATGTCTCTTTTCTTACTTATTTTGAAAATTAAAAAACCTTCATATTTCACCGCCATAATGATCTTTTAAAATAGTTAATTGGTACAAGAAATTAAAAAAAAATTGTTACTTAACTAAAACCGATCTTAATGGGAATAAATCTAAGCCATCGCTCATTATTCCTAATATGGTGTTTTATCAGGAAAAAGGATAAATTAGCGAAAAAATCTTTCTTTTTCCCTTGAAAACAAAAAATTTGCATTTTTTATAATTTAAAATTTTATTCTAAATTTTTAAATTTCGAAAATTGGGATTTAAAAAAAAAAGTGTTAAAAAATGTTTTCTTAATTTTTTGTATATAAAACTTAACCAAACTTTTGATTTTGTAAATGAAATTTTTACTACTCTTTCTTTTTTTTATTTTTTGTTTATATTTTTTTGGAATACACAAATAATGGCAATAATTACTATTATTATTTTTCTATTAAGTTTTTATTCTCTTATTAGTTTTTTGTGTACAGCAATATTAGTTTATAATTGAAACAAAATTCTTTACAACTTTTCTTTCTAAGTTTCCTATAAGACGAAATTCAAAGACTTTTTTATATACAAACATATATATATATATATTTGGATATTATTTTAGATTGTTATTTCTTTTGGAATACCTAAAAATTAATTAAAAAAAAACACTGCCTGTTTTTCTTTATTTTAAAAAAATTCAAAATTCTTTTGCAATTAAATTTTTTATTTTATTACCATTTTGTTTTTAAAAAATAACTAATAGTGAAAAAATTAATGAAATATTTGTATATTGAAAGAAATAAAAGAAAACAACTGCCCTTCACTGCCCAATATACACTCAATAGAAATTATCTAATAAAAAATTAAAAAAAAAATTAAATAATTAAAATAAAAAACAAAAACCTAATATGAAAAAAAAAACATAAATAACTTATGTAAAGTGCAATCTGTTAAGAATCTTAAGTCTATTCTTTTTTATACATACATACAATACCTACAATATAAAAATAAAAAAATTTCAAAAATATTGAAAAAAATTTTTGTTTGTTTTTTTTTTTAATATTAATTTTTTGTAGTGATTTGGTTTTAGTTTCATTTTTTTATTATTATTATTTTGTTTTATTATGTTCTTTATATTTAATTAAAAAAGAATTAAACAAATAAAATGTTTATATAATTTTAATTGTGTAATAAAAAGTACTTTATATTATTTAAAAATATATATAAATTTGTTTTTTCTTTCTTTCATTTTATGTTCAGTTTCATTAATTTAATTAATTTTAAAATAACATTTAAAAATGTTGATTTCAAAATTAAGTTTTTGTTCGTTATTAAAAGAGATTGAATTAAATTTGAAAATTCCATAAGGAACAAGAGAAAAGTTCTTAATACACGCTTTTCATCAAAACTTTTATCCCAAGCATTATTTGACTATTTTATCAAGTCACCTTTGTAAAACCTGTCAGTTATTATGTTTATTTTTAATCGGATTAAAAGGAGTGACCAGAAAAAAGTGCGTACTAAATTATTAAATATTTGTAACAAAACACAACTTGGTAGGACAAGTTGACCAAGCAAACTGTTTACAATGTTAGTAAACTGTTCTGGGAGAACTTGTCCGATGATAGAAAATCTGGCTCAGGTAGAAGGAAATGTCCACATGATGTTTCTACCGCCAAAAAAAAATAGAAAGCATTTTCCAAAGTTCTACTAACACATCCGATAGAAAAGCAAGCCGGTTAGCTTAGAACTTTGACAATTTGGTCAGAAAAGTTTAAGTTTAACGCTTAAATTTTTTTTGTCAAATACATAGCTCGAAGAAAATTGAAGAAATTAAAGTAAATTTTTCAAAAAAAGTATTTTTGCTGCAAAAAGGATGACAAAATACTGACAAATTTTAGCAACAATTTTGTGTTGCTGATGGTCGAAGGAATGTTGAAGGAGAGTTTAGGGTTCAGAAGCAGTCAACATTTTCCGAAAAATTCTTGGCATAGTAAGCTATATGCAAAAGGAGCCATTTCATTTGTTACAATACCGAAATTTACATCAAGGTATGTTTACAAAAAGGCTGTTTCAATGGAAGGTTTTCCGAAAAAGGTTTAAATTTCTTTTTTTTTTGTTTTCTTAGAAAACAATTGAAACTGTAATTTCAGTGGTTTCGTTTTTATTAACATATATGTGTGTTAAGAATTTTTCGATGTTTATAGGGTGTAATGTAAATTATTAAAAAAAAACTGTTAAAAAATAGCAGGCCTCATAGTCGATGAAATCCAAATTTCCTCCCTAACATCTTAAGGATTACACTTATTATCCTACATAACTTTTCAGCTCATGCCTGTGCAATCTCGCAAAAACTGAGAATTTGTAATAAGTTCTTAAAAGCATTCGCCGAAAGTAATTGAGTTATGGATAAAGAAATCCTATTGGCTACTTATAGAACGATTGACCGATCAGTGATTGATAATAATAAAAATATCCTCAATAGGTATTTCGAACTTAAAGACAGTCAACCTCCCATTGCAGAGCCAGAAAACTTGATATACAATATTGGCTACAATTTAAGTATATTTAGAAAAAATTTAATATTTTCCAATCTCGTGGATTTTGGAGAGTATTAAGAAAAAGCCTAACAATTTTTATTTTAAAAAATATTACACCAGTAAAATATGTATTTTGACTTATCGTTCGTCCATTCATTGTCTGCATGTCCGCTGAGAGAGTTGGAGAACTTATTTCTATTGGTGGAATAATGGATTAACAAAAAGTAAAATATTTTAACAATTTTGGTTATTGATTTGTTTCTTAATAAGTTACAGCTTATAAAGTTATTATCTGTCCATAAAACATTAAATTTTAAATCCGCAATACATAATTTTCTTTTTGATATTAAAAATATTAAAATCAACTTACAATTATTTAAATTCACCAGTGAAAAAATGAAAACAATATCACACAATGTTATATTTAATACGTTTTTAGTTGTTAAAATAACTATGAACTATTTTTCACTTCTTAAATTTAAAATTCTCAACGAGATCCAAGAAATTTAGATATTTTGATAATTTTGTTTAAGTGCTACCAAGTTTATATGAAATATAAGTCAATTCAAAGTTTCATAAATTTCAGCTGTTTGATATCACTGTAAACTGATTCAATGGTTAAACTTTGATTAAATTTGATAAATTGAAATTAATTTAAAAATCGAATTATTTTTAATAAAAGATATTTTGAATCATAATATTAACGTTAAAGTTACAGATTTATTTCCATTTCATTTTCGTATAAAACATTGTGGTTCGGTAAAAATTACTTCTTGTGTGTTTAACCTAAATTCATGTAGCCATTTAATAAGGATGATTCCAGCTTAGTGATTTTAGAACTAGACAAAATATTTTTTTTCGCTTTACTCTACACTTTTTGTAAAGTGTCTTCAAAAATTAAAAAAAAGCAAGATTTAAAAATGTGTTAAATATTCATTTCGTCTTTGTATCTCCGAAACTATAAGAGAGATGATGAAAAGTTACAGAATTTTTTAAAGAAAATATTTTGGAAACACTGTAAAACATTCCAAAAACTTTCAAACTCTCACCTTACCTAACATTCACCGGCCACAATGGCGATAAAGAATTACGTTAAACAAGCCTTCATTTCTAGAATTCAAGTATAGAAGACGAGTACAGAATTTTATATATCATTTTTATTATGTTTTTGGAATGTTCCAAAATAGGAATTATAGATAATTCTTACATTTGATTTTCATAAATAATGGAATAAGGCACTCTTGCCGAAAATGATAATAACCTGTAAATGTTGTACAATAATTTCAATTAATACATTTTATACCCTTCACCACCACCAGAAGTGAAGAGGATATATAAACTTTATCAATCCGTGTGTAACGCTACAAAGAAATCATCTCTGATCCCATAATGAATTTATATATATATTCTTGAATCAAGAAAAGTTAAATCTAAATCTTAGTCGCTATGTCCTTCTTTCTTGTTGCCGTCCAAACTGTCTAAGCTTAATGAAATTTAGCAAAAGTATTTGTTTTAGTTCTGGAATTTCCTATTTAAAACCAGCAAAATCGATTCAGTACATCAAAAGATACAAACCAAGTTTAAGGAAAAATCTTTCGTAAAATTATAAATCGACAAATAAGATAAATGTTGCCATAATATTAAGCTATTATATACTTCATTGCTATTCCGAAAATTATCAAAATCGGTTCAGCAGAAATAAAAGTTATAGCCATGAATATAACTGATTCCTTGACTCATTAAGTGTTTCTGATTCTTTAAGTGTGGTAGAAGGTATTCAAGATTCGGCAAATCCGATTATAACATTCTTAATTGTTTAAAAATTTTATAAATAATTTTTAATTATTCATTTATATTACATAAATTTTTAATTTTTTATTATTATTTTTCTTTTTATAAAAATACAAAATTTTCATAAGCAAAATTTTCTTGTAAATAACAAAAAATAAAAATAATTAAAAATATTCCAGAAGTCTCAGATGGGAGGTTTCGTTTATAAAATACAAACTCTTAAAAATAACTCTTAAAAATTTAAAAATAAAGATTTTAAATAATAAAAAATAAGAATTTATATTCATCAAAAAATCCCCTTTATAAAAAAAGTACTTAATGAAAGGAAATATATGTACAACAAAATTTAAATTTAATAATTAATAAAAGAATTAAGTACAACGAAAGAAAAATATTTTATAAAATAAAAAAACAATAAAATATATTTACATTAATAAATAAAAATTATAAAAAATATTATGTTTACAAAACATAACCTCAAAATACCTTAAGAAATTAACCTCAAATCAAAGATATATTGTTTTTATTATTGATTTCCTTTCAAATATTTATTTGTCAATTAAATTTGCAAAATTTAAAACTAAAATATATAATTATAGAATATATGTATTATAAATCTTAATAAATCGTAACAAAATATTATATTGCAAAAATTTAGAGAATAAAAAAGTAATAAATTAGGCAAAAATGAGATGATGATATAATAATTAGAAAAACGAAATTAATATAGGAAAAATTTCTTAAACAAAAATAACAAAAACAATACAACATTTGGACCTCATATTTAATAAAGGAAAATTTAAAATGACTTAATTTGGACCTCATAATAAAAATCTAATGAAATATGAATGAAAGAAATATTTCAGTAAGATTAGAAAAAAACTTTGAAACTTGTACAATCTTCGATTTGAATTTTATTTTCTATATCAATTCGTCTGTAGCGATTTTCATCGAAATCATGTTGAAATCGATTTATTTTAAAATACTTCTGTAACTTTTGAACCATTAGAAATATCTTAATGGAATGTCACATGTTTAAAACAAAGGTTTTTCTGAGTTCGTTTGGAAAAGTGTTGACCCTCACTGGTCAGGGGCGTAGTCGGTGACACTCCAAAGTTGGCCACCTCGGTTATGCTGATTTTTTAATTAGAAGTTAGATCGAAAATTTTTAACATACTTGTTTCATAAAAACTTTAAACCAAAGTATTATTTGGCAAAATGAGTGGCTAGAAAAAAGTGCGTACTTAAATTATTAAATATTTTCAATAAAATCTAATTTGGTCCTACAAAAAGTAGGCCAATGTTATTAAACAATACCGAGAACTCCAAACACACATGATAGGAAAGCAGACTGGAAGGCTCAGTGCTCCGACTATTTGGTAAGAAAAGTTAAAGTAAATGCAGGTTTAAAAAACAAACAAGACTTAAAATGTTCACTGCTAAAATTTAAGAGGTCGAAAACAGGCCAAGGAAATTGAAGTCAAGATTTCTAAAAAAAAAAAAATATTCTTGCTATATAATGATTACGAAACGCATTTTCTGGTGACAGAAAGCACTATAAAAACGTTAATGGATGAGTTTCCAAAAAAGATTCAAAATTTTATCGCTATTGATTTTATAAAATAATAAAAAATGAAGAAAAAAATGTAAATTTAGTGCTTTCGAGGTGGCCAACTTAAGAGGGTCACTGACTACGCCCCTGTCCGCACTCCTACAAATAAGCTCAGCTGATCAGCTCTAAATATACTAAATTTCATTAATCTATCTCTAAAGGATCAAAAGAATTAGCTCTCAAAAAAATCAATTTGGAAACAAGTTCAGAATCCTCTTTACGTTTTAAAATTTTTGGAATGTCCCCTACAATATTTTCATTTTACATTTGCTCAACAGCTTTAATTTAATTTGAAAAATTATACATTATAGCAATATTTCATTCATTCATTCATTTAAATAAAGTTTGCTTCAATCATTTATCATATGAATATATAATAGAAATTATTTTTTATCTAAATCAAAAGAGAATTTGTTATTTATACCATAAATGAAATATCTATCAATGTTAATATAAAAATAAATAATTATTATAATGATTTTGTATTCTCAACAAAAAAAGCCCCAAATAAAAAATTTCCAAATAATTTTAGCAAAATATTTATAAATAGAAATTGGAATAAAATGAAATGAAATATTTATATGAAAGTTATTAGCTATAAAATTTTATTAATAATGATATAATAAATATGTTTTTTTTATATAATAGAAAAATTATTTATTACACCTCTTTTTATTAATAAAATAACTAGTTTTAAATGGTTTCAATATAATACAAGAACAACAAATGACCCCAAAAACCTCATTAGTTTTAATGTTTAAGAGAAAAAGAGTAAAAGTTGCAAGAAGTATTCCTTTATAAAACTTGTATTTTTAAAATAAACAATTAAGTACATAAAAATATTAATAATAAGGAAAGTCTAGAAAAATTTTATCTATAAGTTTTGTTATATGTCTTTAATAATAAACAAAATAAATAATATGTAAATGATATTCATAAAAAAACATACATGACTTTTTATTTATTTATTCAAAAAAATTGTAAAAAGAATTTCACAAACACCAACTAGTTTTCGAGTTCATTAGATTTACTCGCTTCTGATTTTATTATATGTTATAAATACAAAACAAAAATTAAAAATCTATTATTAATTCATCCCTGTTACTGGAGTTGCACTACTTGATTCATTATTTATTGTGCCTGATGATTTAATGTCCATTAGGGGTTTATTATCCATAGCTTCCGATTTAACATCAACAACTTCATCTTCTTCAGTTTCGGATTCATATTTCTTTAAAACGATTGTAATAATGAATTAATGTCTGTATTGAGTAATTAATAATTGTTTTCTTACCTTTTGTACATATTGTCTTTGGTTGGGTACAGTTATATGTAAAACACATGTTGAATCATCAAAAACACAAGGTATTGCCTCTTGACATACTACTCCTGATTTTTCCTTCTCACAGGCTTTAAATAAAATTTGTTTTTTATCCTCTAAAATATGTTTGCGACAATATTTACAACAGGGCAAAGAACGATCACCACATTTAACACCACCTTCCGTGAAAATACATTTTGTAAAACCGGAATTTTTTGCCATCGAACTTGATTCGCTTGCTCGACTACGTTTTTCTTTGAATTTTTTATAAAGTACTGCTTCAACACCATGTCTTCTATGATATGAGTTCAAAGCTTTTAATTGTTCATACAAAGCTCGTTCTCTGGGTGTCTCCTTTAACTGTTCATGTATGCTGCAAAGATGTTCACGTTCTCTTCGTATGGCATGTAAATAACGACGTCTTTTTTCTCGCAAAATGTGGTGTAAACGATTTATTTGATCTATATAAAGTCCCTGGAGTTTTGTCAATTTAGCTTCTGAGATTCGAATGGCCTCTTGACGCGTGTAAATGCCAGCATGTTTTAGCAGATCATCCTCTTGAGAATCAACGCTTTCATTGTCCGATTCATTACATTCGTAGCCGCGAGAAGTGTTGTTCATACATATAACTTCTTCATCGGATGTACTATCAGAAGCATAATCCAAAATACGTCGTTTTTTGCGCATTGTGTTGACTATATCACTCAAACTGTGTATTTGATCATTATTAACTGTAAATTGCAAAAAAATTAAATATACATTAAATATTCAATAATGAAATATAAACTGATATTTTTCTTACCGAATGGCGTAACATGTGGTGATACAACATCTATTTCTTCATCTTGTTCACTATTGGCTGATGATTTTCCAGCGACTTCTTCTACATTGATGTGATGGGATAAACTATTAAGCAGCACTTCATTTGTATCAACTTGTTTCAATTTGCCCACAGTGGCATGAGTCTTTTGCAACTGTACCTGACGATTGTGCTCGAAACATAATGTTGTCATATTTGGATCCTTTTTTAGGTCATGTTTCGGCAAAGCATTTGGACATTTCTTGCCATTGAAATATGTATACGAACATTGACGGAAGTTTCCTCTTGGATCCCTTAAAATGTGGCGCATACAGTAGTCATAACCATCGATTCGTGGTATGGTACATTCGTATGTGGGATTTGAGCATGTTTTCGATTTACTTTCAATTTCCTGATGCAATTGATCTCTCAAATCTTTATCAACAACACTACTACCACCACAATTTGCAACTCCACCTCTACCACATTGACGTGGTAATTGTTTTGACATCTTTTTTAAAAGTTATATATTTGCAAATTTTTATATTGTTATTGAGTTTTAGAAAATTATTTATGCACCACCATTTACAAATGCTGCTTCCTTTCTTCTTCTTCTTTCCATAAGCTGTCATAGCTGTTATCATAGACCTACGACAGTGCTACCAAGTTTATACAGTTAAAGTAAACATATATAATTACTTTGTGGTGCATATATTCCGTTCTGCTTTAGTATAGAACTCAAATCTAATTTTATTATTTAAATTTTATAATGAAAATTAGGCAATTAAAAGAAAATTGAGAAAAAATATATTATTTGCATTTTACATGTTATTTGTAATTAGAAATGCAACTCTGTGTTATGACGATAATATTGAATACAACGCTGTGTTTGTACGCTTTGTTTACATCCCTGTTTTGTCGTTCGGCCATATTCCCGTGAGTGAATACATTTTTTTCTGAAGTGTTAATTTTTACAATTTTTTTCTGGAAAAATATCACAATTAGTGCATCAAATTTGCACGAAAAATAATTATAAATGTGTTATTATACATTATCCAATTGTTACGTCCTCATTTGAGATCTCTTGTTGCATAATTTGTTGAGTTTTGAGGCGGTTAATGTATGTAAAGTGATTTCTGTGAACGAAAAGAAAAAATTTCATTTCCATTTGACGACTTTTCTGTGAAGAAGTGTGTGTATATGTGTGCGTTTCGAAATACTCGTGGCTTCATGGCAAACTGAAAAATTACGGAAATTTTTCTTCACAAATTTCGTGGAACAATCGTCGCATAGTTTTCACAACAATAAAAAACATCTAAGAAAAATCATACACTGATTATTGTATCGAAAAATTCTGTCAAATTGGTAAAAATATTTGTCATTGTTTTGACAAAGAAAACACAAAACCATATCTGACTGACTTTGGATACAAATGTAGTGTGTAGTGTTAAGTGGCGTCGACGCAAAAATTTCGTAGAAGCAGCAGCAGAATTAGCAGCAGCATTATCAGAGAAAAGAAAGCGGCGGTATTCATTGTCAATAAAAGAAGCAGCAAGAATTAAACGTCGTAATAATACAATACTATTAGACGACGACCGCCAGCATACATAAATACATACGTACCTACGTACATACCTGTACTTTTTAATGGAAACTAAAAACTGATATAGGAAAGAAAAACATTTGAAACGAAAAAAGAAATAATAAAAAAGAAAGAAGCTAAAGAATAGATATAAAAACAAGACACTAAATATTATATGTTTTAAATGTTGTCGATTACCATTTTCAATTGCTTATAATCCTATTCCTTCAGGAACTTAGTTTCGGTTGTATCTTTTCGTTTGTTTATTTTTTAACTATATATTTCGGTCCCCTAGAATCACCATGAGTGGTATGCCAAGTCCATCACCCGCTCGCATCAATGGGGGCGATAGAGATAAGGATTCAATGTGGTATTTTTCAGCCGAAGACTTAGCAAATTCGCCCAGTCGTAAGGCTGGTATTTCTCCAGATCAGGAACTGTCATATCGTCAAATGACAGCATATCTTATACAGGAAATGGGTCAAAGGCTACAAGTGTATGTATTAATCTAAAACATTCTAAGTAGTTTGTATTTATAGCGATATTATTTAAAAATTATTCATTGTAGATCACAATTATGCATTAACACTGCCATTGTGTATATGCATCGTTTTTATGCATTTCATTCTTTTACACATTTTCATCGGAACGGTATTGCCGCTGCCAGTCTGTTTTTGGCTGCCAAGGTTGAGGAACAACCTCGTAAATTGGAACACGTTATAAAGGCAGCAAATAAGTGTCTAAGTCAGCCGACGACTTCCACTACAGATACCTACTATCTTGAGCAGGCCCAAGATCTGGTATTCAATGAAAATGTTTTACTGCAGACATTAGGATTTGATGTTGCCATTGATCATCCACATACTCATGTTGTTAAAACATGTCAACTAGTTAAAGGTATGTAATATTTTGGAATTTACAAAACGAATTCGATTTAACACAAAATATGTTTTAAGATTTCAACTTATTAATACATATTTAAGTAGTTCAGAAAAAAATTATTTCTATTTTCCTTTATAGCTTGCAAGGATCTAGCGCAAACTTCGTACTTTTTGGCATCCAACAGTTTGCATTTGACTTCGATGTGCCTGCAATATAAACCCTCGGTTGTAGCATGTTTTTGCATTTATTTGGCTTGCAAATGGTCCCGTTGGGAGGTAATCTATTTATGTTCATAATCATAATGCTCGGGACAAATTGTAGTAAGAAGTAATTTTTGTCCCATTCCTTTTGTTAGATTCCCCAATCCACAGAGGGAAAGCACTGGTTCCATTATGTGGATGAGACGGTGACGATGGATTTGCTGAAGAAATTAACCGATGAATTTATTGCCATTTATGAGAAAAGTCCAGCCCGACTTAAGTCAAAATTGAGTTCACTAAAGGCATTAGCCCAACGTGCCAATGATCGACAAGGTCAGGTTAAAGACAAAAAGGCCGATCAAGATTGGAAGGTATCGGATATGATGAATATGAAAATGTATCATCCCGCCGAACCAGGGATGAGCAGTAGCAGTCAGTCCCAATCATCATCATCCCAATACTCGAGTCAAGGATCGGCCGGAGGTGAACCGTTGCCGCAACAACAAAGTGGAGGTATAACTCAACCTATGTTGCCACCACCGCCTCATCAACCTCAACAAATGCGCAAACCCGATCTACACGCATCCAGTCAACACCGTTCTCACCACAGTTCTTCATCTTCCTCGTCTTCACATCATCCCTCCAAAATCGGCTATTCACCTGGCGATGTACCCGGTAATAATACACATTTTCTTGTTTTTTTATTTTTAACAGATTTTAATGGTTCTGATTTTAAAGACCACAAGCTTAGCTCAGGGCACAGTAAGCAGCAACAACAACCACAGCCTTATGGTTGCAGTAGCATGTTACCTAATCGGCCGCCACGAGAGCACAGTTCATCCGCATCGCTGATGGCGCCTTCATCTAACAAATCATCAAATACATCATCGTCGTCTCGGTCGTCGATGTCAAATAGTATACCTGGTGCACCAATAAGACAGTCTTCATCACAAGGTCATCCCATGGACGTTAATTATCATAAATCTAGAGAACGCGGTATGGCTGTACCGCCACCACCATCATCTGGCCATAATATGCCACCACATGGTATGCCCCATAAATTGGCTCAAAAACAAGATGGTAGTCGTTCAATGTCCACCAAAGATCATTCTGGTCGCATGCCAACCGATCAAGCAAACAAACAAAATACCAGCAATAGCAGTGGTAGCAAGATATTTCCATCCTCAGTGTCGTCTGCACAATATGGTAGCAATAATTTGCAAATGCCACCAGCAAGCAATAGCAACAGTCAATTAGCTTCTAAATTAGACGTAATGCATGATATAACACGTAATATAATGCATACATCTCGAGGAGGTTACAATAATCAGCCTCCACCACCACCACAGCCACCAACTAATGGTCCAGCAGCACCTTTAATAAACTTTCATCAACAACAGCAGCAACAGCAGGGATCACGCCACAGTAGCAGTAGTAATAGTAATAGTAGCAACAACAATAATAACATCAACAGTAATAACAATAGTAGTAGCAATATTAAGCATGAACAATCTAAACAACAAATTTCCGTCCATATGCAACAGCAGTCGCAAACTGCTGCCCATCACCACAAACAACCACAACCTCTATCTTCAGAACAGTCGTATGGCAGTTTAAGTACAGCACTCGATCTGCCACAACAGCCACAGTCACATACCGCTTCCTCCCTAATTAGCAATAATTATAGTAAAATTGAAAATTTACAGCATTCCGATGAACCACCACTTTCAGTTAATCAATTTAATCAAGAAGTTCAAAATCGTATCGGTAAATCATCTAATTCAATGTTCAGTCCCGACTGGAATGATAAACTACAAGGTCAACAGCAGGAATCACAAATGTCCCAACAAGTGTCACATGGCACTGGTGGTCTTAACAACTATATGAATAATTCCGGTAATATCACACAAAATCCAGAGGCTTATGCTCCAGCCAGTGGCTATAAAATACCTTCTAGCTCAATGAGTTCCAAGGAAAGTAGTCCACCCAAAATAAAAAGCGAACGAGATACACCTTCCAAGAAGGATAAAAATCGTTTAAGTTCATCTAACCAAGACAATGGACGTTCAGCTAGTGGTCATGGACCAATTCAACAGCAACAACTGCAGCAGCAACAGCTTAAAACTACAATACCGAAAAAACTTGATTCTTCATTATCAGGTTCATTAACAGGCCTTAACGAACTTGCTGGTACAAGTAATATGGGTACGGTTGGAGGCATTAAGAGACCTAGTGAGTCGGTGACCATAAAACAAGAAGACGAATTGATTATGAGAGACAGCAAAATACGAAAGATTGATACGACTGGTACTGTCGGCAATGATATTAGTAAACATCAAGTTGTGAATGGGATTGAAACGAATCCAGATTTAGTACGAAATCTACTTAAAGAAAGTCTTTGCAGCACAGGTGTTTTGCTAAAGACGGAGCCATCCATTGTTACACCAAGCTTACAACCGCCTGCCGAATTGTTTGAACCCTCTGCTTCTACCTCATCAACAAACCAACACAACACCTCCATAACATCAATTAGTAATAACGTTTTGTCGGGTAATTCAGATGTATCGGCAATGGAAACCGAAGATCATGGCACTTCCAGTAGTAAGTCAGAGAAAAAGAAGAAAAAAGACAAACACAAACATAAAGAAAAGGACAAATCAAAAGATCGAGAAGAAAGAAAGAAACACAAAAAGGATAAAGATCGTCATAAAGATAAGGAACGTGATCGAGACAACAATGACAATGGAAACTCTGGAGCAGCAGAACATGTAAAAATAAAAATTTCCAAAGAAAAACTTGAAGCTGCAGGTGAACCAATAGGATTCAAAATTAAAATACCAAAAGATCGCATAATGGGTGATCTAAATGCAAGTTCATCTAGCCAAGCAAATACTGACGCTCCTCCGGTTTTGAAAATAAAAATATCTAAAGACAAACTAGAAAGCTATAGTAGTGGTTCAAATGATACAGGAACTGGTCTCACAGCTTCAACGCATCAATCTTATGGCCATAATCAATCAGCGGCCTACTCTTCCTATGGCACTTCTTCAGGTTCACACGCCAACCTCTCAACAACAACACATAGCAGCAGTAGTAGTAAGAAAAAAGATCGTGATCGCGAGAAGGACCGAGAACGAGATAAAGAAAAAAAACGAAGTCACGATTCCTCGTCGTCAAAATCAAATGGCAGTGGTGGTGGTGGTGGAATTGTTGGTAGCAGTTTAATGACTGCAGCAGTTGTAGGTTCAAATTCTACAAATGGTTCGATTGCTGGACAAAACCACTCCAATTTTAATAGCAGTGGTAATAGTACAACGCAAAAAACGCAATATTCCAGCAAGGTATAGTAAATTGTTGTTAATAATGTTTTTTTTTTTACAAACACAAACATAAACATATAAACCATCAATATTATCTTTATGTATAAATACATGGCTATAACAAACAACAGCAACAAAAACAGAACAAAATTCATTTGCTCTAACCTATGAAATTTATTAATTCATAAAAAACATTAATTAACATATTCATACGTACATAAATATATACATTATTTTAACATTTGTTCTTTTTTTATTATTTTTACATTAAGCACTTTCTTCTGTTCTAATTTCTGTATCTATATCTTACTCTCTGACTTATTCTTTTTCTCCTTTCTACTATATCTTCTTTCTACTATAATAACTAATAAAGCGTGGGTCTTAGATAAAAAAGTGGACAAACAATTACAACTCCTTTATTTAATATTATTAATTTGTTTTGTTCATGTCCTTCGATCCACAACCACACTATGCAATTTAGATAATATTTAAGATAAAAAAAGCAAAACAGGAAAATAAGTAAACAAAAAAAAAAAAAACGAACAAAAATATAAATAACTCATGCAAAAAAATGTTAAATCTTCATATTCGTTCAAAATAATAATTTGTTTTCTTTGGATCAACAATCGTCTTTTAACATATCAATTACATTTAATCATTTATTCAAATCCATCAACTTTCATCTTGTCCACGCACACTCACACAACAACTTTATTGGCTAAAACAGAAGAAAGTAGGAAGCTATTAAATTGATAATAACTGATTAAGAAAAATAAATAAAAGTGTAATAGTCTTTAAAGACCTCTGCATAATGCCCTACATCGTAATGCAGGTATAAAAAAGGACCTTGAATAATTTGATTTAAGGAATTTGTATAAAACATTTATTACTTAAATTATTTTCATGAAATTCACATATAAGAGATTCAAACTACTTTAGGAAAATTTAAAGAAAGTGATTTAAATTAGATGTGACACCATTTTTTTTGTATTTGTTGCGAAGTACGGCTTGTGACTTTTTTTGCTCTTCAAAAGATCGGAACTTCGAAAGAGTTTAGTTTTAATTAAAAAATAGTTTTTTATCGTAATGTTTGTAATAAGAAAAACGTTGAAATGATATAATAGATTCTCAAAATAAAAAATGTCAGATCTAACAACAGTAGAAGGTTGTAAACCGTGAATGTTAACAACCTTTCTATGGATACAAACATACTCACATATTCTATAGATAAAAATTTTAATCGAAAATGAGTTATTTTTTTAATTTTCTCAAAATAAGATAACAAATTAAGATCATCCGAAAATAAAGATTTTGATCCGAGTTTTTCCATACTCTGATATATTGCAAACATCAGCACAAACATATAAAAGTCTAACCACCTGTGGTAGTGTATTTTTGTTATATTTCTTTATATATAATAGATTTCAACTAAAGCTTTCTTCAGATTTAGCCAATATTTCGCATATATGCAAAACGATTTTAATGGTGTATTATATATGTGAGTACATATACATTAATACATACACTTAATATATAATAAATTTTAATAAAAACTAAAAATTATTATAATTAATAATTTCAAAATAAATAATTGAAGGGTTGGTTATGGTTTTATATCTTATATTATGGTTTATGGTTTAGGTCAGTTTCTTAAATAGTTTCCATAACTGTATTGTTTAACAATTAATGCCGCCAGTATTATATAATAAGCATACATATATATAAACATGTAATATATTTCCACCATTAGGGATATTATTGTACATACATATGTTTAATTTACTCACTACCACTACTACCATATAACGTTTTAGTAAATAGAGTATAGACTTTAGAATTGGTTTCATTCATAAAAAAATAAAATAAAAAAAAAATTAAACAACAACTATAAAAATAGTCTCTGAAGTTTTAGTATTCCCTCTTCTTTCTTTTCCACGTTGCTCAACATTTCAGATACATCATCAAAGTAGTATGAGTCTACTATTTGGAGAATCGAATGAATCAAATGATGACGATGATGATTATAATGATGACTACTAAACAGTTTCTTTAAAGAACTTCTAATTTACTCATTTTCTACTACTTCTGCCCGTTGTTAGCTGACATATTTTAATATATATATTTTCAATAAAATATTGTATACAAACATATAACATTAATAAGGAAATGTCAGGAAGGAAGCAGTATAGAACAGAACCACGTTCTTTTTTTTTGTGTTTTATTATTATTTTTTAATACTGTCTTTTTAGTTTATGTTATTAAAAAAAACTAATTGACCTTAAAATATAATTATCTTCTCTTTTTTTTTTTTGGTTTTTAAGAAAGTTATAATTTTATAAGAAACATCCCACAGTTTTTTTAATATAAAGACGTTTAATGATTAAAAATGGCTACATCGTATAAATTTAGTTAAATTGTTTTATTTTACTTTTTTATGGCAATAACTTTTTACATTTTTTAAAATAGTATTTATTATTATTGAAAATAAAATTATTTGTTTTCGTTAAACATTATAAATGTTATGAATGAAATATAGAAACAAAACAAAACAAACAACAATTATGTGTAATTTATTATTAAGGCGTGAGATCAAAAAATTCTTAACATGCATATGTGTTAATAAAAATGAAACCACTAAACTTAAAGTTTTATTTTTTTATTTGATTGAAATTGTAAAAATTTCCAAAAAAAGTCTATAGTTTGAAGTATTGAATTTTTTTTCTGAAATTCTTCTATTAATATTTTAATAGTGATTTCTGTCAATTTACTCTAAAAGATAATCTCCGTTTAAAATCGACCACACTTTCGGATATCATTTTTGTGCTTTTAAATTTTCTTTTAACAAGAGCCCGATATATCTCCAATGACGGGTCTTACATCAGGACAGTTTGGAGGATTAGCTAAATACTCAAAGGTTTGATTGGAAGCAGCCTTTTTTGTAAACATTCCTTGATGTAAATTTTGGTAGTTATACAGCCTATTGAAACAAATAATATTACTTACCTTTCCTCCAGTATCAGCAACATAAATTGTTTTGACCAGGAAATTGTGAAATATCTGCCGGAACCTACGTTTCCTTATCCATTATGCAGCAAGAATATTTTTTTGAAAACTTCGCTTCGGTTTTTGTGATCCATTTACAGTCTCTTAATGTTTAACATCGTCCCTGATAGGAACATTTATCATACCAAATGGTCCAAGCACCGAGTTAACCGGTCTGCTTTTCTACCGGATGTGTTGGAAGCTCTTTTGAAAATGCTTTTTGCTTTTTTTAGGCAGACCTTTGAATGTTTGGCCAAATCATTTTAGGAACATGTTGTGTTTTGTTTAATAATTTTAGTACGCACTTTTGGTCATTAATTTTCATCAGATTTTTCATTTAATTTTCTTGACATTAAACATAATAACTGACATATTTTGCAAAAGAACTTGATAAAAAAAATAAAATAATACTTGAGTTAAAAGTTGTAATGAAAAACGTATGTTAAGATTTTTTCGATCTCACTCCTTGTATCAGAACAAACCTTCGGACAAAATTTAAACTTAGTTATTGTCGATTAAATCCGAAAGTAAAAACCAGTAAAGCGAAATAACGACGCAATATATTATTATGATACTATTTATGCGTTTCAAACCGATTTTTTCGGGGTTTTAACCAAATTAAATGAGTGATATTCGGCAGTGGGTGAAAAAATACTATTTTATTTGTTTTACAATAATTTATTTTCAAATTTGAATGAAAATGCTAAAACATGAAAATTGTTGTTTTTAGCAAAGGCTCACTATTTTTTTTTTAGAAATTTCAGATATGGCACCCATTCAAAGGGAACCATTTAAAATTGTTATAAAAACGAAATAAAAAAAATCATGCAAAAAATGCAGATAATTACCTTCTATTTCAATACATTCAATGCTCTAAAATTGGAACCTCTGATTTTAATTTCTCAATATTTTATTCATTCAAGTCATAAATTGATTTTTGATCAGTGATAAAAATATACCTTTCCCTCAAATTGTAACATTTGAAATTAAAAATAGTTTTTATTATCAGTAATGAAATGTTGCACGCTTTTAAAGTGCTATCTTTTACTGTGGTCGAACAGGAAGTTCATCACCGTTTCAAATCTACTACACTTTTGGACACCTTTTTGTGCTTTTAAATTTTATTTTAACTAGAGCCCAATATCTCTCCACTGGTCTTAGCTGTGGATTTGCCTCTCTTGGTACTAATACCACGTAATTGTTCTTGTACTACTCTAGGGCTTGTTAACCATAATGACAGGATGCCAAGACAGGCCAAAAATAAGTAGACCCACGATAAAGTCTGATGAATGAAAGCAGCCTTTTCTTAGAGAGTCCGTTGTAACAAATGATATTGCTTGCGATACCAATAACTTTTTAGGGAAATATAACTTTTTGGTCTTTTTCTTTAACATTGCCTTAAGCATCAGTAGCATAAATTTTTGACCAAGAAGTTGCAAAAAATTTGCCAGAACATAATACTTTTCGTTATCCATTGTTCGGTAAGAATATTTTTTTTAGAAAACTTGTCTTCAATTTCCGTGTTCTGTTTTTTATCTCTAAATTTTTAGCAGCGTTCCTGTCAGAAACTTGTATATTTTTAAACCTGCATTAGCTTTAACGATTCGTAATGAAAAGTCCGGGCACTGAGCTAATCGAGGTGCTTTCCTACCGGATGTTTTGAGAGCTCTTTTGAAAATAATTTTTATTTTTTGGCTTTGGAAACATCACGTGAACCACTCCTTCTCTAAACGACAAGTTCTTCCGGTACTGTTTGATAACATGGAAAACAGTTTGACAGCAGACCTTTGATTGCTTGGCCACCTTTTGTCGATCGTACTCCTTAATTCTAAACAATAAAACCATAAGGGAATTTTCAATAGACTATAATGTGTATCATGCATAATTCAGATCATTGTTATAAAGAATTTCACCTGTATTCGCAAGTAAAAATGCATGCATACATACTAACTTCTTCCTTATGAAAATTTTTATAAAAAAATATTGAGCATACATTTTTACAAATATTCAATATTACTTTTTGTTTTTATAATAAAAAATTATCTAAAAAAATTCTTTATCATTTAAAAGTCATAATTCTTTGTTTCTGTAATAATAAATTTGCATACAAATAAAATAAAATAAAATCTAGTAATTAAATTTTATTTCACTTAATTGTATTTACAGTTTTAGTATAACAGTTTTGCAAGGACTAACAGAAACTAGATTTGTTAAACAACTTCTTGTGTCTTTCACTGACATTAACTCTAGTGTCATACAACTACACACACATACAGAGGCACTGAATGTGTGTAAAATTGATTCCAAAAACAAGCAAAAATATGCAGAACAAGAAAACACAGATTTTCATAACCAAACTTTAAGTAAACAACGATGAATACAAAATTTAAAAACCAAACAGAAATTTAATTAATTAAAGGTTATAAATAACTATAGAACAAACACTCTATATACATATATACCCATATAGATAGATATATGTATGAACATCTAAATACATACTATTAAAGTATATTTAAATAACATATTATATAGAAATACTCGTAATATGAAAAATATTGAAAAAAAAACCAACCGATTTGAAAAAGATTCTAATTTAAAATGGAAAATCTTGAAGAAAACTAAAATTAAGCAAGTGCACAAAGTGTTCAGATAGATTTCTTTGGAAATAATTCTGTAACTTTCGAACCTTTAGAGATATCTTAATAAAATTTCACAAAGTCAGAGAAGAGGCGTTTTTAAGTTGATTTGGAGGAGAACACAGGAGCGTAGTCAGTGACCCTCTTATGTTGATTTTTTTTTAAATTGACCAAAAATCCACTTATGAATTAGAGAAGAGAAATTATGCATCCGTTAAAAATATATAATAATCTTAAGTTGGGGCTTAAAAAATTATTAAAAATAGTTTAATTTTACTATAGAAAACCTAATTTGAAAACGTGAGAATTTGCAGATTTAATGCAAAATAATAAAATTTTAATGAATAGGAAATATAGCGTCAATGTTATCTAAAAATTATTTTCGATTTTTTTACACGCATTCCCATAAAGATTTATAAAAATAAATAATAAAATATATCAGATAAATAATAAAAAATGGTTTTTTAAGTGAATAAATATTGCCACCTTTCTGGTAAAAAATCTCAAAAAATATACATTTCTTTAAAGTTCCAACTTCAGATTGACATAACGTTTTAATGGATGCATATATTTATACAGTTATTGCATGAGTATTTTAGATTTTTTTTTCGGAAATCAGGCACAAATTTTTAAAAATATTTAGGACCTAAAGTAAGGTCGATTTCTTAAAAAATAATAAAAATTAGGGCTTAAAATGGATAAAAACAAACGAAAACTATAAGAGATAACGCAACATAAAGGCGTATTTTTATAGATAAGGACTATGTATATATCTATACCCGAGGAAGTCAACTTTACTATACTCCTGACCATAAAGGAGTATGTGTTCCTCCAACCCAACTCAAAAACACCTCAACTCTAACGCAGGTGTTGGAGATGTTTAGATATCTCTTACAGTTCAAAAGTTACAGAATTATGACAAAAAATCGATTTGAACACACTGTGAAGTGTTAAAGATTACAAATTACATACATACAAAGAATAAATTTAAATTTGCTATTAAAACTGTTAATGATATGATATTTATAAAATTGAAATTATTTAAACTAAAAATGAAACAAAAATTTAAGAAAATAAAAATAAATTTTATAAAAAAAAAACAAAAGAAAAAATAATCTTTATTTAAATTGTAAAATCGTATAAACAAATGAAATTTAATCGTTAAATGTATTTGTGTTCATTGGACACACTGAAAGTTAATGTTATTTAATCGTTTTTATTTTCAAAATCGGTTTTATTCAGAAAAAAACCAAAATCTATGCCATTATAGTTTGGCATTTATAAACTTTATATACTTAATTAAAAGTGCAAAAGGAAATATTAACTACAAATAATAAAAAAAACTCCAAAAAACAAAAAAACATTATAAATGTTTAAGAAATGTAATGTCGTTTTAATTAAAAATTTAAAAATGACGTATTTATAAGCAACAAATTAGCTTGAAAACTTAAAATGAATAAAATAAAAATATAATTATTTAATATAAATAAAAAAATAACAAAATATTATATAAATCTTATTCACTAATACTTAATAATTATTAATATAAACAATCATTAAGTTTATTATTATTTTTTTATATTAAACAATTCTTTAGAAGACGAAACCAAAACATAAAAGAAAGATAAACTAAAATTCTATTCCAGATTTTCAAAACTGTAAATGAAATAAACACAACACAGTGGGACAGAATTATTATTATTTTTTAATAACTCTGTAATTTTTGATCGGTTAAATAGATTTGCATGAAATGTTATTATATAATAATAGCAGAGGACTCTAACACTATAAACCCACGCATTCAGCCAATTGAAAGTTACATTTGAAATATTAATAACATAAAGACTTTTTATTTACAACATCACCGTTGTCCACAATGATTATTTTTTGCTAAAATTCTTTGACTTGTTTAGAGCTGAGGTGTTTTCAAATGATTTTCCATTTCCTTTTTCTTTTAAAATTGTAAATCTACCAACAAAATTTATGACTTGGCTGAAAATCCAACCTAAACTAGGCATCCACCGTGTGTAACGCTAAGAAGGAATCATTTCAGTCACCAAAAATTCCTGCATCATATCAAAATTGAGGCAATTTAACTATGTCCGTCTTTATGGCTGTCTGTCTGTTTTAGGCACCTTCACATAATTGACAGAGTACAAATTTGGCCTGAGTATTTGTTATAATCCTGAGAAGTTTTTTCAATATTTCTATGGCATATATTCTCTATATATTTCTATTGGATCTGCACTTCAAATAAACTCCAAATGTAACAAGTAAAAATGTTATAGTCGGTAATACCCTTTACCACAATAGTGGTTATAAATGGTAGTTACGAGTGTATACGTAAATATACCGTTAAATTCAAAATCACTTTCTGAGTCAATTTACCGATATCTATTTGCCCGTCCGGCTGGCTGGCTGTCCATGTAAACGTTGTGAACACTCTACAGGTGTAATTTTTGAGATTCGGCTATACTGAATCTTCAATAACCTCCACCACAAATGTGTGTGAAGTAAATACGTTATGTTTGGTATGTATACACCCATAAACGAATTGATAATTTAATTTATTAGTTAATTAATGATTGACAATTTTACTATTTTTAATTTAGAGGTTCTATTAACTTTTAATATACTGAACCAGTTTCGCTGGTTTTATATAGAAAATTTGTCAGGATTATTACAAATACTAAGGGCAAATTTCAAGTCGGTCGTAATATAATTTTTTCTGTATGTTATAAATATTAGTCCAAACGTTTAATCTTTCAACCATCAACGATTGAGTAGATATAAACACTTTAGTTTTAAATTTTCATTGAGATATCGAAAATCGATTTGGACACACTGTGTATTATTTTTCATGTAAACTGTTATTATTTTTTTAATTCAAAATAATTTATCGTCAAATAAATAATCATAAATTTTATTTTTCTAGTTACAAGCCCTAAAAAAGCGTTTTTTAAAAACTTTTCCCGCTCGAAAATTTCAAAAATCAATTATTAAAACTTTAGCAAAAAAAGTTTAAACTTAAACTATTGAAATGTAAAAACAAAAAAAAAGAAGAAGAATCAAGAATGTTCAAAAGTCTTGTATTATTTTTTATCTGTTTGAAAAATAAAAGAAAATCTATTTTGACACGCAATAATAAGATCAAGAAGGCATTTTAAGTTTTTCTTTAATGATTTTTCAATAAAGTTAGTTTTATTATTTTTATTTCATTGATTTCTTTAATTATATCTTTAGTTATTTGTTATTTCTTTAATTAATTAAAAACTAAAACAAAAACAAAATTTATTGTAAATATTTATAATATACATATATTGACACTTATTTATATATAAAAATAAAAACTAAAAAAACAAAATATTGGAAAAATGAATAAATAAAAATCATTTGAATATCCATAAATTCCTATAAATAAATTTTTGAATTTCTTAAATAAAATATGAAAACAAAACGAACTTAAAACTTTAAATTAATAAATATTAATTTTTAAAAATTACCACAGAAAGTTATAAACATAAGAAACAACAACAAAATTATTATAAAATAAAAATAAAAAAACAAAAACAAAATTGAAGAAAACAACTAAAATCCTAAAGTTCTTTTATTTACACATATAATTGGTAAGAGTGTTCGGTCGGTAAAAGCTGTCTTATATAATATCCTAAATCATAAGTGTCCACCAACACTTTTGTAACTTTGGACATATTGAATATTTTTTACTCAACTAGATCCACAAATTAAAAACACAAAAACTATCGAAAATGGTAAAATATCCTTAAACTAAAGAGTTAACCACATGTAAGTGTATTTTTTTTTATAGAATTATATAGCTCAATGAATGTATTTTTGAATCAAAATAATACAATTTGAGATTTTTTTAAAAATTGTCAACCCAACTTTAGAAACCACTTCCAGACCTCATAACCATAGGAAATATGTTTTTCTACAAAGTGATTTCTTAATATTAATAGTTAAAAGTTACAGACTAAACCAAAACGTTTATGACCATGTATAATGAGTGTAGATTTTTGCGCTTTTGGTCAAAAATTCATTTTTCTGTTGGCTCAGGATGTGAGGTAAATTTATACCAAAGGTCAAATACCAAAAGTTCTTGTATTGCACATAAAGTTGCGCAAAAATCCATCATTTCCACACGGCTCTTATTGTCTTTCCCATGCAACCGAGGATTTTGGCTATTGCTATGCTTATAGAATAGAGACAAAAGTGGTCACAATGGTCGACAAGTGACAAAAACGTACAAAAATATATTAATGAGAAATTTTCGAAAAAGGGAAGTTTAATCTCCTCCTGGTGATTAAAACTATTAAAAAGTTGTTAAACGTGTAAGTATGGATAGTCTACTTTCGTCCAATATGAAATTGCCGGACAGTATAAAAGGTCAGTGAGTTGCTATTTTGAGTTGAGGAAGTTGTAGTATTTGTGTTTTGTTTATAAGGCCAACTTTTTTACTTAGCTTCCTAAATACGCCTTCGCCATTCCGTATATAACGCTATGAAGGAATCCTCTATCAAATCAAAATCCGAATCAATTTTGCCACATCCGTTTATCTGTTTTCAACACGCTCACATTCAAAATAATTCTCAATGAATTTGACCTGAGTATTTGTTATAGTCCTGAGTAGTTTCCTATTTAAAACCAGCAAAATCGGTTCAGTATTTTAATAGATATAGATCGATATCTGAGGAATTCTTTTAATTCAAGCGAAGAAATTTATTAAAATTATTATTCTGTCATTAAAATTCCAAATTATCAAAATCGGTTTAGTAGAAAAAAAGTTATAGCCAAAAATATAAATAATTTTATGACTCAATAAATATTCTTGTGTTATACATGCCTGTCACAGAACTCCATTTTGATCGAAAGTGGAATTTATTCCCAATTTTGCTTCTTTAGAAAAAGTAAAACGAAAAATTATATCGAATTTTAGTTATCATTTTTACATATTTACCTTATAGACTTTCTGAGACATCGCGAATATGAGATAAATGATCAATTCTGAAAATTTTAAAATAATGTCAATAAGTTTTCTTTTATAACCGATTGTGAAATTCATTTCAATGTCCAGAATTGGTCTCTAAACATAAACTCGAATTGCTACTATTTTTTTGCACAGCAGTGTATTTAAAAAACAAAAACAGGTTTCCTAAAATTTTACACTTAAAATTGCTATAAAAGATATTTATGATGAATTCCATTGAATTATTTTGAAATTTTATAGTAATGGGAGGGGGCGGCAAGATCCGTTCTGCTAGACAAATGGACATATTTAAATTTTAAAGTAGAAAGGTGAGTATTTCCGTGCCTTACAAAAACATCAAAACAAAAAAACATAATAAATATTTTTATCAAATTGAAAAAATCACATTATTTATAAACATGTTAATTATTTATAGCAAATAAACATTTATTTATTCATATTAATTAGATTAATAAAACCGTAAAATTATATACTCTAACATATGCTGCGTCACATATTTATGTGTGTTAGTGTGTGTATATTGCCACAATAGCGATTTGGAATTTAATACTTTAAGCATCCAAACAATTTGTGATTTGTTACGTTAAGTTGTTGATTTCTACAGATATTTATATTGACATGTGTGTGTGGAAATAAATAAACACTACCAACTATATAATGAATGGGGGATATCCCCAATTAATTCATGACGTTGGATTTTTTTATAAATTCTTTGGTGAAACGTAATTTTCTTGTTTCTTTTTAAATAAAAAAATACACAGATGAAAGATGAAAAAATGATTCACTTCAATAATTCCAAGAGTTGAAATAAATTAATACCAATATAAATTTATTTAATATAGAATGTATGTGTGTATGTTAAATTATATTGGAATTTATTATTAAATAAAGATTTCAATTTAAACATTTAAATTTAACTGCATAAGTTCCGCTTTAAGTCTACTTTTTGATGGATAATGTAGTAAAGATTGAGCGTGAGAGTTCTTAACATTACGAATTAGGGAAAAAATATTTTCATAGTTTTAATCAATACTGATGAAATTTTAAACCTTTTTCGAAAACCCTTTCATTAACATTTTTATAGTACTTTCTGTCACTTTGCTACAACAGGTAGTCCTTCTCCCTTCTCTACCACACTTTGGACACCATTTTTGTGCTTTTCAATTCTCTTAAAGAAAATTGAAAAGCGTTCTTCGTTGGCCTTAACTAATAGTTTTGAGGATTTACCTCTCTTGGTACAAATAGCACATTTTCTTGTACCACGCAAGGGCTTGTTTACCATAGTGGTAGAATGCGAAGTCAGGTCAAAAATAAATGGACACATAATGTAGTCAAAGGATTGAAGTAGCCTTTTGTTAAACTCTGCTTGATGTAAATTTCGGCATTTATAGAGCTGCTCTTAACAAATGATTGACTTCATTTCACGCGAGTGCATATTGCTCTCTAAATTTTTATCAGGTTTCCTTTAAGGAACTTATTAAACCTGCATTGGCTTTAACTTTTCCAACTTAATCGTCAGGTTACTGAGCTGTGTGTTGATGAAATGCTTTCAAATTTTTGGCTTTAAAAACATCGTGTGGACCATTCTTTCTATCAACAAACAAGTTATGTTTTCCAACATATTCATTAAATACGAAACGTTTTCATAGAGAGGCAGATTGAGGGACGAATATTTTTATTTGATCTCAAAAAGTAATTAACAAACTTAATAGAAATAATCAATAAACGTGTGGGTTAATATATTGAAAACGTGAAAATATTAGGTACACAAAGTAATAATGCTGGAAAATTATGAAAGTAATATCATCATTAAGCTGTTGACAAAGGTAAACTTAATTTCTCTTTTAATCGCTATAATAATTTCGAATGTTGCGACTAAAACAGATGTTTTGATTAGATTCAAAGCAAACGGCTGCTTGGAAGAAGTCAGTCACGGAGGTGGTCTATTCACTGGAAAAGTTCAGTATATAAAAAGTATTGTGGAAGGCCAGAAAACTTGTCTCCATTTGAATTGAATACAGAGATTTCGAAAGGCATAATGTTCGCCAAAAACAATTCGTATATACATTGTATTACTTGTCTTCGTTTATAAAACGAAAGTGTGATCACCTTCGTTATGTCACACACAGTGGAGAAATAGATCTGCAAGAACCGTAACAGGCTGTAAACAAAACAATACACCGTCTATATGAGGAGGTAAAGATCTTATCGGTTAAGGAACACAATGAAATGTTTGGCGTCATCCTAACTTCAAGACATGTTAAAAAAGTTGTATTAGAAAGTATGTGCAAAATCCCTTTGATCGGTAAAAATCTGCAGTAGTATTTTACATTAGTTCTATCACAACTAAGATTGCTATGGAGCAATATAATGAATGCCTTTTAGTCTTGTATAACACTGTCATAAGAAACAAATACTGAAATGGGCTTTAATTGAGAACAAGGTATCAGATTCACTCTTTACCTCAAAACAGGAGCAGGGAAAGTAATAGCTATCGATCGTAAATATTATTAATAATTTTGTTATTATAAATTTTAAATTTTTATAATGGACATTATTAACTTAAATATCCAATATATTAAATAAAAAATTTAAAAAAATTATCACTTCCAATAATTAAAGTGTAGTCAACAGCCTATTGATTTAATAACAATGACTTTCACTTTAACAATTTTATTTGTAATCTTGTATAAAGTTTAATGGGAGATATTAAGTTGAAATAAATATTCTTAAGATACATATGTATGTGTGTATATAGTTATGAATAATGTCATCAACACCTATAGCATCTTATAATGTAGATACATTTTTAATGAAAATACTTTTAAAAATTAAAAACCTCTCACTTTTTAATCTCTTTCTCGTTCAAATAAATAACAAACTTGAATTTCTTTTTTTTTTTAAGTGAAACATACTTTTTTATACCGGAAACTCAAATATAAAGAACGCACCTGTTGTGTATATCTTTTTTAAATTGTATATATTTGTAGCACCCTAAACACATGAGAGCGATAAAAAATCCAATCAAGCAAAAAATAAAATGGATGAATGATATTCATTATATACTTATGGGATAAACAGTTGAATTCGGTTTAAACGATCTTAAAGTTTCCCTTGAGCATTTCATTCATATCCGTTTTTTTGAGACATTTCGTCATATGTTGATTGATGATTTAAAAATATTTGTTGCAACGGTTTTAGTCATCTTTTGAAATCAATTAATATTTTGAAGTTAAATAAATTTTGTTTATAAATCAAATACCAAATGAATATTTAATAAAATTTGCATTTGTACTGGATTTTATGTTAATGAACTCATTAATATAAATTGCGACATGCAGTTCTAATTATTTTTATGGGAAATTAATACTAAAAAGCATAAATGCTATATTCAGCTATGCAGAATCTTCAATACCCTCCACCACAAATGTTTCCTACATACACACTCACAATATATAAAATATATAAATAATACAAAATATAAAAGTTTTTCTAAAATATAACAAAGAAACGCTTAGTGAGTCATAAAATAAGATATGTTTTTGGCTATATGTTTTTTTCCACTGAACCGATTTTAACTTAATATTAAGCAAAATTTTATTTTAATTTGTTGTTGCCTCAGATATTGGTCTATATCTATTAAGGTACTTTACCGGTATTGCTGGTTTTAAATAGGAAACTTCTCAGTACCATAACAAATACTCAGGCCAAATTACATTGAGCTCTGACTCTGATTGTTTTGGATGTGAGCGTTCCAATATCACACAGGCAGACATACGGACGGATATAGCTAAATCTACTCAGGTTGCTGCAAGGAAGTCACAACTCAGCAAAATGATTTTTGCAATAGATGAATTTTTAATTTTTGTGACATAAACATAGTTCCTGGACTTTATGAATAAAAACTTTGTGAAATAAATTATAAAGTTGGCATAATATATATTTGATGAAATCCTATTTGATATATGTATGGTTCATTCCCAAAAAAATCCAGATAATAGAATTCCTTATTTACTATGTACTACTGATGTTGAGTCGAAATTTGTGAATTTTGAGTTATGACGATCTTACAGCAAATGAGCGATATACACATTTTAAGGTCTGAGATAATTCCTTTTTTAGCGTTACGCACGGAAATACCCTCTTCAGTACTAGTTGTGGTGTAGGGTACAAGAGTTATCAATTCGATAACAGAATATTTTTATTTTTAATTATTTATTAAAATCAATCATTAATCAATTGCTAATGTATTGATTTTATTTTATTTTATTTCATTTTATTTTATTTTATTTTATTTTATTATTAACAATAATAAAATAAAAATGTTAACAGAATTAAGAATGTAAACAATTAAATGAATAAATCTCCACAATAATTTTTAAATATTTAAAATATTTCGATCAAATTTTTCTACCAAATCATTAGAATTGAACCCTTAACATTAGATTTTCAAGGTCAATTTGATTGCTTTTTACTTTCAACCAGAAAAATAATTATGTACTTTTTATTATAAACGCGTTTTTAATACTTTCAGTTCCTTCCCTCACCTTAATTTCCGGTAAAATTTTTGGAATTTTTTAATTACAAAAATATGGTTGGATTTATATGAAATTTAGCACATTAAAAGGAGCTTTAAAACTCCATTCATTGATGCTGTATGGTGTTCAAAATTTTATAGAACACCATACAGCATCAAGGAATGGAGTTATGGGTTCCCAAAAAGGGTATATATGGTACTTCAGAAACGTTAAAATTGTTATAAATGTCCATATTTATTTAAAATATTCTTATGGTTCTAAAATTTAGGTTAGATTTTTGTCATATTAGGCAATTTTTTGAAAGGGGGTTATATGAGAGCTTTGGGAAATAATAGACAGATAGATAAGATATATATCTTAAATCGATATATGCATTTTTTGTGAGTCAGGCATCTGGTTTTATTGAAATTTTTCACATAATAATCCCAATAAATCCGAAAGCTACATAGACTTACTTAGAGGGAGGTAGTCCCCCCTTAAAATATCTAAAGTTTTTTTGAAGTGAAAGTATTAAGATTTCAACTTTCCCAAGTAACACTTCTTCGAAATGTTGAGAGGGATGATTTAGTGAGCATGGGAGGAGGAAAATCGTTATTTCTAACACAAAATATATATTTTGAATTAATAATAATTTTATTTAAAAAACTCACTTTATCAGGTACAAAGATAACTTTGCATAAAAATTTATATCTGTTTTTAATTGTTTACAAAGGATTCAAAATTTTCTCCTAAATTTTGCATTATTTTAATGATTTCACTGATTTGTTGGTTACCTGATTCATAATAAATTCAAGGTTTTTCTACCTAAAAATTTTATAATTATTTAGAAAAAAAATTTCTTTTTAGGAAAAATCGCATGAAATTTTTTGTAAAAAATCCTTTGAATTTATCATTAAAATTTTCAAATTTTGAAAATTCGGACACTTATTTAATTAACAAATTAGTTATAAATTATAATTGAATTGACCTTAATTACATGTAATTGAATTAAAATTACAAAGAGCCATTGAAATTTTCAATAGCAAGTACAACTAACGAATTTAATTTAATTAATTTAATTTGTTAATGTAATTGAATTCTTTTTGTTATTCAATTTTAATAACGTTTTAATTATTAAAATTTCAGAAAAATATTTAAACCAGATATATGTATGTGTAGATCTGTATGACTTGAACTAAAAAAGACATAAAAATACTTAAAATTAGTCTTGTTTTAATTTACATTTAAATTTAAATCTTAATTTTAATTTTTATACTCACCACCAGCACAAGTAGTGAAGAGGTTATACTAATTTTGTCATTCCGTATGTAACGCTAAGAAGGAATCATCTCAGATCCCATAATGTATATATATATTTTTGCATTAGTTTAAAATCTGAGTCAGAGCTTAATGACCTGAGTATTTGTTGTAATCCTAAAAAGTTTCCTATTTAAAACCAGTAAAATCGGTCTTGTATATTAAAAGACATTAACCGATATCTGAATCAACATCTAAGTTATCAAAATCGGTTCAGTGGAAAATAAGTTGTAGACAAAAGTGTAATAGGGACACTTTATGTCTCATTAAGTGTCTCTGTGTTATACTTATTTAAAAACTAGTAAGAATGATAATATTCGGTTATGCCGATTTTTTAATACCCTCCACCACAAATACGTGTGAAATAAATACGATGGATCGCATACATAAACATACTTAACTTAAAGGTTTTCTCAGATATCGGTCTATACATTAAACTTTTTTAAAAATACTCAACCGATTTTGCTGATTTTAAATAGCAAACTTCTCAGGACATAAACAACTACACAGGCTAAATTTCATTGAGCTTTTTACTTGATGCAAGAATATATGAGATTCCTCATTAGCGTTACACACAGAATGACAAAATTAATATATACTCTATACGTCACTTGTGATGGTGGAGGTTATAAAAACTTTTATATATTGTATGCGTGTGTATGTGTAAGTGTGTATGTACGAAAAATAAAGTATTTATTTCACAAGCATTTATGGTGAAGGGTATTAAAGATTCGATATAGCCGAAAGAATATAACATTGTTATTTGTTCTTAAATAATAATGTTTGTTTTTCTATGTTTTGGAAAACACTATATTGATGTAAAACACTCATATTGTGACTAACTGGTTTTACTCGCTAATAATAATGGGTCCATTTCAGAAAAAAAATGTAAAATACATAAAATACTCAGATTCAATTGGACATACACTCACTCACACTGACACACCAACACACACACACTCCAAAACATTTGTCTTAAAAATGTTCTTAACGCAAATTTATTTCAAATACTTGTGTTTGTATTGAAAATGCAACAATGTTTGAGTTCAAAAAATACGTTAACTTAAAATTGTGAGGCAAAAACTCTTTTTTCAATTTTAATATTTTTTTTATTTATTTTTGCTAAAGAATAAAACAAAATTAACTATAAAAACATTTGTTGTACAAGCATTCATTTCAGTCTTATGAGTTCGATCGGTTTGAAAAATTATTAAAAGCTTTTAAGTCTTACAAAATTATAACGTGAAATATTAGAAGTTAAACACTCGTTTTTAAGAATATTAATTTGTTCGCTAATTAAAATATTAAATAAACGATAACAAGTGTAATTAAAACCAAAAAAACGAGTGCAAAGAAAAAAACCCAAAAAAAAAATAGTAATAAATTTTGAAAAAAAACCTAGAATTTTATAATAAAAATTATAAAAATTACTTGGTGTTGATTTTTAAATAAAAAATAAATAAATAAAATTTAATAAAAATGACTCTAAAAAATCAGGGTCAAACGAAGGATATAACAGATAATACAAATACATTTGTGAATACGGCATTTGTACACGATGAAAATGGTTCGGAAACAGTTTTTCGTCGTAAAAGTGGTAACGCTCATGGTTTACAATTAGAGGATAATTCAACTGGCAACAATAACAATAATGGCAATAATATTGTTGCCACACCCTCCATAGATTTTGATGATCTTTTACCCATGATTGGGGAATTTGGAAAATATCAAAAAATTTTATTTCTTTGTATGATTCCCTTCTACGTTCTTTGTGGCATTTGTTTATTTCTCTCAAATATTTTAACTCTTATACCGGAGCAACTATTGGTTGTACAGTGCCAGAATTAGAAGGCATTACCATTAGAGGAAAGGTAAATTTAATTAATTTATCTAACCAAGTAAAAACCTAACCAAAAGTGACCAAAAATTACGACCCTAACGGTCGTCGTAAAATGGTAACGCAGGTAATAAGGATAATCAACTGGCAACAATAACAATAATGCCAATAATATTGTTGCCACACCTCCATAGATTTTGATGATCTTTTACCCATGATTGGGGAATTTGGAAAATATCAAAAAATTTTATTTCTTTGTATGATTCCCTTTACGTTCTTTGTGGCATTGTTTATTTCTCTCAAATATTTTTTAACTCTTATACCGGAGCAACATTGGTGTACAGTGCCAGAATTAGAAGGATTACCATTAGAGGAAAGGTAAATTTAATTAAAATATCTAACAAGTATAAAGTCAATCCTGACTACTTAATAGCGATCAAAAATTAATGAACGACCCTCGTATGATTTTCTTTTAATTTATGCTTAAACTGCATTATTTTATTATAACACCAACATTTATGTGGAATTAGTAAGTTTGAAAGTGATTTTTTCTGCGGGTATTATGCGAGAACTGAAGGAAATTATGAACCGACCCACGTAAAATTTTGTACATTATATTCTGCTTATCCTAATTTGATCAATTCTTTATGATAATTCCAACGTATATGTGAGATTTAATATCTTCAAAATAATGTTTTTAAAGGGGCGGAAGGGATTTATGAGAAATAATGGACGGATCTTCGTATAAATTGGCACAAGATTTTAGTATATGAAAATTGCTTTGTATCTAAAACTTTTATTACCTGAAACCCCCATTCCTCATTTTATGACCTTAAAACTCAATTTCCCATACTTTAGTATGAGGGCTAAGTGAAATAATGGACCCACCATAACCATAGACTACGTCCTTGGGCCAAGATATTTATATAATTATCAAATTTCATAGCAATATTTTTATATTTGCGAGCTGCATTTTGTTTACATGGGCAGTCAGCCAGATGGACGGATATCGTTAAACTGACTCAGAAAGTGATTCTGAGCGATTTAACATCCTCCTACGGGGGTGTAGGGTATAAAAAATATTGTGCTTGATGCAATTAACTATTTAATTGTTTTAAGTTTATTGAACAAAAAATAGATTTTTAGAAAGTTTCGGTTTCATTAAGAGTTTTTTGGTGATTTACAATTGCATTAATATTCCCTAGATTTTGAAATGCTCAAAAATTGAAAAGTGGTCAAGCTGGATCAGTTACTAATTATAATTGATGTTTATTTGATTGTTAAAAAAATATTCAATTTGATTATTTATTTTTTTCATTAAACCAAAAACAAAACAAAATTTAAGGTATAAATTAAATCGAAATTAATCAAAAGTTTATTGTATTATTTATTTTTTTATTTTTATTTTATTTTATATAAAATTTGTCATTCCACGAAAAAATCAATAATTAATCATAAAAGTTTTCATAATAAATCATTATTAAATTCTGATTGCATTCAATTATTCTAAGTTGTGCAGGGTTGTCTTTTGGAAACTTTCTCAAGGTCTGTCTGTATAAACCAAATTCAAAGAAAACTAATTAAAAACATTAAAATTAGTTCATTAGAAAAACAATAAAAGAACCATATTTAAAACAACATTGTAATTTTGATTTAAGAAATAATTTTAGATAAGACTTAAATGAATCTATCGAATTTCAATTTTGGTGCGTAATGTTTTTGATAAGAGATTTTTTTTGTAGTGAGAATATGTGTATCTTTAGTAATTTTTTTACCCTCCACCACTACAAATGGTGAAGAGGTTATATTAACTTTGTCATTCCGTAAGTAACGCTAAGAAGGAATTTATATATTCTTGCATCAAAAGCAAAAAATCTGCCTGTCTGTTTGCTGTTGACACGCACACATCCATAATAATTGACAAAGCTCTCTGAAATTTGGCCTGAGTAGTTTCCTATTTAAAACCAGCAAAATCGTTTCATTATATTAAAGTATAAAGACCGATATCTGAGGCAACCCATAAGTTCATGCAAAAAACTTTCATAAAATTGTCAATTGTAAGTCAACAAATTAGAATAAAATTTTGTCAATCAAAATCGGTTCAGTAGAAGAAAAGTTATAGCCAAAAATATAACTAATTTTATGGCTCATTAAGTGTTCAATGTTAAATTAAAAAAAACGTTTATATATTATATATGTCTGTAAGTGTGTATGTACGAAACATAATGTGTGAAGTAAATGATACGCATTTGTGGTGGAAAGTATTAAAGATTCGGCATAACCGAATAAAATTCTTATTTGTTATTTATGAAACACTAAATTTCTAGTGTCTTATTGGTGTAGCTATTAAATAGCTCTTATTGATTGTCAAATTATTTTGGATCGTGTCATGCTTTCATACTTTCAGAGCTTAAGAAAATTTAAGAAAAAGTAAGAATTCTCTATTGCGGTGAAAAATTTTTGAGATAAATTTTAATAAAAATGAGTTTTTGGTGAAAAATGAAAAAATGAAAAAATGAAAAAATAATGTTTATTGAAAAATATTTTTTCATTATTGGAAAAAATAATGGAAACAAATTTCGGAGACTGAATTTGAAATTTGTAATTAATTATATTTGTAATAACAAAATGTAATAATAAAAATTATTTTTATGAAAATTAAATTTTTTAAAGGGTTGAGACAAAAAAATATGCTGGCAAATATTTCATTTATTGATTATTAATAGAAATAAAGCGTTCTTCCAGTAGCGCGTCTGTACTTGTGTGAGAAAAGTAAATATAATAAATAGAAATAAGTTTCTATCAAAATCTTAAAAATTTTGATTTTTTGAGTTATGACTATCTTGCGGCAAGTGAGCAATATGTGGTTAAAAATTTGCTTTATGTTAAATAAAAAATAATTTTGTGAACAATTTAATTATTTAAATATGAAGATATATAACATATTTCTGCGGAAGCTGTAGAAAAGTTTTAACGATAGTACAGCTAATTGTGAACTGAGAACTAAGACTTCATTTTCTCAAATCTATTCTAAACTGAAGATGTGAGTTCACCTATTAATCACTATCATTTATTAACATGAACAGTAAAAATTTTTTATATCTTACATATCGAGATAGTCATAATAGGTCCAATCTAAAGGTGTGAAATACCTTAATGCGAGTAAATGTGTCTTGTTTTATCCCTGCTAAAGTCAATTAGTTTGTCTAACGCTCTCAGGAAAAGCTTGATATTAAGTCTAAACATTACCGGGGGAGGCAGAATATCCTATTTTAATTTTGTTTCTGCGATAGTAATCAAATATTTTTTTTAAATGTCAAGCAAAGTACCAAGTCTTAAGTGACAAAGTTGTGATTATTTAGGACCTGTTTAACAGACTAATGAAACCTGTTAAATATTGTTTAAGAAAAAAAATTTTACTTTCAAAAAATTAAAAAAAAAATCATTATTGTAAATCTAAAGTAATAAAATTCAAATGTCATTTTAAATATTCATTTGTGCATTTAATTAATAACAGTAATTTAAATTACAACTTTAAATGATTTAAATAATGAATTATATGCATTTTCTAAAACCATTAATCGAATTGTGGATTAAGCTGAAAAAAGAATAATAAATTAATTAAAATATATCAAGATATTTTACAGGATACTTAAATACAAGGATCTTAAAAATACACACATTTTATATATTCTGTTGTTCTGAAAGTATTCTCATCACAATGTCTGCGAATATTTTTCATATTTCCTTTCACTATAAATCAAAGCAGATTTATGTCAAAAGCAATCAAGCTTTATGTCAATCCAAAATTATAGTTTTTTTCTTTAATTACTTTATCGTATGAAATCGTATGAAAAATATAGAATCCACATGCTTGTTACGGTATTGACTATGAAAATGATAATGACCGTGTATAGAAATACAAGTGTTACAATGTTTTACAACCGTTTTTTATTTTGTTCTTCTGGCCTCGTTCATAATACAAAAAACACATGGAAGCTATGCCATAAATTTGAAATTCAATTATTTAAAAAACGTAACGTTCCTCCATTATTTAAGTACCTGTATGAATATGTGTGTATGTCTGTATAATTCCCATACATGCTTATTATAAAAATTGGAAATGACATATACCACTTTAATACGAATTTTTAATACCCTCTACCACTTTGTGTCACTTTTGAAGCAAATATATTGTCAGAATATTGATATTTCATTTAAATTTGTGATAAGTTTCACTTCTGTCACTATAAACCAGAGCCACAGATTTACACAGATTTAATACGAAAGAATAAACTTACTAACAGTTACTAAGAATGTGAGATGTAGAATGAAAGAAAAACTTTAAAGAAAGTTATTTTATTTTCAATGGGTTCATATCGGATCAGATATACCATCAAATTAGCTTTTTAAAATTCAATCCATATGAAAAATATATGTCTTTGTTATGGACATTTTATAAAATGTAAGGAAAATAAATATTAAAAATATTTAAATTAAAAACATAGTTTCAATGGACATTTTTTAATGTTATTATTCCGAATGATTCAGAAAAATTTACAAATTTATCTCTATTATTTGAAACCCTTATTGTATGTATATTCTATTTTTTAAAGTCCATCTAAAAGAAAATTTGACCCTATAAAGAAAAAACTTGAAATGTATATAATGTTGAACTTCGTAACCAAGGTCATTCAAGGCTACATGATGTCTATTAAGTTTGTAACACCTATAATGAATCATCTCAGTTCTCAATACATTTATATATATTTCTTAACCCTATCAAATTCGGAGACGATTTTGCTGTAGTTTGTCTGTTATTTGAACACTCATTCTCACAACTATTGTCAATAAATCAGATTGTTTGTTATTGTTTTAAGAAATTTCCTGTTGAACATAAATGACAGCTACAAAAAATAATGGAACGACCCTTGCTTGATTTTGTTTTGTGATTTTTGCCTAATAGAAAACAGTGGGGCAAAATATTTTTTCGGAAACTAAATCTTTGATGTGGCATTTTAACTATGGGAGTTTAGTCCCCATGTGCGGAGTTGTATTGATATAAAGTCAAATGCCAAATTTCAGAACATCTTATGGTCTTTGAGTAGATATTTAAAAACACCTTTACATATGTTATTTATAAAAAAAAGAGTTCACTTTCTCTATTCAGTCCAAAGAATAACCATTTTAAACTTTAAAAATTTAAAAATACGATTTTCCTTTCTTTGGCAAAAAATGTCTTTAATTAATTTCAACTACAATAAATTTTTCTTAAAAACATGTACGAAATGCTTAAGTTCAAATTTTGTATCCAAACTCTTAAATATTTAAGTGCAGACCCTCTCGAATTTGACTCATTTTTATAAAAATTGTGTCTTTAATCCCAAAGCCTTAATTACATGGTGTTTTTTCAGATTTTTAATAAATATGGTCCACATAGACGAAAATCTAAAAAATCTCAGAAAAAAATAGTTATTTAAAAGCTACATAAACCTAAAAAACTTATATTTTTGAGGAGACTTCTGGGTCTAAGAGTTTGAGTTGAGTCTTTATAAATCTTCCAAAATTAAAATTTTTAAAATTGTTTGTAGATTAAAACTTTTAACTCTTATTTTCGATTTGATTCCTATATGTTATCTTGCAGAGTTTAAATTTTAAAAAGAGTTAATTTATTATTACTTTTTTTCACTCTTCGAAACGATAAAAATTTAAAAAGAACAAATTCCGAAAAAATGTAAAAAATTAATAAAAATTAATTCACACAAATTAGTTCGAAATCATGTGTATTTACACGTTTGCATGTGAACATTTCTTAAGTTAAATATTTCTATGTTTAAGATTTTTTTGTTATTTTTTGAGCGATTTTAAAAATAACATTCGATCTTTTAAACTTCCTTTAAAACAATGAAGAAAAAAATTTAATTAAAATAAAAAATAACTTTATTTTTTAATCTTCGCAAATGATTTTTAAAATGAAGATAATCCTAAAATAAAAATCTTGCCCCGAGTTTTTCCCTACTCTGGTTGTTTCAGATATTATTAGTTTAGTTTTCAACTCAACCGTTTATCAAGGTTTTTACCGGGAATAGTACTCAAAACATTTTTGATAAATGTCATTGAATTCACATCAGACGTGAGAATGTAAATAACGGATGACATATCTGAAGCATTTGAAGATTTTTTATAATCCAGGAAATATTTATTTAATGGAATCTTAAACGATTAACTTAACATAGTTTTATTCAAAACTTGTGTTGGTGGAGGGCATAAAAAAATAAGCAGATATTTTAACAAGTAACTCTTTCTTGGTATCATGACAAAATTTATTTAAATCATGACCTTCACAAAGCTTGGTAAATAAAAACTATTCTTTAAACAAAAATCTGCAAAAAAAAACTATGGGAATATTTAAGTTCTTTACAGATCTTTAGATATTTACTAGCGCTCTAACACACACGAATGCGGGAATATTTCTTTAGATTTGTTACTAACTCATTTGAAACTTTAAAATAGAAACAAAAATGAATGTATCTAAGTTTTTGTTTATTTGTTTGTTGTTGGTTTGTTTAATTGCAAACGAAAATTATAAATAAATAATAAAAATAAAAAAACTTTTTTTTAAACAATGCATGAATTATAAGTTCGGCTTGAAAAAAACACTGCACAGTGTGGCAAATCGATTTTTTTTATTTTTTCAAAAAGGTGGCAACATTTATTCACTTATAAAACCATTTTTGTACTGTGCTTTATATTTTTCTTATTATTTTATATTAATTAAAATTATTAATTTTATATGGGAATACAAACCTTAAATCCATTATTTTCGTAAAAGTCTCAAATCGCAAAGGTGGAATAATTTTTTTATTATCCTTAACATATAGCTACATAGATAATGTAAACACACGAAATAAAGATGATCATTGGAAATTTCCATATTAAAAAGTGGGGACTTTTTTAGTTTCCTTATTCAATAAAAAGTTAATTAAATATATTATATTAAAATTTCTAATAAAAATCATTAATATTTTCAATTTTGTTAAAGTTTAGATATGAATTTTATAAAAAATCTAATTTTAAAAATTGTACAACTGCAGTTCTTTTTGTTTAAAAATTGTACAACTTTTTCATAGATACTAAATACATGAGTTAAAAGTTTATAGCTCGCGTTAAAATTCTCCCTTAACTATGCTTCCACTAGTAAAATTTAACTATTTTATATAAATTTCTGCGGCATAAGATATCTCTAACGTTTAAAAAGTTACAGAATTATAAAAAAAAACCCGATTTGGACACACTGTGCAATGGACAATTATTTTGTAGCTTATAGTCAGGCTAAGCATAGATTAAACAAATCTATTTATAATAATGTATGTTGATTGTTTGTTTGTCTATTCGTATGTTTGAATGTTATTTTATATATAAATGGATAATTATAATATGTTGAAGACCTTGTTATTTTTAATGTTTAATGTTTGACAAAGAACTTTATCTGCCCGGCCATTTATCAAGAAAATGATTGAATGAAAGATTTAAACAATTTTTTTATTAAAACGAATTTAATCAAGTTTTTTTTGTTTAAGTAAATTCTTTTAAGATTTTTTCTTATTTTAACTATTTTTTTTATTTAATTAAACAACTTATAACATTCTATAAATGTTGCTGCTGCTGTCGGTTGGTTTCGTATAGTTTTTTTTATTATTACTATTATTAATTTTATTTATATTAGTTTTAATATGATTTAGTGATTGTTTAAATACTTCTGACCATATACTAATATCAAGGACATGCTGCTATTGACCGTAGCTAATTATTTAGAAATCTACTATGTTTAACTCTAAAAACCACAGTACAAAAACAGATCAGAACTATAAAAAAACTATATAAACTTTTTTTGAAAATTAAATTAACTTAAAAACTACATAAGTTTAATAAATTAAAATAAATGTTCAATGAGGAATCAAAATAAGGGTTATAAATTAATAAATACACTAAATTTTACTCGAAACGCTTTGCTACACAAAAAATCTTCTCAGTCCTAGATCGCGAGAGAAATTGTATGAACAGTACTTTGGTTCCATATTTTATGTTCTTTTATAATTCTACAGATAAAATATGGTTAATATTTGCATAGCATAACCCATCCGTCCTTCATTTTGTCCAGTAAAAGTTTTTACTTCAGAAATTAAGTGGAATGGACTCTCATTTCGATAATACTTTAGAATTCACTAACTTATATTTACTTTTTATCGGGGTTAGCTCTCTCTCTCTGACCCTATTCGTTCTATGTTTTGTCCAGTAAAACTGTTTCTTGTCAAGATTATATTTAGATATTCGATAATTAAGAATTGTTTTGTATAGGGGCTATCTATTCCCCTGATTCAATTTGTCCTATATTTTGTCAAGTAAAGCAGTTCCGTGAGAAAGTAAGGAACCAAATTTGAAAATTCTCGCTGATAATGTTATTAAGATTTTCGATTTACTTTGTATAAGAGTTTCCCCTCCCCCCGAAGCAATCGTAAATTTCTATAGATTATATTATTTTCGGTTATATTGGAATTATTTGTGAAAATTTCAGGAAAATCGGTTCATCACTTTAGCTGTATACAACAAACGAAAAAACAAACACAGATTCATTTTTACATAAAAAGATCGTTCCACTTCAAACAACAAATAATGCATTTTTGATATAGGAAATTGTTAAATTATTATTTTTAGCAACTTGTTCTATATTTAAATTTAATTCTTTTTAAACTAACAATTTTTTCAATTATTCACTTTCAATTTCTTTTGTTTTTATGCAGGAACAAAATGTCATGTGTTTTTAATAAAAACAAAGATTTGCATTTTAACTAATTTCGTGTATTGTACTAAAAATATAGGTCTTTGAATTTAAAATTATTCTATTTGAGACAGACACGAAGATATTTTAATATTTTATGATAATAAATAATCCCAAAATAAAAACTTTATTGTTATTGTTTTTGCTTGTGAATTGTGTTGTACATTACCTGTTTGGTTCTTAAGTCTTTTGTTTTATTGTATATTTGTTTGAAACAGATCAAGTGGAACCAAATCTCTATTAACAGTATTTTTTTATTAATTTTTTATTCATTGAATGTTAATTTAAAAGTGATATAAACAATTTTTATTTAAGTCAAGAATATTTTATATGGAACAGCAATAAGTAATTATAAAACTTTAACAAGTAAAAGCTTAATAATCGGCAAAGACGAACTATATAATACCCTACACCATATTGTTAGCTTAACATAACGCATAAACAAATATTTCAAGTGAGTGTTTTATGCTGAAAGAGAAAATAAGTCAGATTGTTTTTTGTAAATAATTCAAATTTGATTTTAACTTTTTTAATTATTTAGAATAGTGTTATAAAAATAACCTATGAAGTAGTCCTTCAAAGGATATAAAGGTTAATTTAAAAAATTAAAAAAAGTTCACAGTGGGGCAGTTTTTTCTTTTAAAATTAAATCCGTAACTTTTGATCGGCTGGATGTATTTGCATGATATAGTGATTGTAGAAGAGTGAAGCATTAAAACTTTTTCTGATATCTGCATTAATAAAAACAACAAACATGTTATATTTTTTACACACATTCACAATATTTGAATTTGATTAACATTACTATTTCCGGTTTTATTATTAACTTGTTATTTTATTTCTTAATTTATTAATTATTCAATTAATCTCTGTATCTGTTTAATTTAATTACTTTCAGATTAACTCTTTCCATACCTCGTATGGCAAATGGTGATTATCATAATTGTTTTATGTACAATATCAATTACACAGAAGTTTTGGCTAAAGGTATCCGTGTAGCAGATCCTTCTTGGCCCACCATGCCCTGCCGCAATGGTTGGTCTTATAATTTCACTGAAATTCCTTATGCAACAGTGGCCACCGAAGAGAATTGGGTTTGTGATAATGCCGCTTTACCCACATATGCTCAATCGATATTCTTCTTGGGTGCTATTGTTGGTGGTTTATTATTTGGTTGGATTGCTGATAAATTTGGACGTATTCCATCATTAATTGGCTGTAATTTGGTGGGTTTTGTAGCGGGTGTGGCCACAGCATTTGTAACGAATTTTTGGCAATTTGCCTTAATGCGTTTCTTTGTGGGTTTTGCATTCGATAATTGTTTTACCATGATGTATATATTAGGTAAGAATTAAGATTACATATTTTAAATGTATATACACATACATATATATACATATTTATTTACATTATAAACCAACAAAAGACATGGTCATTTAAAAATTGCTCTTGGTATTGAAATAAACATGAATAGAATTAATATTACTATAATTGCTAGTGGTATTAAATATTACACCATGTAACAGTTAAACATTATTACACTTAAACAAGTCAATATATACATAAAACTAGAGACTTCACAGATGTGTTTTTAATTTGTATCCTCCAGCACCACAAATGACGTCTATAACGTAAATAAAAAGTTATCAAAGACTCGATAAATTTCATCAAATCAAAATCTGAGTTGGATGTCTAATCTTCTATTTATCAGTCTTTCTATGTGTCTATCGGTTTGTCAGATAGAAGTCTTTTCACCCTTCTGTTGGAAACATTCTCGCGGTTACTTTTACTGTCGCAAACTGTATTATACCCTCCACGAATACAAGTTGTGAAAAAGAATATATTAATTTTGTCATTCCGATTGCCACATCAATAATGCGAGAATCTTCAAAAACGGTCTGACCTTACATGTATTCATTCTTCTGTTAGAAACCTTTTCACGGTCACTTTAATCATTTAATTCCATGAAATTCGGACTGATTGTTTGTAACTTTGTTGGTATTAGAAATGAACAAAATTAGTTCAGTAGAAATAAAGTTATAAACTGATATCTAAGACAAGAACAAAGAAAGAGAACAAGTAAGAATAAAAACAACCGAATCTCAATAAAATTGGTCTATATTTAGACCTTTATAAGGTTAAAACCATAAAAGGGGCTATAGCAAAACATGGACCAATATTGGTAAAATGAATAATATTTATTAAAGATTGTTAGAAAAATTCTTTCAGTAAAATTGGTCTTTTAAGAGTTTTATAAGCATAAAACAATATTCCGGGACGGGGTTATATAGGAGCTATGTCAAATAATGGCCACATCATTTCTTGCAGTTTTGGGCATCAAAAACTTTAGAAAAGTTCTTTTCCGTATTTTCAATATTGTTATAGATCGATATCTAAGATCTATAACATTTTGCTAATGAATCAACATGACTGGTTTCAAATGAGAAGCTGCTTATAACAAATTTCATTGAATTCGGACAATTATTCTATGCATGAGAATTTTCCAAACAGATAACAGACGGATGTAGCTAAATCGACTCCGAATTTGATTTGATTCAATAATTTATTTATATATTTATGAGGTCTAAGATTATCCTTTCTTAGCTTGAAACAAAAAATGACACTTGCGGTAGTGGAAAACATAACAATTAGGACTCAGGTTAATAACCAAGCAAACTTTTATCGCAATCGGTTTAGTATAATAAAAAATTTTATAATCTGTAATAAAGCTGTTGTTACTTTCCACTACAGTAAAGAACGGAAAGTATAAAATACTGCACAAACGCTATTAAAACTGAACATTTCATGCAGCATTCCGAAAATTATATTTTTCAAAGATAGGGCTATACGACCCTATAGGAAATATGAACCCATAATTTAAAATTTGAAAAAGAATTTAATGTTTATGTAAACTTCAATTCTGCGGAATATTATCAATATACTAAAATTTTTTAATTTTTAATTGAAGTGATTTTTGAAAGAAGGTCTCATATATGAACCGAACTAAAAACTTGGCATATAGATCGGTATTTATTTTATTAAAATACTTTTGTATTGACGAATTTATGTGCTCATAACCCCAATCCTGAAGAATATTTCTATAAGAGTTTTCGGAAATTTTGAACCAAACATCACCAAATTCCATAAAAATTGTTTGTTATTTCTATATAAAAATGACTTTAGTATTAAAAGATTCAATATTTAACTGTATATTTGTTATTTTTTCAGTTTTAGAATATGTTGGTCCCCGATATCGTACGTTTGTGGCAAATATGTCAATTGCTATATTCTTTACCATGGCAGCTTGTATGTTACCTTGGATTGCTTACTATTTGGCTGATTGGAAATTACTAGCTTTGGTCACTTCATTTCCTTTACTATTGGCAGTATTAACGCCTTTAGTAGTGCCCGAATCAGCTAGGTAAGTAATTCAATATTAGTAAACTTTAAATTTATATTACAAATAAATTAAAAATTTTTTAATAGATGGCTGGTATCTCAGGGAAGAGTTGACAAGGCTGTTTTGATATTAAAGAAATTGGAAAAGGTCAATGGCAAACATATTCCCCCAGAAACTTACAAGAACTTTACCGATAGTTGCAACAGATTAAGAGAAGATGAAAACAAAAATAATTCCTATTCCATATTGGATCTTTTTAAGACTCCCCGTTTGAGAAGAACCACCATTTTATTACTGATCATATGGATGGCTGTTTCTTTGGTTTTCGATGGTCATGTACGTAATGTCGGATCTTTGGGTTTGGATATATTCTTTACATTCACTGTCGCCTGTTTCACCGAATTCCCAGCTGATACATTATTAACTGTAACATTAGATAGATTTGGTAGAAGATGGTTAGCCTGTGGTAGCATGGTGTTAAGTGGTGTATTTAGTCTTTTGGCCACCATTGCTCCAGTAGGTGTTTATTCTGCCAGTTTAGCTATTATGGGACGTTTCTTTGTGAATATTTCTTATAATATTGGTTTACAATATGCAGCCGAAATTTTACCCACTGTTGTTAGAGCTCAAGGTGTAGCTTTTATACATATAATGGGCTATGTAGCCTCAATTATAGCACCATTTGTGGTTTATTTAAGTTATATCTCAACTATGTTGCCTCTCATTATATTGGGTATTTTGGGTATAGTGGGTGGTTTAATATGTCTTTTATTGCCGGAAACTCTAAATCATGATTTGCCACAAACTTTGGCCGATGGTGAAGAGTTTGGTAGAGGACAAAGTATATGGGATTTCCCTTGTTTGGCTAAGAAAATTGATGAAACACATGATTTAGAGATAAGAAGTCCACATTTTGTAAGATCTGCCCAAAGTGGTGCTTCACTAAGAGCTTCAACTACCGCCGAATTACGTTCAAGCATTTTGCAACGTTCAGTGAGATCACGATATTGTTCTAAATTATAATTTGTGTATTTGTAACTAAATAATGCAATGTGACGGAATTCATTCGTTTCAAATCGAAAATATCAAGGTTATTTTTCCAAAAGAACAGTTAGTATATTATTGATTGTGTAAATGCTTTCTATAGAACTGTAGACTGACTGTATAAGAATGTACGTACATGTGTCTATATACTGGAATTATATTATTCAGGTATTTTTTTCATTTAATTACACACATCTTGACGCTTACTAGTTACAAGTAATTGTCAACTTTTAACTATTAATTACACTATTTTCTTCATCTTGTAATTCGAAATTATATCCGAATGTTTACATAGGAAATGGTGTAAGGTTATGCATTTTAATAAATTTTTTCGATTAGTGGGTAGTTTGTATATTAATTTTTAAAAACTATAACCAGTTTAAACTATTCCTACTCTGAACAAAAAACCATCAAGAAATATTAAATTTTTCATACATCAATTAGTTTTAAACTGACATAATGTACTTATGTACATTTATGTATCATAATAATAACAAAATAAAATAGTTATAAAAGTTGCTATAAATTTTTAGTATTAAGTTAGATTGTATATTTAATTAATTGTAATTATAATTGTACCTGGCTGACTCTCAACTATTGTAATGCTTTTTTCTAATGTTTTATTAATTTCTCATTAAGTCAATTTGTAATTCGGAATCATTGGAATTGAAAAATTTTTAATACGAATTAATCGAAAACAAATTGTTTATCAGTAAAACTATGTACAATTGTGATATTAGTATTAATTTTATTAATTAAAAATAAATAAATAATAAACATGATTAATTTTACATTAAAATATTTTAACAATTGTATTTTTATTTGTGGGGAAATTTAAAAATCATAAAATACATAAAATTCAATACAGTGCAATTTTGATAATCCGAATACATGTAGTTTTGTGCTCAGTCATATTATAGAGCTGTCATGTTGAGATTTCGTTATTTTGAATATATATTTATGTTCAGAATATTTCGATTTCACTCCTTACTTATGCAGTTTAAGGTGACTTTCAGAAGATAGGGTTATATTTTATTGCAACATATTTTTCTATGTTGCAAACATCAGCACAAACGCATTATACCCAATCACTTATAGTGACGTAGGATGTAAAATTCAACCCTGCAGGAACCTCGATTTGTTCCCATTTTAATGTTTTTATATCATACTATTTTTTACTTACTGTGTTGATGTGGTTAATTTTTGCTTTTTCTTTTAGTATCTTGAAAAGAAAATACCCTGCATATCGAAAATTTTCTCCTTAGCCCCATTTATTGCAAACTGTGAACGATTTCTATGCATCTGCATTAAAAATCTTACTACAATGTCGTTCGTAGGCAATGTTCGCTTAGCCTGTAGTAGTCTGAAAAATTCATTTGCACGCGTTGCACAATTTATTGATATCTTCTTCAATGATGTAATTGTTATAAATCATAAATCTAATATAACAATAAAAATAATCTAATAAATCTAATCTAATATTTGGATAGAATTTAAGTCAGCATAGATGATATCAGACTGCAGTACATAGCGCAAAACCTGAAGCGGTATCAAATCATTGCCATCCCAGCACGGTGAGGGTCTTTGACACAATGCACTCCAGCTTTTCTAAATATTTGTTTCTCTAAGGCTTTTTCAAGCTCAGTAAAAAGCATTTTTGAGGTTAAACATTTTTTAAACTTTAACGATAATACGAAATTTATGAAGAAGCCGTAACTTAAGTAATGACAGTGCAAAATGTGCAAAAATATGAATTAAAAACATTCGATGTAAAAACGGTAAAACAACGGATTTTAATGTTTATTCTAGCATAAAAATATACCGATTGTAAAGGCAAAAATTTTAAATTGTCCGACCTGCGGATGCATTCGGATTGTTGCAGTGATCGGTCTTGTGAATTTCCGGACTGTCAAAGTTGTGCTGTAATTTGGAAACGGTTAAACCCGAACTAGAACTAAATTATAATTTGAACATTATTAGAACTGAACTACAAAAAATGTGAATACACATGGAATTAGTAACCGCACAAACTGTGTTTTCTTAATGACTCAGATACTTGAGAGCTATAGAGCTATGTATTGATATTTTTTAAAGTAGTTTTCAGAAATGGGTCTGTATTGGATTTAATGTCATGAAGAAAGATTTTTGTTTCGGAGCTAACTGAAATATTATACTGATCGTTATTAAGTTCATTAGGCTTAGACTTTTTCCAAAATATATTCGGATATCTCGAAAATGACGGCCGGCATTTCATTTCACAATGTTTAGTTCACATTCTTAAAATGTTTTCGCTAAAAATTTAGAAAACCTTTCTTACCAAACTATTTAATCTGTATTTCGAGAACTTTAGACACAACATTTTAGTCGAAGAATAGTAGATCAAACCTATTGAAATTAAAAATTATATCCAAAGATAATTAGATCAGAAAATAATCTTCATTTTGGCTCCGAAAAAAAATTTAAAAAGTCTCACTTCTTATCTTTTTATAAAAGTATGGAAATTAATTTCGTTTTTATCACTCATTTCGAATAAACTCACAAACGAATCACAAAGTTGTAATTAAAAAATAATAACTGATATATTTTCAAAGATAACGAGATCATAAAAGAGTATAAGAATTGATTTCAAAAAACCTATTTTTCCCGAAAATATTATTTAACAATGTTTTGTAATTAAAACAAATTAATTTCTTTTTATCACTAATTTCAACAAAATTCACAAATAATCGAAAAAGTTGTATTTAAAAACAATAAAAAATGTTTTAGTCCGTCAAACCCGACTATGTAATACCATACACCGCAATGTTGGTTATAAATAGTTGTTACGAAAAAGAAATAAACACGAATTTACACGTTTTAAAATGAATGTGGGGACTTGAAACTACTAGAGATTATGGACTGACCTTCATATAATTTTCACATCGACTTTTGTTTATATTTATATTAATTTGACCAACTATTAATACAATGAGAGGTTTATGCCTATAATCGTATAATTTGGCACATCGGTTAAGAACAGAATATATTAAATGATATATTTTTGTCAAATTGCGCTGAAATCATTTTATATTTAGGATTTTTATAAGCTTAAAACCTCATTCAGGTTGAACATTTTTACGGGAGTTTCCTAAAATATTGGACCGATATATATATACCAAATTTCAGCAAGGTATCTCGAAAAGTGCGACCTATAAAGTGTTTACAAAATTTACATGGATAGCCAACAGGAGGGACAGATAGACATCATTAAATTGAGCCAGAAAGTTGTTCTAAATATAACCGTTTACTTTAAGGTGAGTGTAACGCCAGTTTTTCTGTATGTTACAAACATAAGCACAAACGGATAATAATCCAACCACCTATAGGTGTGTCAGGTATTATAATAATATGAAATATAATAAGTAGATCACAAAAAAATAAAATTTTACTTTCGAAAACAGTAACGAGTCTTATTTCTTATCTTTTTATTCAAATATGTGTTATTATTCGGTTTTATTAAGGAGACCAAATATTGCATATCTCCAGAACGCTATACATTTGCCTTTGTGTGAGTGAATCATCAATAAATTACATTGAATTATTGCTCCCTCTGCTCAAATTGATAAGAGAACATTGGTGGTTTATAGTCTACATGTGAAGTAAGTAAAATTTGCTGTGTAACCTCGCTAATCTATATTTTTTGGACACCTCTGCTCCAAAGCTTTTTTGATCTCTAAATTTTAAGAAAAATATGGTTGAACTCTTTCTCTCTTTCTGGGTACGTCCCCTCAACTTTAAAAAAAAAATAAATCAAGACAAACGCAAAGATGAAAGCGATCAACAAGATTATTTTTAAATCTTGCGGGAAAATCCAATATTCAATACAAACGACCAACAGAAACGACCAGTAATGGAATAATGTATGTATGTGCGTATATGGTGATCAAAATGTGATTGTAAAAAAATCCCTAAAAATATTGGATTATCATCATTTTATTATTTAATGAATAACATGTATTTTTTATGTTATCAGTGAAAGCAAAAAGAGATCAATTAAGTTATACATAAGGAAATATGGGAACTATTAAGATGACTCATAAAATAAGTTACTTATTTTTTATTAAACCACAAGATTTATTCATATTTTTCATTTTCAATATAAAAATCGTTACAAGGAATGCATAAGAATAATACAAATAAGGGATCATTTGTAGTATTTAATTTCCCTAAAAATAAATTTGTACAGATTTAAGTATAATTTGTTTCAATAAATATTGTTAATTTTTAAATCGAATAAACCGTAAAAAAGCTTTTTATCAAATAAATGCTTAAAATAGTTGTTCAATCGTTATTATTTTCTCAACCATTCAAAGGTCTTAAGTCAAACTATTTTTTATTAAACAGTACCAGGCAAACTTGCCCGTTTACAAAAAAGCCTAGTTTAGATGGAAGGAACAGTTCGCTTGATGATTCTAAAATAAAAAAATAAAAGGTATTTTCAAAAGGGCTCCCAACACATTTGATAGGAAAGCAGTCTGTCAGCTTATTGCTCATACTATTTCGTAAGAAAAGCTTTTAAAACACAAGGAAAAGGTTTTAAAACACAACGTTCAAAAAGTTCCCCGCAGAACGCTAATAAAAATTTAAAGTACAAAAATAGAGCACGGAAATTGCAAGTTATACAAAAAATATTCTTGTTTCATAATAGATACAAAACGTATGACCTGAAGCTCGAGGGAATATTGAAAAAAGTTTAGGTCCCAAATGCAGTCCAAATTTTCAAAAAGTTCTTGGTATGGCAAGCAATATCCAGTTGCGTCAAAAAATTCAATCATTCGTTACAACGGGCTCTATTAGTATCTAAATATTTATAAAAAAAGCTGCTTCCGTTTATAAAAACACACCTCCTTATTTTTGGTCTAACTTGCCATCCCGTCAACATTGTAAACAAGATATTGGATATGGTATTTTTACCAAGAGAGGCCAAACTGCCAGAAGCTAAGGCGAGTGAAAAGAGATTGGGCTCTTGTTAAAAGAGAAGTGAAGGCAAATCTCTTAACTGGCCTAATCTAAGGGGAGTGCGGAGAGATTGGGATAAATGCATTCTAAAAAAATGCAATTGTGGCGGTAGCTCAATTTTTTCTGCCCGTTGCAATTTTTACAAACACATAATACCACCTATGGTGGCGTAGGGTATAATAAAATGTAAGTTTAGTGATTTCGATTTTAATAGCGTATATGAATAAGAATGTTTCGATTTCACTACTTATTTATGCCATTTGAGGTGATTTTCAGAATTAAGGGTACATGAAGGTTATTAGAAGTTATGAGCCAATAATTGTTATATTTGGTTCATTATTATTATTATTATTATTATTTTGTTTAAATTTGAGTCAATCTGTGTGTATTTATGTGTTACAAACATCAGGACAAACGCATAACACGCAATCACTTGTTATGGTGGTTTTTCATTCTTAAATTGTTGAAGTTTTTTTTTCAGAAAAGCTCAAATTAAGATTTGAATATATTAATTTTTTTCGTGCTTTTTGATTTCATTTAAGCTCCAGTAAATTTTTCAGATGTAAAACTTCGGCAACACCGTTGCTAAAAAGTTGTTTTTATGCGGATGAATAAACCAAATAGTTTCAGTCGTTTATTGAGTCTCGATTGTTGATTATTCATTCGATGTCCAAAGAGTCTTCAACTTTTAAATAAAAAAATAAGTGAAACGGCAATTTAAAAATTATTTCCAGTATTTTTTTTTAACAAAAGAGAATAAAAGACAACAGATTTAACAGAAACAAAAATAAATTATTTATTGTTGTTGTTGTTTTTGTTACGTATTTTTCATTTATTTATTTGTTGTTTTATTGGAAAAAAATGTTTAAACATGGAATTTTGGTGTTTTTTATGTGTTTTTATATTTTATTCTCAGTAATAACTTTAGGAAGTTTACAAGTACAACAAGTAATAATTAAATCTCATCTATAATGATAGATTTTTAAATATCTGTTCTATTTTATCAATTTATTTCTTTATAGTCTTTATGGCCAGATGATGATAATCATTTTAATAAAACGTTGGCAAATATAATGCAACCGAGAGTTGTGGGATCTCCAGGTCATAGTAAAGTTCGCAACTTTATTACAAGGTAATAAAAGAGAGTAATAGTCGATCAAGATTGACTTTAAAACACGCTACATATTGGCGCAAGCATGAATAATAATAGACCGACTCTCGTATAATCTGACTCGGCTAGCATAAAATAAGGAGTGAGTTCGAAAAATTGTTAACACACTTATATATTAACAGGACGCTAAGTCAGGCCTTTATGAAGTTTTATGAATGGAAGTAGACTTTTTTGTGAACATTCCTTGATGTAAATTTCGGTATTTATAAAACCCATTGCAATAAATGATTGGCTTCTTTTGCGAAACTGCATATTACTTGTCATACCAAGAACTTTTTGGGAAATTTTGACTCCTTTGAGGTCCTAAACTTGTCTGTAACATTCTCTTGAGCATCAGCAACATAAAATTTTTGACCAGGAAGTTGCTAAAATTCTGACAGAACAAAATTTTCGTCATTCTGTGAGGAACTTTTTTAGCATTATATATTTTTAAACACGCATTAGCTTTTACTTTTAAGTTGTTTAGAATTTTTCGATCCCACTATTACTAATATACTTTTTTAGTTATTTTAATTCCTTTATTTATGAGAGATTTATTCCTTTTAAGGTAATTTTTGGAAATGTAATTTTATGGGGCTTTACATAAATATGTACTGATCCTTGTGAAATTTGTGATATTTTCTGTTTGTAAAGAAAATTTTTACAACACTAACATTTTTGAAATATATGTGGAAGTTGGTGTGTATGGGGCTGAAAATTCTTAAAATTTATCATGTGTATTTTGACAAATAAAAATAAATACTAGTGACAATATTAAGTTGAAATATAAAATATATATCTAAAATATTGGACCAATCAATAATAACTTTGTTAAATCGACACAGAAATCGATTCTTAATCGAATGATGTATTTAAAAATGATGTTTGCAATGTTTTTTTCTCCTCGTTGTAAACTTATCCAACCACCTATAGAAGTGTAGAGTATTATTTTTAATGCTGTGATAATTGTTTATTCGAATCAAACTTTAATGAATAACTAAAATTTAAATCAAACAAATGAGAATGTTTTGACCACACACCACAATGTCGTTTATAAATGATATTTACGAAAAAATAAAGAACGACCCTAGTAGAAGGCAGCTTGTATGAGACCTATGGGAAGAAAATTCGCAATTTATTAAGTTTGTGTTTTTGTGCTGAATTTGTAAAGACTGATTGAGCCTGAATTACTTTTTGAGTCGATTTAACAATTTCTGGACATCTATATATGCGTTGTCATCTTCTCACATTTTTTTTTTTTGAACTAACAACTTAAATTACTCATGTTCGATCCAGTAGTTTAGGTAGTTCCCATACAAAAGTCCTGCCGTAAAGTGGTTATTCTCAGAGATCAATATATACACTAATAAACTATTAGCATTAGTTTAAATCTACTTTCCCAATCTTAGTATTGCAATAATATTTCTTATATTTATGATTTAAATAACAGAAAATATTGTGCAAATTTTTGCCTTCTCACCTCCCACCTATGAAATCAACCCATATATTTAATAAACAATTTTTACTTAAGCAAAAATATTAGCACCAATTTCTAATAGGGTCAGTTTGTGATATTTTACATCTCCTCTATAGAATAGGATATTACACTCCAACTAGTTTGATATTGATTTTAAATTTAAAATTAACAAAACAAAGTTTTAACAAATTCGTAGATTCTATGAATCATATAACGAATATTTTAATACAATTTTGGAATTTCCTAAATTAATCTTTAATATTCATATTATTATTTTTTTTCTATTTTGGTAGAGAACTACAATCATTGGGTTTTAACACCGAAGTCGATGAATTTTCTGAAAAAGTTCCCATATTTGGAAATGTAACATTTGCAACCATTGTTGGTATTACAAATCCTGAAGCTAGTGACTTTTTAGCATTATCATGTCATTATGATAGTAAATATTTTCCAAACGATCCTGGTTTTGTGGGTGCCACAGATTCTGCTGTACCCTGTGCCATTCTACTTAATACGGCCAAAACCCTAAATTCTTATCTACTAAAAAATAAAAATCGTAAAGATTTGGGCTTAATGGTACGTATGTTTGATAATTAAACTTTACTATTTATTAGTTTGTTATGACGCAGTTATAGTAGTAGGTGTGTATGTTGACACTTTGATAGTAAATTATACACTATCTATAATCAATGCATGTCTTATACATCATTAGTATTCATATGATAACTATTGCAAGCATGAAACATATTGTGTATTGATAATATATTACTCTTTTTAATATAAATATTTTTTACTTCCTTTATTTTTAGCTAATATTCTTTGATGGTGAAGAAGCTTTTAAAGAGTGGACAAATACAGATTCTCTGTATGGTTCTCGTCATTTAGCCAGAAAGCTTTCAAACTCTAAAACTAAAAGTACACCAAATATACGTCATATAGATAGAATTGTAAGTAATTTTATGGTGTCATATTTTTCCTGCTAAGATTAATTTAAATTATTTATTACAGGAAGTTTTAGTTCTTTTGGATTTGATAGGTGCTGCCAATCCCAAATTTTCCAGCTTTTATTCCAACACCCATGGTCTACATAGCAGTATTTGTGATATTGAACAAGATTTGATTAAACAAAATCAATTAGAAGGACATAATAGAATGTTTTTCAAACGTCCGGCACAAGGATTTATAGATGATGATCATCGTCCATTTTTGCAAGAAAGTAAGAACCATTTAAATAATAATTTATCAGTTCAATTTTTCTCAATAATAAATAATTTCAGATGTTCCCATTTTGTTTATAATACCTTCTCCATTCCCACCACAATGGCATACACCCAACGATAATGCAGCTAATTTACACTGGCCCACCATTAGAAATTTCAATAAAATCTTCCGAACATTTGTTTTTGAATATATGCAGCGTCATCGAGAAAGAGTTAATTTAAGATTTTTCTGAAATAAACTCATGTGTCTGTATCTATATTAAAAATGAAAATTTTTGTAATATATTTTCCGATTTTTTAAATTTTATCCATTAAAACTATTGTTAAAGACATAGTATAGAACATTTTTAATTAACAAAATGTAAGTATGGAGTGTGTGAATTTATCTTCTCTTACGTCCAATAGCAGCCTTTTTGCCGGGCGCTCTTTGACCTCGGCCACCCTTTGGTTTTTTACCCACTGCCTTACGACTACCTTTTCCACCTCCTTTTTTGTTCTTTTTACTTTTTTTGCCCACATCTTCATTGGCTTCTCTTCTGCAAATAAAAACAAAAGAAAAATATGTTTGAAAATGTTTCTTACATCATCTACAATAAAAAGACAACTTACTCTAGACGTTCATCTTGTTTCTGTAGAGATATTGCTTTTTCAATATCAATTTTAGGTTTTTTATTTAATACACTCTTAATAAGATCCAAATTAACTTCTTTTTCTGGTTGATCGGTAATGTGGGAAGCTTTACGTTTTGATCCGGGTATCAATTCCTTAACACCAATACCACGAGCTTCCTTTTCTTTTGGCAATTTACTTTGGAATTTACCTACTGAAGCCGTGGAAGCCTTTGCAACAGTTACTGCTGTTAGCAACTGTCCTGAAGTAGCAGCCTCTGAACCTAGATAACCACTGCGAGGTACTTCTTCTTTTCTAGCTCTAACAATGTTTTTCATTCGCTGAATTTCGTTCTTGGCTACCTTTTCATTGCGTAAATCGGTTTTCTTTTGGAACATATCCTCCATGGGATCAACATTTTGTGGCACTTCCAAAACCCAATCCTTTTGTTTCTCAGCTTCGGCGCGTCTGTAGCCATATGTAGGTACCCATTTCTAAAATTGAAGAAATGTTAATCACTGCTTAGAAATTTGTTGACTTAATTTTTTAATTACTTACATCTAAAGTCTCATCATAAACTTTTTTATCCTTTTTCTTTTTGGTAATACCTTTCTCCTGTGCAAATTTCTCCCATTTCGTCATGGGCTTAGGTCCGGGAACCTTGCGCAAACGTGGCAATACTGTGGAAGGTGCTGGCAGTTTAGCCACAATGCACTCTTCTACACGTTCTGTAGGCAATTGCCATATTTCGTTTATCAGTAGTTGGGTGTTGTCACGAGTTAAATTTAATAAATAATTTTCTATGTTTTTGCTTTAATTAAAAAATACATAAAGATTAATATGTTATGCTATTAATTTAAACAATTTTAGATTTACTTTAGTTCGTTTTCATCCAAATCATTGGGATCTGTTATCAACATCATGCCCACATCAATCCGACATTCTAAATGTTTGTCTACCGTTATGGGTTTATACTTTTCCAACTCTTTTTGTTGTTTTTCTAAAACTTCTTTAACAATATCCATTTTTTCTGTTTTATTTATTAAATTATTCCAAAATATTCATATAAAACTAACAGAAATCTTTTAAAGTTTACAACAGCACGTGTTAATGTTTACTTTTTAATGCTCAACAAAATAAATGTCAAAATAATACTCATAAACAGAGTTGTATTTAAGAGAATTATTTTTTACAGGTATATAATATGTAGGAATGCATCTCCATGACTGTATTTGTGTTATCATATCTCTTGACATTACATTTTACAAACACATGTATTTATATGAAGAAAAAGAAGAAGCTGTTTGTTTACATTTGTTTGGTAGTAAATAAACTGATTCCGTCCTCCATGTGCGTCCAAAATGCAAAATAAGTCCTTAAGACTATATAAAAGTGAAATTATTGCTTATTTTAGTGTTTATGTTATTTATATTCTATACGAATTATGGATGTTAATCGAAGCTCGACACAAAATATGGAAAATATCTGTTTATGAATTTCCAAAAGGCTGGCCCATATTAAATTCCCTCAAAGATGACACAAATGACGAGTTATATGCCTTCGGCGAATACATTAAAATTTATTGGCCGTGGTATATATTTCATTTTGGAGTAACAACAATAATTAGGCGATATAAAAGAGAATGGCAAAGTTTAACAAATGCAATCGTGTGTTATATTATACTATTAATGACAATGAAACTTATATCGATAACCCTCATTGGATGCCTAATAATGTCTTATTATTTTGTTACCTGGGGACATTCGAAAGTGTTAACATGGTTGCTATCAGTACTATGGATGATTGTAATGATATTTTTAAAATCAAGTCGTTATCTGCAAGAAGATCTTGGCTACACGGAGTTTCATAATGTAATGGTGACACTGTGTTGGTCGATATTGCGAGGTTGCAGCTTTAGTTTGCAATGTGAAAAATCCTATCGCATGAATGAATCTAAACTGGAACGTAAATACACTTTGCAACACTTTTTAGGATATATTTTATACTTTCCTTGCCTCATGTTGGGCCCTTTTATGGCTTTTAATCGTTATATTGTTTTGGAGCACAAAAATAATAATGAAGTAAAGCAAAAAATTAAAACATTCTTTTGGCAATTGATCAGAGTGGTGTTTTGGTGGATTATTTTAGAGATAGGCACCCATTTTATATATGTACATTATATGGCTGTGGATATAACGGCAGTAGAAATTCTTGACACTAAATTTGGGCTGTATGCTGTGGGTTATTTTATGGGACAATTTTTTTTCATGTATTATGTTATCTCATATGGTTTAGGAATAGCATTTGCCCAATATGATGGCATGCAGCCGCCGCGAAAACCTCGTTGTATTGGTTTAGTCCACTACTATTCTGACATGTGGAAATATTTTGATGAAGGTCTTTACGAGTTTCTCTTCACCCACATATATGCTGAATTGTGCAGCAAAAATTCCTCGATAATAAGAAAAATTCTAGCAACTGCTGCAACATTTTCATTTGTTTTTCTATGGCACGGCTACTATGGATATGTTTTCATATGGAGTATATTAAATTTTTGTTGTTTGATTGCTGAAAAAATTGTTAAAGCACTTATTAAGTCAACAACTTATAATTATGTGATGAAAAATAAATTGAAGTTTACAGATTCGGGAATTCAACGTTTCAATGCTGTGCTTGGTTCTCAAATTTTTATACCGGCTGCATTTTCAAATTGCTATTTTATAAGTGGTTTGGAAGTTGGTAACTATTTAATGAAAGGTGTTTATCAAGGTGGTTGGTGGAACTACTTAACTTTAACATTTTGTACTTATTGTTTCTTTCAATGCTGTGAAATATTATTACAAACTAAATATGTTAAATAAGACTTATGTACCATATGATGTATATATTTGTAAATAATAAAGTTAATCTCAAGTAAACTTTTGTATAATAAAATAATTTTATTAAATTATATTTTTTCTTGAAATAATTGATTCAACCAGATAAATAAACATTTCTTAAAAGAGAAACATTTTGAACATTTTTTAATGAAATTTCACAAGGACATTCTTTAGATGTATTCAACTGACTATGTGCATTTCTAATTAATTTACATTTTTTTTTTGGTAAATAATGAATTTTGAATACAATTCCGACATATTTATTTAATGAAAAACTATAAAAAGATTCCCATTTTTAATTCCGAAATAACCAAAATATTAATTCTAGAGGAACTTGTTTCAAAAATTTACTTATTAGATTTGCTTTTTATATGTATTTACGTCACAGAGTTTCAAATGAAAAATAAACTGAAAATAAATCTGTAACTTCAGAACTGCTAGTACGACTTCAATGAAATTTTACATGTGATAGTAAAAGTGAAGGTTTAAGTTTTGTGTTCGGACTGTGTGAAACGCAATTTGATCTCTTCGGTTTTTAAAAATAAAATGATCCAGGTTCCTTATATCTGAACTGACTTTAATGAATTTTATAAGAGTGGATTTATATAGTGAAGACCTAAAAAAAACCTGGACGTATGGGTGGTCTATTTCTTATAGTTTAAGAAATTTTTAGATTCAAAAATTAAAAATTCAACCTTTTTTCACAACATTCTAACCTTTGAAGGTTGATATGTTCTAATTTTTTCAATAATAGACATTTTTGCTCCCCGATATCGTTTGGAAAGTTATAGTAAGAATGTGAAAAAACAATATAACGTTAATAGTTTATATCAAGTAAGTGAAAAACTTGATTAAATTTGGTTGGCTGACAAAAATTAATTATTTGCAAAAAAATTATTTCATTGAAAGCAGACTAGCTGTTTTGAAATTACATATTTATTTCCATTTAATTTTTTATTTGAAATACTGTGCGACAGAAAATTTTTCAAAATTAAGATAACAAATACAGTTGAAAAATATTGCCGCCTTATTGGAAAAAAAATACATTTAATTAATATTTATGATTGGTTTTACCTATTATGGAGATATATTCTTTCAAATTGACATAATACGAAACAAATTTTATATATCTAAACTTTTGTCTTTACATCAAAAACTACTAGGGGGTGAAAAACAATTCTGTTATAATTATTTTTGCTCTTTAATAGGAAAAAAATTAAAATTGATATCTCTATGATCTAGACTTGTTCCGAATTATTAAAATGGATTGTTAATTTGAGATCAATTAATACTATAAGAATTTAAATCGAAATCACTAAAAAATACAAAAATCATACAAAGAGCGGTTATAGTAATATTTTTTTATAATTAGCAAAGTCAACATTATATAAAGTTAATTTAAAATAATAAATATCTTCAGAACTCTGAACCGCTTGATATATAAACAAAGAGCAAAAACTATTTTGTTCGAATAAATACAACTCTACACCAAAAACTATTCCAAACACTTCCTCAAGTTATGAAGTTTCACAAATTCAGCTAACTTCACTCAATAGCTGTAGTGTCACCGCCATGATGTTTCCTGTTTCTTTTCTGTCATCGCATTCCCAGACAAAAGGTGAGATTTTTTATTTTCTCCTGTGAATTTGTTGAGATAACACGTGTAAAATTTTGTGAATGAATGAAAATTTCTAATCACCATAGTCTAATCAAGTCTAAATTATTGTGCCACTACCCTTAATTACGAAAATGCTGATATTAAACATCATAACTACGGGTAAATATTCCAAATTTCTACACGTGCTAAGCTCAATTTTGTATAAAAGAAAAAGTTAATTTGTTATATTTCATAATGATGAACGAAAAAGCGGAAGAGTTCCATGAAGACTATATTCATCACCCAGAACTGAAAAAAAATTTAACAAATTTTCTTAGTATTAATAAATTTATCATGTTGAATTCATCAAACTAATCGATATTTGTGTTTTCGAAATTCTTTCAACAGATCTGAGATGGCCACTACTTCATCGCACCTTAACTGGTTGATCATCCGCAACAACAATGCTTTCTTATTGAAGAAGCGTGATATCAAGAAACCATTCTCCACTGTAAGTATTTTTTCCATTATGCTTGCTATTAAAAAATTACAGTGATGTATTGTGAGACTTCACAGTGATATTTGACTAACACGTGATAGGAACGATTCTCTACCCTGAGCAATATAGATAAATCGATGTTATTTTTATGTTTGCAAATAAAACATTGCTATTTAATTATTAATTTCCAATTTTAGGAGCCTAACAACTTGACCAATGTCAGTTCGTACCGCTACAGTGGTCTTGTGCACAAGAAGACACTCGGTGTTGTTCCAGCCGCCGATAAGAAGGGCTTCACAGTTGTCATGAAGAAGGGTAAATATGCCCAACGTCCTGCCAAGAACACCGTTAAAGTAACTATGAAGGCTGGTCCCAGAAGGTCTTTAAAGAAGTTGAGAAACCTTTTGACCGACAACAAATACCGCAAGGACTTGACCCAGGTTAGTTTTTTATTATGTATTTTTAAATTTTGTATATATCTTGCATGATGATTTCTTAATTTTATCACCAAGATCGCTGAAGGATAGTGTTGAAACTTTTAAACTGAATTTATCAATAAAAATTTTTATTTACACTCTTATTGGCTCAATACCAAATAATGTTTTTTATTTTTTTAGGCTGCTTTGCGCCGTGCTTCTGCTGTGTTGCGCTCACAAAAGACCCCGCAGGTCAAGAAGACCAAGAGACCAGAATAAGCGTTATATAACTGGAATAAATTTTTAATATTAAACGGAAAAACACCTTAAAAGATTGTTTTTTATTTTGAAGTAACAATAGAAACATTTTGTAAAATGTTATAGTAAAATTTGAAATTTTATTAGTTAACTGTATTGAAAACGGAATTCTAAATTTTGTTGATACGATAAGAGTTTTTAACAAAATTTGGTAAAGGAATAAATGGTGTTATCGGCATTGTACAAGAATAATTTGATAATATTACTGTCACATCTTGATATATATCTTACAAATTATCTTTATAAATAATATTCTGTAATACGTCGTTCGATAGTTTACTGAATATTGAGCAGTTTGTATTAGTTTTTTTAATAGTATTCTATGATTAATAACTAGGTGGATACACGGGGTATAACAAGCGAATCGCTTAATGGAGGTAAGTTCGTATTCTCATGTTAAAATTAATTCCAAAAAGACGTCGCCTAATTTCATAGTTCTGTTGGTTTTAAGCAACTCTAATGTCGCAAATAGGAAATAGTTTAGTAAATATTTAAGACTTCTCCCAAAAATGTAAAGATATTTCTTGAATGTGATGTGGTTACCAAAGATGTTTTTATTTGAATAGCCATATATATAAAAGACACCTATGCTTTCGTAAAATAATAAAATTTGGATTCTGTGGGTTCCTCTCCCCGAAATAGATCTGCTTAGACTTTTTTTGAAATCAGGGGATACGTTTCTTTTTTAGTTTTTGAACTCAGCGGGTCAGAAATCTAAATTATTGTCTGAATTCTGTAAAAAAATCTTAATAATTGGATTCAATAAAAATATTTATTATTTTTAAATTTAGAATGGAATTTTCTTTCAAAATGGTGGTAAAATTTTTCACTTCAGAATCAATCTGGACTATACAATTTTATTTCAATTAAAAAAATTTCACGTAAATGAATGTAAAGCATATTCGAAGACATAAGGAGGAACCCTATCTAAATTTTGTTAATTTTCGAATCTTAAGTTCTTTGAGGAGGAAAAAGAATTTAAACCTTTTTCTACTTCACTAATGAATTCCAACTAAAAAATCTTTATCAAATTTTTTCGAAACTCATTTTGTTGCTATAACTGTTTACGATTTTAAGACGCCAATTTTTCCAAATATTACAAAAAAACCAATTTGAAAATTGTCAAAAATGTCTGCAAAATTTGAAACATTGAAATTGAATTTCAGCGATTTTTCATTTTATAAGATTCTAATTTTTTCCATTGCGATATTTAGGAAAGAACCAATTAAAAATTACCCACAAATTAGATGTAAATAGGTAGAAAACTGAAAGTGATATTTTTAAACCTGTATATAATAAATATATATGTATAGCATTTCCAATGAAAAATTACTATGGGTAATGTGTATCATTTGAATTCAAACCAAATTTCTTTCGAAAATTCAAATATTCCCTACTAATTCATAGGAAAGCAATCGCTTATTTCATATTAATGAGATAGATTTGAAAGTAAAGATGTATTGTTTTATTTTTTCAATGTCGGGACATAAAAGTACGGTTGTTTTCCTAGCCACTGGTATTAAACATTTGAGATTTTTTAACACACTTAAAAGAGTTTCATTAGGAACACTTTCCTTTTTCACAGGAAGTGTCAACAGTTTTTATAATGTTGCTTTCAATTCGCAGAGTTACTTTCTTCAGCCAATCTGTGAGTGATTTGAAATCTGGTTTTTCCCTATGTTCGTCATCGAATTTTACATATGATTCTTTTCCATAATGGATTTGCCCTAATAACAATAATTGAAAAATACAATAATTGAAATGCAACAATCCTTTTCAAACTTTCTGTATGTGCTACAGCATTATAACCGTTTAAGATTAACTAAGGTAAGGACTTTGTTAAAATCTTTTTTCTATGGTCTTTACCAGTAATAATTCGTTATTAATTTTGATTCTTAAATTAATAAACAAACCTGATTACTGCCTCATACACGAAAGTTGTGTGATATGAAAATCCAAATTTCAAAACTGACAGCTCTGAATATGAAAGCTGAGTGATATGAAAATCCTACTCTGCTGCGCAGGCTTGACTACGAACATCGCAGGCAGTGCTCTATCTCAAATACATTGATGCTTGAGGGCTAAAAAAAAGGCCGGTCGTCAAACCACTTCAAGCTTATAAGAAATGCATTGTGATTTGGCTTGAACAACATCTGCTGCTGAAAATTCTCGCAGATGGTTGCAGTCGGCAGCGAAAAACTGTCAAATTATTATTTTCTTTTGAAATATTTGGCAGATTTTGTGAGATTTCTTGTTTTTGATATTTTAACATGTTTTTTTAAGAATTATTAAATAAAGTAGTGCACAAAAGCGTATTGCTTTTATTCAAATTTTAATATAAATATTTGTAGAAGTTTGAAAATAAAAATAAACTTCTTTTGATTTATTGTTATTGTTTGTGCACGTGTGCGAAAATGGTGATAATTGGAAGGATAACTCCGCCAAATATCGGCTTGGCATTCTCATCAGAAAATGTTCAATTAAAAATTGGTGAAAAAATTATCGGCACTGGTAATGTGTACATTAGTCAAAAGTAAGTTTCTTTTTTCTAAAGAGATGTGCGTTTAAGTTTGCAAATATTAAATCTGTTATTCTCAGTTCCCTAGTTTGGCGTCCTAGTAATATGGAACAAGATGGAATTTCTATATATTGGAAGCAAATAAGTGTACACGGAATTTCTGCAACACCCAGTAATTGCATATATTTCATGCTCGATCATCAACTTAAATGGCCGGGTATTTATGAAGGAGAGACTCATAATCATTCCAATGGCATTGCAGAACATCCTCAAAGTGGCAGTGAAAACGAGAGTGAAGATGATGATAATGATGATTATGAAGATGCTCAAGATGTTCAGATGACAGAATGTTGGCTTATACCACAAGATGAAAACTGTGTGAATACAATGTATCAAGCCATGACCGAATGTCAGGCGTTACATCCCGATTCTGGCGACAGCATATCGGAGATAGTGAATATATGGATGATGAGGGTGATGATGACGATGATGAAACCGCGCTAGGCGGTGCCGATGAGAATGCAAGTGTTGATCAGGCCGGAGATAACATGAATAATATGTCTTTAAATGACGATCGTTTTGCAGATGCTGATGAATAATAGGTTTGCATTTTTAAGTAACTTGTTAGTTAACAAATCAAATGAATTTTTACGTATGTACACATACATATTTATATTAATTTAATATTAATGTAATAATTACACAATTTATAAAATTGTAAACTTAACAAACTTTGAGATAATAATAGAAATTGAAATTTAAACATTGCATTCACAATTTTTATAAAATAATTATTCATACATAATGTATTATACTTTTTTGATAATATAACATCATATTTTAAATAAAATAAGATGTAGAAGTTTAGAAAAAAATGTAAGCGGACAAATTAAATAATAAATCAAAATCTATTAAGGGTATATATATTATACAATTTGGAAATTAAAAGAAGTTATTTATCAAAAATAAATTTGTTTGCCCTGCTGTCGGTACATGTAACATTGTGAACAATACAAGTGTTTGAAATATAGGTTTAAAGGCTTGTAAAACACAGACATGAATGTTTCGATAATCGTTATAACGTATATTAAAAATATGTTCTTTTCAGAAAAACTGCATTCGAAAGCTTGGTGAAATAATATAACTATCATATGATCCAAGTCTATTATTTTTAAAACTCATCCTTTATTCACCCTTTCAGGTTTAAAGGTTTTCAACAATTGATGAATGTGATCTATTTGAGTTATAATAAATACTTTCCATTTAAAGCACTGACTAAAATCCATCTTAAAGAAATGTATCATTTTTCTTTGTCTAGAGTTAAAACAGAATTTATAACAATTAGCTAACTCTTTTTTATAGCTGTTACAGCATATATGCATATATGTGAGTATAATTAGAATATTTTAAATTCTACGTAGATCCATGTCTGTGCATTGTTGAGAGAACCACGCCAAAAAATTATAACCCTGATTACTTCACTAAACTAAAAATGAGGATTCATAAAGTAGATTTCGAGAGTAAACACCTATCGCGTCATCGTTGTTATCTCTTATAGGCGGTCAGGCTTCACTTTGTCTGCTCGCCTTCGAGAGTTTAATGCTCTTACGTATTCGTTAATGCATAGTGGTATTCGTTTACCGTTGCCCACGGTTTTACGCATTTAGCACATGCACTCTATTTTAATTTGGAATAGTACTGGTGAAAACAATAAAATAACTTAAAATGTTGACAAAGGATTTAGGGACCCGTTCTTCCTATACGAAGATATAGATCGTGATTTGTAGTAACCAGAATCATTGTGATCTTCTCTGGCAAAATGGCATAGAGCCATTGCCTTAAAATTTCAAACCCCCAAACGTAAATCGATATCATGATGAACTTAAGCTTTAGAGATTGTTTCTTATGAATATCCTTGTTTTCTATTGTACCTATAATCTTAGTAATTTCAATGTTCAAATCTGATAGATTTTCCATATGTGAACGAACAACTACATTATATTGCATACACCATTGGAACAAAAAAGTTTTCTTTAGTGTTAAAATATTAGATCCACAATATAGGTGTTTGATTTTGGAGTTTGTCAAGTTGCCGGTCTAAGTAAAAATCAAAACCTTCTAAATGACAGAATTGTCGATAACGCAGGTTTCAATAACGGTAATAAAGTGCATAGGTAATGACGTACTAAACTTAACTGTTGTAGACCACATGGAAAAACTCTCCACACCAAAGGCAAAATTAGTTTTATTCGGAAATTATTTTTTTAAGACACCGTTTTTTGTGTTATTTAGTTAATCGATTCATTGGAATGCCTCTACCAAATTCTTGAAGATTTTTAAAACGTCAATAATAAAATATCAAATTAAAAAATACATTGAATGACACTAATATATTTTACACAATAAATTAACAACTATCGGCGTTCGGTTTTTTACTTATGGCGGAGTTATTAAAACAGCGTTGCCAATCAATTTCCGCTGTTGTTTAGATAATTTATACGTTATTACATGAAAAATAAACTAAATGAAAATTATGAAGTTGCGGATGGTCAGTTTATATATTAATAATAATTCAAATAGGAATAAATATTTTTATTCTGAAGAAAATAAACTTTAAACTTAATAATCATTAGAACACTAAAATCTGTATTTTATTAACGATGTATAGTTAAATATTTCTGTAACATTTTAAGATTAACTTAACAATATTTAAAATGTTTTAGTTAAGGTGCTTTTGTGTTGATTTTTGAAAAATCGCTTAATATGGTTGGAGGAAGTGTAGTTTATGTTAGATTTTAAGCGAAGGTGTAATATTATTACACAGTAATTTGGCAACGATAAAATCGTTAGAACATGAAGATATATATTTTTTAATGATACATTAATAGAACTTCATCAGATATAAAAATATATATAAAAAGCTTGAAATTTCGAATTTTTGATATTTTTGTGAAGAAAATATATATAATAATGATAATATTTAATCTTTATTGGAATGGACCATGATATTTGTTTGGAATTTCATGATAATATATACGAATTTGTACAGGAAGAAGGGAATTAATTAAATCTTCACATTTTCATACGTAAATAGCCATCCTTATAAAAGGTGTTTATTAAAATGATCACTTGCTTTTTTAATTAAAATGATCATTCTATTTTTGTAAAGCGCGTCCGGCAGAAAATTTTTACTTGGGTTTATGTGCATGTGGGCTTGTGGGTAGCATTTGATAAAGGCTTGTGGGCTCACTTGAATTTGCTTTACGTCAGAGATGCCCAAAATTCAGATTTCCCGACTTGAGAAGTGAGGCTACAATACTTTATACGTACACTACTCTCTCCCCAAGTAAGCAATGTTGCTTTACTCACACAATCTCTGCTTTACACAGGTTTCTTTTAATTTTTTTGTAGAAAACAATTCAAAAATTTGGAACAGAAAAACTATCACGGATAAACGTTGCCACCTTTTTGTAAAAAAATATAAAAAATGTGCTTTCCATAAGGAGTTTTAAATTTAGATCAATATAACTTCTTAACGGATTCATATATTTATAAGGTTTTATAAAGAATCTGGCAGTAATTTTTAAATAAGTTTAGGGGCCATATTAAGTCCGTAAAGTTTAAATAAACTAAGAAAAAATAGGTCAACATTTAATTTCGTCTTGAGTGTATACAAATCTAAGAATCGAAAAATTCTTCAAACACGATTTTCATTTAAACTTTTAACCAATGTATTAGTTGATTTTTTGTAATCAAGTTACCTCAGTCATTATGTTTAATGATGAATATATTGTTAATCTGATTAAAATGAGAGACCAAAAGAATAAATACTGAAATTATTGAATATTTACAACTTGGCTAAGTCATTCAAAGGTCTGTCGTCAAATTGTTCCGGGAGACCTTGTTCGGGTATAGGTAGAAGGAATGGCCCATATGATGTTTCTAAACCTAACAAAAGAAACCATTTTCAAAAGAGCTTTTAACACATGTGGTAAGAAAGAAGACCGGATGGCTTAGTGTCTGGACTATGTGTTAAGAAAAGTTAAATATAATGTAGTTTTAAAAACATATTCAGCACAGTACTGGTGAAAGAAATAAAATAACTTAAAATGTTGACAAAGGATTTAGGGACCCGTTCTTCCTATACGAAGATATAGATCGTGATTTATAGTAACCAGAATCATTGTGATCTTCTCTGTCATAATGGCTCAGAGCCATTGCCTTAAAATTTCAAACCCCCCAAAAAAATTTTAAAGCGTTAAAGTCTATTTAATTAACACAATATTTAAAAATAAAGCAAAATCCATTACATTTTTTCGAAATTTTTATTTCTATAACTTTTTTAAAAATATTGTCTTAATATCACAAAATGAAAGTTATTAAAAAGAATATGAATATATTTTTATGTACAAAAATTATGGACCAGATTGTATATGTTTTGGTGGGATTTTGTTCTTAATTAAAACGTTTGAGAACTCAATTTCTGCCAACTTCATTGAACTCCTCAGTCTTTCCTAATAATATTTTCAATACTAAATGCTGTGGGACTTTTATTATTACATCCAACGGATGCAACTAAGTCCGTACTACACGAAATTTCCTCTTTAATTCTTCCATGTGTGGTTGAACATGTAGGTTTAAAAGCACTTGGGGATTGTGTTAGCATACGATCACTAGAACAGCAACTACTATTCGATAGATTATCCACCGAAAAGTCCAAATACTCTATATCAGCATACGATGTTGACGAGGATCCATTTGAAGATGGCGGTTGAGAAGTTGATGTGGGAGTTTTTTGATTAAATATTGAATTAATATTATTTGAATCTTCATTGCATTGGGAATCAGGTGATGAAGGAGAAGTTGGCTGATTACTATTATTTATTGAAGTTGATGCCGCCAATGTCGAATTGTCAAATAGAATATTAAAAGGAGCAATGGAGGCTAAATACTGACGATGCATTTCCGTTATACGATCACTGTAGTTTAGGCATAAATTATTGGTATTTAAATTAAACATTGTATCCATATTTGAGGACATATCATTCATAGGTTGATCATTTAAACCAGATTGTTCCGAGGCCTAAAGAGAAGAAAATTTTTCTAAATAAATGTTGTGCTCTTTTAATAATTGATAAGTTAATTTATTTATTACCTTTAAGGACTCTCCTAATAAAGTACCGGTTTTTAAACATTGCCTTTGTCTTCTCGTTCTGCGTCTTCTATAATTTCCCTGTTCAAACATATCATTTGCCGACGCATCTAACATCCAGTAGCTGCCTTTACCCGCCGTATCATTATCTTCGATGGTATTTTTATCACGTGGTACTTTTACGAAACAATCATTTAAGGAGAGATTATGTCGTATAGAATTTTGCCAACCTTGTTTATTTTCGCGATAATAGGGGAATCTGTAATGGAATTGAAATCAATAATTTGGAGGTTTCAATTCAAAAATTAAGTAAAAAGTTACTTGTAAAATTTTAATAGCGAACTTTCGCTATTAACGGTTTGAAAATCGATTTGGTTTTAACCTTAACATTTAATGAATCATAAAATTAGTTATATTTTGGGTCATAACTTCCTTTCTACTGAACCGATTTTGATAATTTTTTAATTAAAATAGTAATGAGGTACATATAACATTTTATTATGGAAATTTCATTCAAATTTGATGATTTATAATTGAAAATTTTAGGAAAGTTCTTTGCTTGAACTTAACTTAGAGATTGCCTCAGATATCCTTTGATTTATATCCTATGATTCCTTCTAAGCATTACATACGGAATGACAAAGTTAATATACTCTCTTTACTATTTTTTTTGGATGTAACTTGAGTATAACTTTAATTTAACTTTAGTTTAAACTAGATAATTTACTTTTGAAAAACTAATTTTAAGTTTAAACTACACTTAACGCATTTTGGAGCAATAACCGATTCTGCTGAGATACCAAACCGTAATTCTTAAATCGAAAGATTTCGGTATATATATAGGATAGTTTCCGAGATATCGGTTGTTGAAAACTTGATTTATGATCTCCAGCTTTTATGTGCCAGATCTTCAGAATTTACTTTTTTCTTTTATTGTTATTATTGGACAAAGGCTAAATTTTAATCGGCACTATAATCGGTAGTCAGACAGTTTTATTTCGTCAAAAAGTCGATATTTCAAGTTAAATGTTTTTATACAAATAATATAAAATATTGAGTAAAACCGTTCATGATTTCTATATTAAAAACGGTATATATCTTTCCAAGATTTGGATGATTTTAAACACTGATCTTCACCAAACAGCAAAAAACAATCTGAATAGGTTTAGTTGCTTCCATTCATAAGTCTTCTTAATGTGTTTACTTATTTTTCAACTGACTTGACATCCTGTCACTATGGTAAACAAGATCCTGAGGGGTTCAAAAAGGATAATGTGGTATTTGTATGAAGAGAGGCAAATCCTCAAAACTGCTCAGAGCTAAGGCCTGTGGAGATTTATTGGGTTCTTGTTAAAGAAGAAAAAAGGTGTTCAAAAGTGTGGTAGATTTTTAACTGAGATGGACTAACTGTTTGCCGAACCTTTAATATCTCTTTCACAAAAGCCTAAGAAATGAATACATTATGTTTCGTACGTGTAAATTATACGCACAGACACACTCACATATACACTCACAAACGCTTACATTATATGGAATTATTTCTCATATATAACAAAAAACCTTTATGAATCATAAGATTAGTTATATTTTTGGCTATAACTTCATTTCTAATGAACCGATTTTCATAATTTTTGGAATAGTAATGAAAAAAATTATTCTAATTTGCCGATATATAATAGATACTTGTATGAAAGTACTTCGCTTTAATTTATCTTTGAATATACTCAACCGATTTTGCTGCTTTTGAATAGGAATCTTCTCAGGCCAAATTTTACATAATTGCGGAAGTAAGCGCGTTAACCACAGACAGACGGACATAGCTAATTCGACTGAGATTTTGATTTGATGCAAGAACATATATACGTTATGGCGTCTTAGATGATTTCTTCTTAGCGTTACACATGGAATTACACCTTAAGCTGATATAAAAACTGGAAACTGAAACTGTTATCAGTGAAGTTTCTTATTTCGTGTGTGTATTGATTTGTGTAAAAATGGTTGCTGTACAATATTATTACCCCTTTTAAAGAGGGTTTAAAAATTATTTCGCATATAAAATTTGATCCTTCAAAAAAAGTTTGCTGTGACAATTGCAATCGTATATAAAACTAAGTTTAATTAACTTACTTTTCCATTATAAATTTATATATTCCACTTAAAGTCAAGCGCTGATTCGGGGCACTACTTATGGCCATGGCAATCAAAGCGATATAGGAGAATGGTGGCTTTTCGGGACGATGAGAATTTTGTAGAAATGACCAAGGATATGACCAAATATTATTGGGCATAGCTGACATTAAAGGATTAATATTGGGAAAATTTGCATAAAAATAAGGACTGGGAGAAGCCGACGGAGAGTTGTCGGTTAACAAATGATGTAACGGCGAATTTGCAATTGTCGGATCAACGTAATCCGAACGTGGTAACATATTACCGCCCGACGGTAGTTGTGGTAAATTTAAATAATATGGAGACGGTAACATGTCGCGATTTATTAAATTTGATCTTATTTTTTAGATTTTTGTAAATAATTTAGACCGTTAATAATTTTCACTAATTTAATTAATAATTTCAATTATAAATTTTTGTGTTTAATTTTTATTAATTTTTCTTTAAATATTGCACTTTTTTTAAACAAATTTTTTTTTGTTCTTTTGTTGTAATTTTTAAAATTTCTTCCGTTTTTAGTTCTTTGCTCGACAACGGCCAACTGAAAAACATTAAATCTGTAGTGATCATTTGCTGGATTTAGTAAAATTCTTGTGATGATTATTTTCAATAATTTTTCTCCCGCACAAATATTGTTCTCAGAGGAAACAAAAATAACAACAACAACAAGAACAACAATAATATAAAAATGATCTATTCGAAAATGTAAACAAAAATCACACGTACTCTACATTCATATATACACGATCACTCTGGTTGTTGATATTGATGATGGGTGTCGATCGATGGTGTTTGTATTGTTTGTTGTTACGCTTTTCCTAATCATTATATTTTCATATGGAAATACAAACACAGTTGTTATTGTTGTAGCTGTTGCTCATTTATATGATTGTGGGTTGGTTGATCTTAGAATATAGAGCAATCTCTCTTAAGAGCACCAACAAAAAAAAAGTCGTAAAATTTTTTTTCATTTTTCCTCCCATTCATGCATAATGATTCTCATATGCGTTACTCCTGCAACTTGTATGCAAAGTAATGTAATGAGTATGTATGTGTATGAGTGTGTGTTTGAATGAATGTAAACATTTGATCACATGTTGACTTATTTGTTCTTGTTTTCATTTAGAAAGAAAATGCTCTAATAAAAAAAGCACTTAAAAGGCACGAGTAAGAGGGCGAGTAAGTAAGATCAGATCAGTTTATATCCCTTTTTTCTTTTGTATATTTATTGAATGGCAAAGAAAATTATCATAAAAAGGGTTCTGGCAAAACGATCGTAAAAAAGTCGTAAAATTTTTTCTGTTTTTTTTTTAATTTTTTTATTACTATTTATTGTTTACAATCAAAACTTTCACTTTCTCTTTAGACGTTTGTTATAAAATCCCTTCATATCATTTGGAATCTATGTGTGCACTCCACCGACTCACTATCATTTTTTTTCAACTACATTCATATGTTCCGTGGAATCATTTACTCGTTGGATGTTGTGAATAATTTTCTTTTCTGTTTAATTTCTATTAACCGCATTAATCATTGTTGCAATTGCATGCGGTCAGATCGATAAAATCTTTTGCTATAAAAATTATTGAAATATCAAAATGGTATTTTATATAACGAAGGTCGTCGGGGCAGTTTATTAAATAAAAAATTAAGTTCTTCAAAGTTTAATATATCAAGTGTTTGGAATTGATTTCAACATCTTTAACAATCGATTATCTTTTAATGCTTATATACCAATTTCTTAGACTCTTATTGGTACTCTCCTTTGTAACGAATAATTTGATATTAAAAATTTGATCACTAAGTCCGATCTTCAAGCTGCAGATCAACAATACACTAAACATGTAATTTCTAACTAGACCGTTTTGCACAATTTATTCCATTGTGGTCCAAAGAAATCGTTCGAAATACACTTTGATTTGTACTTCCATTTCTTTTCATTTCTTTTTAATAATTTTCCTAAAAAAAATTTACCATTTAAGGTAAAATTTAAGATCTTTTGGTAAATAATATATGAAAAAATTCAATTTTTAGTGAAAAATTATATTTTTAGTGAAAAATTCAATTTTTTAGTGAAAAATTTAATTTTTAGTGAAAAATTAACTTTTTAATGAAAAATTAAATTTTTTAGTGAAAAATTCAATTTTTAGTGAAAATTCAATTTTTAGTGAAAAATTAAATTTTTTAGTGAAAAATTTTAAATTCAATTTTTTAGTGAAAATTCAATTTTTTAGTGAAAAATTCAATTTTTTAGTGAAAATTAATTTTTAGTGAAAAATTAAATTTTTAGTGAAAAATTCAATTTTTAGTAAAAAATTCAACTTCTTAGTAAAAATTAAATTTTTTAGTGAAAAATTCAAATTTTTAGTGAAAAATTCAATTTTTAGTAAAAATTCAAATTTTTAGTGAATTTTTAGTGAAAAATTCAACTTTTTAGTGAAAAATTAAATTTTTTAGTGGAAATTCAAATTTTTTGGTGAATTTTTTTTTATTGTGAAAATTTCAATTTTTTAGTGAAAAATTAATTTTTTAGTGAAAAATTAAATTTTTTTGAGGAAAATTAATTTTTAAATTTAATGAAAATTCATTTTTAATAAATTTTAAATAAAAAAATATTTTTTTGTTAAATTAATTTAGAAATAATTTTAGTAAAAATAAATTTTTTAGTGAAAAATTGAATTTTTAGTAAAAAATAATTTTTTTTTTTAATGAAAAATTGGATTTTTAGTAAGAAATAAATTTTTTTTAATGAAAAATTGAATTTTTAGTAAAAAATAATTTTTTTAGTAAAAATTTAATTTTTAGTAAAAAATAAATTTTTTAGTGAAAATTTAATTTTTTAGTGAAAAATTCAATTTTTAATGAAAAATCATGTATGATTGAAAGTTAAAATTCCGAGAAAAATTTCAATTTTGGTGAAATTTTTTGAAGTGAATGTTTTAGTGACAATAAATATTTGCTGAAAAACTAAAATTCTTTCTTTATTTCACTTATTCTCCGACTGCCCTCGTTATTGAGTTTTCATTTCTGTGTGCACGCGTGTGTGTGCTTTTTATTTCGGTAGCTTTTGTTTGATATTCATGAATTGTTCGTTGGTGGTAGACCTCGTATGTGTAAATATTTTGAAATTATAAAATTGTGTCTGTAAACAAATAAAATGAGTAATTGGTTTTTATTCGAATATCAGTGATAGTTTTATATTCATTCTCAGCGTTTCTCTATTGCTATTGTAATTGTTATTATAATTGTTGTTGTTGTTGCTGTTTTTTAGAACACTGTGGTTGTAGTTTTTTTATTGTTTTTGTAGCGTTTTGTTTGTATTCTTGTGGTGTTTATGATTTAAATCCACATCAAAATGAAATAAGTTTGTTTAATTTTCATTTTATTATAGTGAAACATTAGTTGCTGTTGTTGTTATTGTTGTTGTTTTTTCATTTGTTTTTATTCCCTCTAATTTCATTTTCCTTGAGACAATTAATTTGTTTTATTTTTTGTAATTTTTATTTCTCTTTTTTTTTTAATTCAGGGAAATTTTGTTTGTTGTTTTATTAAATTAAATTCGATTAAATTGTTTTCTATGATAATTGGGGATTTTTTCAGTTACTTTAACGTTTTTTGTTTGTAATTAACTGAATTTTTGGGGATTTAAGGGAGGTTTTAATATAATTATATCCCTTTGTGCAGATGTTTGTAATGGGCAGAAAAATAGTCCTACCACCACTTAACGTTCGACCAATCACTTCCTGAGTCGATTTAAAGCTTGTTCGGCCAAGGATATTTGGTTCAAGGACGTTGCCTATTGAAGTTGGTTTTGATCGGTCCATTATTTCATGTAGGCCCCATATAAATGTTCCTCGGAATGGGTTGCCTATAAAATTCCTAAATACAAAACGATTTTAACCAAATTTTGTAACAATAAGTCCTATATTCTAAAAGGATGTATTAGATTATACGAAGATCGGTCTATTATTCCTCATAGGTCCCATACAACCACCTCTCCAAATATCATGAAACTCATAAATCACACATACACGTGGTTATTGTAAACATATTTATTCAAATAAAGATAAATATAAGCCAACACCGATGTGCCAATTTACACGAGGGTCGGTCCATAATATTTCTAATTATCATATAAACTTTCAAAAAAAATCTTTAAAAAGCATAAATTTTACATAAATGTTAGCATCTATGGTACACATAGGCATAAATAAGTAAGCAAATTATGCGAGGGCCATTAACAAATTCTTCATAGCAGTTATTTACAACCAAAAATGTGGTGTAGGGTATTTCATAGTTGGGCTTGATCGACCATAACATTTTTACTTCTTATTATATGAAGTTTCACATTAACATGTTATGAATGTCAGTCAATAATCACTTCCTTCACGATTCCTCTACAACCACTTTAATTTTATGAAATCGCTATTTTTTTAAGTTTTTAGATTTTCGATCGAGAAAAATTCAAAATTCACTTAAAGACGATTTCCGTAGGCACAATAGAATTGATTAGATAATAATCGATATTTTTTATATAGAGAAAAGATAAACAGACAAAAGTCATTCCCCAATTACTAGTTTTAATAAAAATATTATGTTTAATTTTAACATAAAATTGAATTTTAAAATTTAATTTTATAACTAAAAATTTGATTTTTCGCTAAAAATTTTGTATTTCACAAAAATTCAAAATTTTCACCAAAAATTAAATTTTTCATTAAAAAATTATTTTTTTCAATGAAAATTAAATTTTTTCCAAAAATTAAATTTTTCACTAAAAAAATATATTTTCGCGTTGATTTAGAAAATTCACTAAAAATGATTTATAACAAGGGCAAATTTTGTAATGTAGATGGCTATCAAATTGGAAAGTTGAATGTGTGGGTAAGAACCCAAGAAGTATTTCCTGTCGAACCGCATTTATAATGATAAAAGCGAAATTTCAAAAAATTGCGTTGGGCGATCAAGCCCAACTGTTTGGTTTTCCAGATTTTTCCAAAAGGTTACTAATATCTATGTTAGAATTGGGTGTTTTAAAAGGTTTTTCCTCATCAAATTTGGTGCGTTGCTTAAGATTATTTTATCCTTTGTAAAACATGTCACCTTTGAAAAATATGTCAGTTATTATGTTTAAATAAACTTATTCAATATTTTTAAACAAAATATTTAATATTTTGTTGAAGCAAAAACATACAAGGTTCAGAAAGTTCCAGACAAGGTTCAGATCGCGGCTACAAAAACAGAGCACGGAAATTAAAATCAAGTTCACTTAAAAGAATATTCTTGCTGCATATTGAATGACGTAACGTATGTTCTGTCAGATTTTTCGCAAATTTTAATACAGTAAACAAACTTTTGAGTGATACAAATAAAATACTGTAGTATTTGTATCAAGAAAGAAAAATTATCCCAACTGCCCAGAGTTAAGTGCGGAGATATTGGACTCTTGTTAAAAACAATTTAAACGGAGATGGACTACCTGTCCGAGCAATATGACATAATTTTTTTGAAACTGTTATAATAATACTTTCAATCTAATAAGAAATAAAAACTGTCGGTTTTATTAATACTCAATCTTTTATTAACGAAAAGATAAATTTAAAGTTCATAATAAATTTTTGACATTAAATATCAGTTCAATTAATTTTTCTTTACAAATTGTACAATTTAATATTTTAACGCTTTCATAGATACCAAATACTTTTGCAAAAAGTTTATCTGGTCGATATTTTTATGTTTCCAAAAAAATTTTAATTTTAATTTTATATACCATAAGAAATTTCTTTGCCTCCCATTTCTTAGTTGTAATCAGTGTAGCTATTTCATCAGACACTTGATTCCTATTTGATTATATCTGATGTGTTAGCGAAATATATATATGTATATAATACATGATTCCTTTAATAAAAGTAATTTTTTTAAATAAATATCTTAAAATATTGAGTAAATTTTTAAATATTTATTTATTTAGATAAATATTTCAAAATATTTCCACATTAACAGTTAATGTTTATTTAATACATTTATTATTAAATAAACTAATAAACAAATTATATTGTATACATTTGCATAAATATATTTACTTGGATAAATATATCAAACATGTATCTATATATTAATCTAACAATTAAGTAAATTAGATTTTTATATATATATATTTTTTGGATGATGCCCAGGAAAGCCAACCACTGAGTTTGAAATCCAATTCTAAATAAATAAAGAAAATATTTTAATGATTTTTTAAATTCTTACTAAAATTCGAAAATAAATAACAACAAATGAAAATCAAGTTAGAATACAATATTCGGCTATGCCGAATCTTTAATACCCTGTGCCACAAATGCGTATGAAGTAAATACGTTTATACACTCACACATACAGACGTATACAGAATATAAGTTTCTCTTATGTATAACACAGAAACACTGAATGAGTCATAAAATTAGAAATATTTTTTGCTATAATTTTTGTTTCTAATGAACCGATTTTGATAATTTTTGGAATGGAATATAAGGGCAAAATTTCATTCAAATTTGTCGATTTATAATTGACAATTTTACATAAGTTCTTTATTCTGTAGTTCTCAGATATCGGTCTATATCTTTTAATATACTAAACTGATTTTGCTGGTTTTAAGCAGGAAACATCTCAAGATTTCATTGAACAGTCAGACATACAGACGGACAGAGGGACACACAGACATCGCTAAAACGATTCTGATTTGGATTTGATACAAGTATATATATACATAATTGATGATTCCTTCTTAGCATTACATAAGGAATGACAAAGTTAATATACCTTCTTCGCCATTTCTGGTGGTGAAGGGTATAATAAAGAAATTTTAACAATTTCACATTTTTGTTTTGCTAAATTTCGTAAAGAAAACATTAATAAATTTTCAACAGAAAAGAACACGAAAAATCATAAGGCTTTCACTAAAGAATGAAACAAAAACAACAAAAATATCGGCAAAATGATCAGAGACCCAAAACAATGAATGGTGGAAAATATAGAACATTTTTAAGGTGGGCGTTATCAACTGCCAGCTGGTTGTGATGCTCAGGCATGATCAAGCAAATACTATAAAAATCAATATTGCTCTAGGAAAAAGCGATCAGTATTTCTTTTTTGTTGAATTCATTTCTTTTGGTTAAATTCACTTGGAATTTGTTCTTAAATAAATAAATTTCAGTAAAAACGTAAATATTTTGAAAAAATTATCGTTATTTTTAAGATCATAAAACAAAATGGAAAAAAATATTTAATTTAATGATCCAATTTATTTACGGCTGATGATTATTTAAATACAACCAAAGAGATTATTACAAATATGAGAAAGAGAAAGCCATAGAGAGGAAACAAAGATTGTGATATATTCAAGGAAAATAAGAGAGAGGATCGCAGAGAGTTTCTTTTTATGTGTTTGTACATTTGAATGTGTGTGCGTGTTATAGTTGGCGTTGTATGTTTCAATATTATTTTAGTGGGTGTTGTTTATTTTCGAAAATTTCAACCAATCACGTAGTGATCTTTTAAAGATCAATTTTTCCATTGTTTGCTTACATTTTGCATATTTCTTAATAAAATAAAGTCTTTGATATTCTTTTGTTTATAATTTACAATTTTATAGTTTTAAATAATCGATTTTCTTTGATTTGTCATCACTTGCCATTAATAAATTTTACATTAAAAATTTTTATTCATTTTTCCCAGAAAAGAAGTTTTATTATAAAAAGACGAGAAGTCGTGTTTGTTCCAAATAAATAAAATAATAAAATATAAATATTCCGATTTATTGATTTTCTAGTTAAAACTTTAAAGTTTCTTTAAAATGTTTTTATTGTGTTACACTTCCGAAGTTCAACCAACCATTTGAACCGCTTTTATATGATTAGAGCTGAAGAAATTAATTAATTTTGAATAGTGGAAGTCTAGTTTAGTTGGGATTTTCGGCCAAGTTAAAACCGCCTTATGTATGTATTTGGTATCTATGAAAACCTTGTAGAATTTGTAGAATCATACTTTTTAAAAAAAGAAGCCTATTCCACCAAGGGAGCATTGAAACAAGTGGTAGTAAGAAACAGCGTGGTGCTTTCTAGAAGGTGAGTGAGCCAAAACTTCGTCTCATCTGGTTTTCAAATAGTTGTTGAGTCTTTTGGACTTATATTCACGTCTGGTGGAATATTAAGTTTTTTGTCGTTGATTGCTTTTTCAAATGAATGACTTGTCTTCGGTACAGTTCCCTTGTGATCGTCTTACCCGATTTAAATAGCTTACAAAACTCCTTTTTTATATCATCAAATAAAGAAAATTATCATGCACGGAAATGTAGGAAGTCCCGCAATTTAAACCTCCCTTTGAGGTACAAAATCTCAAAAATTACTGATTTATTTCCAAAAAAAAAAAAAAAAACTATTCTGCTCTACTATTCTGCAGTGCTGGAAAATTGTCTGTTGTGTGAATCTGATAAAAATCATCTTTAATTTTTTTCGGCTGATCAAGCCACGCCTTGTTTTTTATCACAACTTTTGAATCCTACAAACCAACGTTAACAAGCTTTTTGAATTGGTGCATAGTGAGAGAGTTTCAATAACAGAAGTCTTCTATGACTTTTTCGACATTAAAATCTAAAAAAGTTCAACTATATTATAGCAATCTGACATCTTTCCTATACTGAATTATAATGACAGATGTTAACTCTACAAATTATTTGTTGAGACAAACTGTATGTGTCATATGTTGTTCAATTCGCTTATTATTAATGGTTTGAATTACTTTTTTCATATTTATCCTGATTTAATAGGGGAAGGGAGTCCTTTCTGTTTTAGATTTTGAAAAATATTTTATTTAACTTCATTTGATTTGTTGGAAAATTTATTGCTTTTGATTTGTTAATTTGTATAAAATAATTTTTCCTGGTAATTTCATCAAAACATGCAATTTAAGGTGATTTGTAATCTAAAGCAATATGTTTTTTATAATAAATACTGCAATTTAATACAAAATATAGTTTAATTAGTGACTAACTAAACTTATAATTAAAAAACAACTTTATTAGAATTCATATTTAAATTTAATTGCGTGATAAGGACGATGATTTTTACATATTTAATAAATAAATTTCAAATTAAAATAGAAGAACTCTTGATGAAAAATAAAATTATAAGAAAATGATATAAAAAAATGCAAAAGCTGAGCAAATAATGAAAATCCATGATCACATTTTTAATAATCGTTTTATGTAACTTTTTTAAGAAAAAACTAAATTTGGATAAAATTTTTGAAATTTTTTATAAAATGAAAGAGCAAATATCGCTCATTTGTTGCAAGGAAGGCATAACTCAAAAAATCATTTTTGTTTTCAGTAGAGGTATTTTTAACATTTAATAATGTTAATAATTTTTTGATAGAAATATATTGGAATTCATTACTGAAAACTTCATATTTAATTAATTTTTGAAAAAATCTACAACTAAATCTGTAAACTTAACAATTACTATTGCGCAACTGGAATAACGCTTTATTTCTGGCTATAATCAATAAACTATATAATTAGCATAAAATATTTTTGTTGAAATCCTGTCTGATATATGAATGGTTCATGTCCAAAAATTCGAAAGTTAATAAATTACATTATTTACAAAACACTATTAATGTTAACTTAATACTTGTAAATTTTGAGTTTTGACGACCTTGCTGCAAATGATCGGTATAAGAAATCCAATATTGTTATTATAATTATTTATGTAGCGTAAAAATAATGAAAACCTTTTTGGTAAAAAATCATTAATTTTGTAAATCAAGTTAAATATACCGAAATAAATGATATAATAAATGATTTCAAGGATTTTGCGTGAAGAAAACGGATCATAAAAGTTTTTAGGTGAGGAACTTCAAGCTTTATGCGATAAAGATTGTTGTCAATCGCAAGTAGATCTGGTGTTTTTGCCAGCGAAAGTGATGGTAGTGAAAAATTGATTCAATAATATAATTTCAATATCTGAAGCCGAATAATTTTCAGTATTGGGTGGGATCATCACAATGAAATCGCATCATAGGAATCTGTATTGAAGCAATTGATTAATTGATAAATATTTAACAAAACGATTAAGAAATATTCTGGAAATACAATTCGGCACAACGACCTATAGGCCGGAGCTTGCTTCATCTAAATATATATATGTGTGGTTTTAATCAAATCAGAAAAAACAGGATTTTTTTATAAAAATTCATTTATCGTAAATGAAAGGAGCTTGTGTTACATAAATTTCAAGATCAATTAATTTTATGATATTTATTTGATTGGATCCAAAGGGTGTTTTATATTTTGATCTCGGGTAATAAAATCACATGGGAACTTTTTTATCTGAATTGAGTGATCAACAAAAAACGACCAGCTATGAGAACTTGTCCGTTCTGAAAATGTAGAACACTTACAGTAGTACGCTCTACATTAGAAGCTCAATAAAATTTTTATTTTGGCCCAAGTACAATGCCTATTGAAATTGGTTATGATAGATTTATTATTTCATATAGGTCCTATACAAATGTCCCCCCCGGTATGGGGTTTTATCCCATAAAATTTCTTAATGTAAAATGATTTTAACCAAAAGTTTTAAACAATATTCCAGATTATGCGACGATCGGTCCATTATTTTTTATAGGTCAAATACAACCACCCTTCAAAATATCACTTTGAAACCCATAAATCGCACATATAGTTGGGTATTGTAAAATATTTAGTCATATATGAAATAAAGCTATGCGAAATTAAACGAGGGTTGGTACATCATTTTTTCTAATTTTCATATAATCCTACAGAAAAAAGCATATTACGAGGGTCGATTATAAATTTTTCGTAACAAACATATACACTCAACAATATGATGTAGGGTAATAACAAGTTGGGTTTGGCTAATTATGACCTTTTAAAATCTTTGTACGATCTACTTATTTCATTATTCAAAGCATTTGTCAATCAAAAAATATTTAAAATTAATAATAAATAATAATAATAATAATAATAATAATAATAATAATAATAAAAAAATAATAATAATAATAATAATAATAATAATAATAATAATAATAATAATAATAATAATAATAAAGAGAGGAAACAGGAAAAATCCATGATGTCGTTTTGAAATGAAAAAAAGTTATTTATTTCGAAATTTCTAGCAAATAGATCAAATCAATGATCACTGTTCAAATTGCTTACAAAACCATTCACTTTATAAATAAGTGAACCTTGAACGAATGCACATTATTATGTAAATAAAGATGTATGATCACTTTTTCCAATATTTTTTATAGAGAAAATAAAGAAAATACTCGATCTCTTTTTGATTTTTACATGTAAAGGAAATCTACGATCACTTTTTGATATTTTTATAAAATTATATTTATAGCGTAGACCGGAGTAGAACATATTTGAAGAAGATCACATTATAATAAAAAATTAAATAAAATCCGTGATCACTTTTTTTACTTAAACCAAAGTAGCAAAAATCAAGGAAAGACATAATTGTTTCTAAACTATAAGAATTTATGATCATTTTAAATTTAAGAAATTAGGTAAAAATAAAGAAAAGTGTGTGTGTGTTTTTTTACCGCAAATCGAAATTCAACATCTGCTCAACTTAAATCTAATATTTCTATTTCTAATTAATAAAGTGCTAACGAAGCAACTGTAATCCCAGTATTGAAAAGGGTGAAGTTTGCGTGAGTGACAAATATTAAATTAATATTAAAACACTCATTAATATCATTTTATATTTTTTACTTCAGCTATGAGACCAAAATGTAAATCTATATAAAGAGCGGAAGTAAAAAAGTTTAGAAATTTAATTTGAGGTTAAGTCGCAACTTATGAGACGCTATAACTCATTTTTAGCATTTCGCTTAAAGTGAAATGATATAAGGAAGTCATCTTTACTGAAAAATCGATATTAAAAAAAAATATTAAAATTTCATACAGTTAAACCTTTTTCTGAAGTTAAGAAATTAAGAATTGTGGAACCTCACAATTTTTTATATATGAAGGAGTGGCCTTAGCTCCGGGAACTTCGGAGAACTTACTCTCTTGGAACATATACCTTTCATGGGATTGTTTACCATAGTGACAGGATGCCAAATCAGGCCAAAAATAAGTGGACACATTATGAAGTTTTATGAAAGGAAGCAGCCTTTTTGATGTAAATTTCGATATTTATAGAGCCAGTTGTAACAAATGATTGGCTTTTTTTGCCGCAACATAATATTCCTTGCCATACCAAGAACTTTTTGGATAATTTTGACAGCTTTCGAGTTTCAAACTTTTTTTCAACAATCTCTCGAGCATAGGAAACTTAACTTTAATTTCCATGCTCTGTTTTTGGCTTCTAAATTTTGGAAGCGTTCATGTCAGGAACTTTTTGAGCATTATTTGTTTTTAAACTTGCATTAGCTTTAAATTTTCGTGCCAAATAGCCAGAGCTCTGCGCTAACCGGACTGCTTTCCTATCTGATGTGTTGGTAGAACTCCTGAAAATATTTTCTATTTTTAAGGCTTTAGAAACAATATGTGGACGATTCCTTATACTTGGACCGGGATTTCTATTAATGGTTAAGTTCTCCCACTGCTGTTTAATAACTTTGGAAACAGTTTGACGTAAGACCTTTGCATGCTTGGCCAACTTTTTGTAGGACCAAGTTGAGTTTTGCAGAAGATATTTATTAATTTTATTATGCACGTTTTTCCTCATCACTAATTTTAATCAGATAAATATATATTCATTTCTTTGGCTTGATCAAAAAATAAATCCTAATTCACAGAATTAACTGTTTACATGAAAAGAACTATAAAATCTAGATATAAATATATAAAAATCTTGAAAATGTAATTATTGTTAACTCATCTAATTTTTTAACCGGGGGTGTTCTTGGTGTAGGGTGTAATTAAATAATTATTTTTTTTATTCACATTCCAAAATATTTTTAACGTTTTCATACAAACGAGTGAATAAATATTTTAATGTTTAGTTACGTTCGAAAACGTATCTAAGTTTGTCAATCTCGTTTTATATCCTTTTTTTTTAGTTGAAGTGGTGGGGACGTTTAATTACAGTTTGGTCATCATATCTGTTTGTAAGCTTGTTTGTTTTGTATGTCTATAGTGTTTTGTATATGTATTGAAGTTTCTAACGCCCACTGATTGTCGATGTTCTTTTAATTGAAACATATTTTATCCAATTTCGTCTTTTTATACCCTCCACAACCACTAGTGTTGAAGAAGGTATATAAACTTTATCATTCCGTGTGTAACGCTAAGAAGGAATCATTTCAGGCCCCATAATGTATATATATTCTTACATCAAATCAAAATCTGAGTCAGTTTAGCTAAGTCAGTCTGTTGGGATATCTGTCCGTCAGGCTGTCTGTTGTTGGCACGCTCACTTCCACAATAATTGACAGAGCTAAATGAAATTTGTCCTGAATATTGTTTATAGTCCTGAAAAGTTTCCTATTAAAAACCAGCATAATAGATTCAGTATATTAAAAGATATAGACAGATATCTGAGACAACCTCTAGTTTCAAGCAAATAACTTTTGTAAAATTGTCAATTATAAATTATCAAAATCGGTTCAGTAGAAAAAAATCGATCGCCAAAAATATAACTAATTTTATGTGTGTGTATGTACGAAACATAATTTATTTACTTGACATGCATTTGTGGTGGAGGATATTTAAGATTCGACATAGTCGAATATCGTATTCTAACTTGTTTTACTTTTTTTATGTTTTATTTCATTTTTTACATGTTAAAGAAATGAGACTGAAATTTTATAAATATAAATTTATGATTTTGTGTCATTGTTGTTGTTGTTGTTGCTATTAAATTGATAGACCAGATAGACATTCATTAAAATAGGTATTTATTTAATAACATTTTTGATTATATATTTTTTTTCGTGTTTGGTCATAAAAGGGGTTAATTTACGAAAAATATATCAAATGGGTTTGGCACAAACTTATATACCGGTTGCTGCGTTTTTTCTTTCTATTTCCGTTTTTGGTATGAGTGAGTGTGAATTGTTGTTATTGTTGGATGTATGTATTTTGTATTCCTGTCATTGTGTAATTTTCAATATTAATGAGTTGAGATTAATATTATTAATTTGTTTAACAACTTTATCACAGAAAACACACTTAAAGTCGTAGAAGTACAAAAAGTGAATTATAAATAAATTGTTAACAAATATTTTTGAGAATTATTTTATGGAAAAGTTAATTAAATGTTAATTAATTAAGTGATTTTTCAAAATATTTCTCAATTTATCAAAAACAATGTAAAAATAACATTGAACGGTAATTGTTATGTAATAAATTTGTCGATTTCATTGTAATAAATTATTTTTGGGACATAAGATTTGTTATGGATGTTTCAAATCGAAACATTTCGGGTAATTAATATTTTAACTTTTTATACGTACTGTAAATTGTGAATTTTATATTTATCAATAAGATATTGTGAATTAATCTATGAAAGAATATTTTTCACGAAGGGCCGCATATTGACGAAAAGTTGATTTTTCCGGTCTCTTCGCTATTAACCTCTAACTGGTAACATAAAGTGAATTAAAAAAATGAATGACGTACTCACTTGAATCTAGGTGATATCTGAATTTGAATATCAGTGGTAGAATCCGAAATAAAACTTCCACTAAAATTTGAATTAGATTATAACCTGAACATGAACCTTAAGTAGAGTTCGAACTAGAACCTTAGTTGGAATCTGAACAAGAATGTAGATAAGAATCTTGATAATAATCGTGACTATAAACTGAAGTTGAACCTAAAATAGAGTAATTTAACTCGCACTTGAACCCTTATTAGAACTTGAAATAGAACCTGAACTGGATCCTTTTCTCGAACCTGAACTAGGACAGGAACTGAAGTAATAAAGGTTGTGTTCCTCCACATCATAAATTTTTCATTGCAAAACTATACTAAGGGAGGAAATTGTTTCTAGGCAGCTGTACAATTTGTGTACAGCTCACTTTGTGTAATCCACCAGGCCAAAGCTTCATATCAGAAACTATTCTTTGAAAAGCTATATTAAATAAATTGTTTCTAGGCAGCTGTACAATTAGTACAACTTAATTACGTTTATAATTTCCATAATTTTCCCATATAATTTCTAGTTAAAATCAACATGGTTTTAAATTAAATTAACAAATGTTAAATGTAAATTTTTATCTATTATAATAAAATGTTGAATTAATTATTTTCCATAAAACAAAATTTAAAAAATGCTTGAGTCAGATATATTTTGAAGAAATTTAGTAAAGTGATTTTTAATAGGAAACCTAATTGCTGACTTTAGAAAAACAATGTCCTTGTTGGAAATATTAAACTATTAAAAGTAAAAAATAATATTTAATATTTGCTTGTTCGAATCTTTAAAATTATTAGATCATATTTCGAATAAAACATAAAATGAACTCGAAGTCTAGACAAAGGACTCTGAGGGGTTTTATTGCTGTTATCGTTAAATGCATATATCCGCCAATCATTATGGAATTTGAGTAAAAAAGTCATAAAAGAAAACAAGTCAATATTTTATGGCTTTTTCTACTTATTTCACTGCATCTTACTCAACTATTTAAGTTATAAATATTCATATTTCCAAAATATGTGTAGTTTGCAACATAAAAATATTTGAATTTTTTCTTCTTCTTTTTTTTTTTGGTATTATCTCCCTTTTTTTATTATTAAACATATGCTATAAATCTGTATCTGTATCATCTTTTAATACACATACAGATACAATTATAGTTTATTATATGAATATTTATCTATGAGTACTTAGTTTTAGTTATGTTGGTACTGTTGTTGTTGTTGTTTTTTCGCTTTAATAATGATATCTGTCGCATAAACAAATAAAAACTAAGCACTTTCTAACTACGAAGAGAAGAAAAAATGTAATAAAGTTAAAAGAAAGGAAAAACAAATAAATAAATAGTTTTTCTCAAAAAAAAAAAAAAAAAAAATAATAAAAACACAAAATAATAAGTTAAAATGCTATGAACGGTCAAGAACGACTATGTAAAACCCTACACCACATTGTTGGTTAAAATGTTAGTTAAGAAAAATGAACGACCCTCGTATAATTTGATTTTCTGATTTATTCTTATGTAAGGAGTACATAACTGTGACACAAACTTGTGTATGAAATTTATGCGTTTTAATATGAGTTTTTGTAGGGGGTTATATGGGTGGACCCTCGTATAATTTTGCACATAGATTTTGGGTTATATATGTCATTATTTGATCAATTGTCATTAAAACACCAACGTATGTGTGATGTGAGATTTATGCCCTTCAAAGTGATATTTGTATGGAAGCTTGTATGGGATCTATGAGAAACATCGGACCGATCCTTCATATCATAACTTATATTGTTTTGGAATAGCAAAAGACTTATACTGAAAAATGTTGTTATATTCGCTTAATATTTGGGACTTTTATGACCTTAAAACCCTTATTCTGGGAGGGCGTTTGTATGGGACGCACCTTAAATATTGTACCGAATATCCTTGAGACAATAAATATCTGCACCAAATTTCATTAAGAAGTCCTAAAAAGAGGGTTCACAACGTAAGCATGGAGAGCGCGACGGACAGTCAAACGGACGTATGTTAAATCGATTGGAAAAGTGATTCTAAGTCGAAATGTATATTTAAACATTTTTTTCTGTATGTTACAAAACATCTACACAAACGCATAATACCCCAAACACCTGCAGTGGTGTAGGGTATAATAAGAAAAGGGAAAATAATGACAATGTTGATGGAAAAATAGCAATTGGAAACTTATTATTTTACTCATTCGTATTTGTGCATAAGAGCGGAGAAGAGAAGTGAAGTGAAATCGAATGAATTTGAAAAGTCATAAAATAGGTCTTGTTGTGGTTGTACTTACTGTTTATTGCATCGATTTTAAACAATTTTTACGACTTTTAATGGTTGTTTGTGCCACAAATAAGTATGTTAGAATTTATATACATTCGCTAAAAGATATCTTAGACACTCATACACCCATAGATCAGCGGTAGGTTCTTATTTTTCCATATACATAAGTAATAGAAAGATATAGATACAGATAGATATAAATGCTCATAAAAGATACCAGAACAATTTAAATCCATTTTAAACGTACTTTTTCAGCAGTCAGCCGTATCAATTGAATTATTTTTAAAGAATTTAAGAAAAATAAAGCAGCAACAATGAAGTTCGAAATCAACTTAAAAAGTCGTAAATATTTATTTGTATGTATTTAACGGAATATATACAAATATGTATTTATTTATGCATTTAAAATCTGTGTGTGTATATTTAAATATACTACAAATGCTACTATATATGCAATGTGTATATATGTATTCATTTATATATTTAAATTTTTAATTAAAATGAGTGACCTGAAAAAAGTGAGTACTAGTGTATTTAAAAAACGAAACCGTTTAACCGGTTTTTTGCATTTCAGAAAACCGACCAATTTGGAATAATTTCAATTTTCGACATACACAACTTGGACCTTCGAAAACTTGGTAAAGAATTCAAAGTTGTTCCGTCAAACTGTTTCCAATGATATTAGAAGTATTTTATCCGTTGATATTTAACCTGGTTCAGGAAAGAACAAATGGTCCACATGATGTTTCTTAAGCCAGAAAATAGAAGGCATTTTCCAAAAAGCTCCCAACACATCCGGTAGGAGAGCGGCGTGGTAAGCTCAGTGTTCGGATTATCTGAGACAAAAAGTTAAAGCTAATGCAAGTTTAAAAAAATATACAAGACTTTAAAACTTCCTCACGGGAACGCTGCTTAATAAAATAAAAATATTCTGGTCAAAAATTGTATTTTGCTAATGCTCAAGTAAATGTTGGGAATGTTTACAAAGAAGGTTGCATCCTTTCATAATGTGTCCACTTATTTTTGGTCTGACTTGTCGCCCTTGGCAAGAGCATAAAAAGGTGCCCCAAAGTATGGTAGATTATAAACGAACATGGGCTTTCTGGTCAAGCAAAGAAACAGAAAGAACTTTTAATAAATTAATTGTTTCCGAAAAAAGGTTCAAAATTTTATAAATATTGATAGAAAATATAAAAATGTATAATAAATAAATAAATAGTCGGTCAAGTCTGACTAAGTAATAACCTATACCACAGTTTATAAATACCAGTTACGAAAAATAAATGAAGGACCCTCGTATAATTTTATTTTCTAATTTATTTTTCAGTGTGCTGTATATTATAGTGGAACTAATATTTATGTGAAATTTAGGTGTTTTAAAATGTATTTATCTGGGAGGTTCTCTGGGACCTATAAGAAATTATGAACCGATCCTGGTATAATTTTGCACATCTATTTTTACTTTCATTTATTTTAATTTGATTAGTCATTATTGCAATACCAAAGTATATGTGAGATTTATGAGATCGACCCTCGCATAATTTGGTGCATCATTTTAAAATATCATTAAGAAATGTTCAGTAGTTCAAAAGTTGTAGAATTATTTCAAAAAAATAACACGACTTTATTCCTTATAAGCAGCGGAAATAATATTTAACATTAAATCGGCATCTCGAAATCTGAAATATCATTGATAATCTTTTAAATCATTTCATTTGCAGTGTCCATATCAATAATTTTTTTTAATTTAGCTTAAATTTTATATTCCATAAAAGTGTTTTTTTTATTATTTGGAGAAATATTTCAAACCCATTAGATCCATAAAAGAGTATTAAATGAGTGTTTGATTATATTTTATTACTTTTCATTAATACTTTAGAATGTATACTATATAGTAGTCTTCTCTTAATAGACCTTTTAGTTGTAATAAATCTCATTTAATAAACTTTTGTTAAAATTCTGGGCGTTTTTTGTTGAATTTTACATTCAAACCTGACACGAATTTTTGTTCTTTACACAAAATTTGTCAGAAACTATGTTTTTATCATCAACATTTTGTTTTATTTTTAATATTACACGATTTTAAGAGAACAAAAGAATAAATATGTACATATACATTTATATATATTAATATTTTAATACATGGAATTGCCACTTCATAATGTTGTTGTTTTCACCCCTGTGTAATTTTTACACATACATCCATACATAAATATGATAAACTACATTAAGGGAATTCAAAAATTAACAAGAATATCAGAGTTAGAAGAAATGATGGACCGACTCTTGTAAAATTTATCTTAATTTGACCAGTTGTTATTACAATACAAAAGTATATATAATATTTATGCTCTTCAAAGTGATATTTGGAAGGGGGCTTGTATGGGACCTAAGACCATTGCTTAATTTGGCACATCGTTTTAGAATCATTAGAATCATCATTAGTCATTTTAGTGTTGAATTTCGTTGAAATCACATTATATTTATAACTTTAAAACCCTATTGTGGGAGAACAAAATATTCGACCGAATATGACCAATTTCTATAGAAAATAACATGTTCCAAACTTCCTAAAAATTGCGACCAGTAGAGTATGCACAACGTTTACATGGCCAGCCGGATAGACAGACGGATGGACATCGTTAAACCACCTATAGTGGTGTAGGGTATAAAAACACATTCGGAAGATAAAGCTCTTCTTCTTACTTATTTATAACAACAAAAAGAAAAGCACACTCAAGGATGATATTATGACACAGATTCAAATTACGCAGAAAAAGTCAGTTGCCAGATATCTGAAACATTTATTTATTATTTGGAGAAATATTTCTCCTTCAGGAAATAAAACTACCTTAATTCTCATACACATACATACATACATACATTATGACATTAAGCATCCATACAAATCAACGCGAAAAAAAATAAGAAAAATGTTTATAACGGCATTTTTTAAAAAACAACAACAACAACAACAACAACAAAAACGCCAACAAAATGTCAGGAAAAAAATTAATCCGAACACGGTCTACAAATTGCTGTAAATATCAACATTAATGGCCAACCATTAAACTATACTATACACCATAAAAAGTCATCACATCACCGAACAATGACAACAGCAACAGCAATAGCAGCGGCAGTAGAAGAGCAACAACAACCAGAACAACATTGTCATCAATTTGTTATCATACTCAAGGCTTCATCATGATATTTGTTGCTGTTACTCTGCTGCTATCAACAACGCGGTTATAAAGTTATGGGATGACAACACGTCGATCATAAAATTGCTGCTTTTTTGATTTACTTTATGACGCTGTTGTTGTTGTTGTTGTGGCTGTAAAATGTATATAAATCTTGTTATTATTGTTGTTATTGCCATTATAATGGATATTAAAGTTAAGTCATAATAATCAGGTAGACTCGTGCTCTACATCTAATTATGAATAAAACAAAGAAAATGACTGAATTACTGGACGGACTATTTCACCGGCAAAGGAAAATTGTTGGGTTTCTTTTTAAATTAACCCCTTATTTATTTCTTCAGTCTCATGATGAATAAAAATTTTTTCCAAATTTCTCTTCTTTTCTGCATCATTGAGGTTTTAGTGTCTGTTCTCAAGTTTATTTTGTCACGAAAAGAATTTGAAGAAATAGTGACAAACCAACAATAAGAATGTCATTTAAAGTGAAAGTAAAATGAATTATAGATGTTGTATTTGTATATCCTACATACCATATGTGTGGTTGTGATGGTGTTTGTAACGGACCGAAAAGCTGCTGATATAGCATATTAAGGTACACAGGAGCCACGTTTTGCGTCGCTTCTTAAGGACTGAAAAAATTCGATTTGTGTCGTTGCAATTTCATATTGCGTCGGTCCAATTTGCATCTTTAGAAACTGTTAAATTTTTTACTTAAGCAATGTGGGTTACTGGTTTTAGCATCTCTGTTAACACTTATCGTTATCTGTACGTTATGATTTGAAATGGTATGAAATAAGAGGAATTTCCTTTTCTTTGTTATATAATTGTTGCTAAGAAGAAGTTATACATTGTGGATGGAAAAAATTAGTCAAAGTAAAAGACATGTAAAAATTTTGGAATTAAAATTAGACATAATAAACATTTTAAATCGAGAGAAAAGGATGGTTAATACAGGAAGAATTCTTGGACTATCATCTACAACAGTTAGAACAATTTGCAACAGTGACAGTAATAAAATAAATCAATAAGCTAAAATTATCACACCACTACAATCTAAACAAAATACTATAGCAAGAAAAGCCTTATTAGTTTTGGATACAAATCGCCATTTTCCAATTCGGATACATGATGATAATAATTCAGCTATTGAGCAAGGACGTAATAAAAAACAAGCCAGCAACTGTTGGATTAACTTGTTTTTGCCTTGTTTTAAATATTTTTCCCCAAAAAAATTAAAAAAATTTTTGATTAGATTTGCGTTGCGTTTCTCCATTCCCTGTAAACGTCGCAACTCGGGGCTTTAAAATTTTAATTAAATTCGGTAAAAGTAAAATTACAAAATTGCGAGACTGTCATTTGTGACGTCTCAATTTACCTCCTTAATTTTTTAATTTACTGGTTGATTTTGAATGAACAAATTTTCCTTGAGGTGGAACAATTAGTTTGGAAAGACAAGCATTACTAAGTGGACTCCATTTCTTGCAATACATTACAAGGATCCAAGTGGTTTTTCCTTAGTGTTACACCCAAAGTGAAGTGGTGAGTAAAGATATATTAATTGACTATTAGATTTACCTCAATAACAAGTATGGTATTTTGGAGGGTAAACATCTGTCATTATAATTCAATAATCGTTTAACTATAAACACGCATTTTTTTAATCGAATACAATGTTGAATTTTGCATTTATTTATTTAAAATATCTTTCATTTGAAGAAATAGCTGCAGAAAATGATCGAGTCCTGATGGAAGCTTACGATCAACACGTGTGAACACTTGTTTGCAGAATTTAAAGTAAGTAATTTCGACAATTAGGGACTTGCTCAGCCGAATATAATATTTATTTGGAAACTTGTTCGACGAAAGCTGGAAAATTGGGCCCTACATGAATTAAAACCGAAGGAAGTGGAAAGGCAATTTTGCATACCAGAAAAAATTCTTAAATGCTTCTGAAAGAAACCCTTGGCAAATTGCCCTGTTACTAGTGACAAGCCCATGTGCAAAAATTCATTTGAAAAAAGCAATCAGCGAAAATTCGATCAGATCAGATCAGACAGGGATCAAGTCTAGGAGTTTAACTAAAATCTGTCGAATTATTGACTCAAATCATTCAGTCGATATAATTCTACAACCTTATATCTTCTGAATGAATTTCGATGAGTATTATAATTGATTTGAACGAATGGAATAATTGATTGAACGAATGGAAGCCTAAGTGACAGTGATATACCTTCAAATTTATTCAGACTGGTAATTGATATTTTTTAATCACCAAATTTCGATTTTTGTTATGACCGAAATAAAATTTTAAGGATGGTTCAATCAAAACGCCAATCAAATTTTTTTAATATAAGAGATATAATTTAAGACCCCATAAAGTATCTGATTTCGTTTTAAAAAGTGCGCTTCTTCCTCAATTTTTTACCCGTTATAATTTAAATAATTTGAACTGAGTCATATATGCCTCCATACTTTACGGTTAAAATATAATATAAAATTGGATGTATGTATGTATGTATTGACGTATAGACTCTAAAGGGCTAATTTGATGAAAATTTCACAGAATGAAGCAAATATTGATTATCGAATATCTGAAGAACTATAACAGTGAAAGTTCTCTAATTTGTTTCCGACAACTTTCTCACGGAATCGTTTTACTGGAAAAAATGTAGGACGGATAAGACCAGGGAAAGAGTCTCATACAAAGCAAAAATTAGGTAAGAACAGAGCATGCCCCTCCCGCCCATAGAAAGCAACCTCTTTCTTGGTAAAAGGAAGTTTGTCGGGTCTGCTAGTCATAGATGGAATAGGAAAAATCGGTTCAGTAGACATTTCAAAAATATATTTTACACAAAGTACTTAGAAAATGTTCATTATACTTGGTACAGTGAAATAAAGTTATAGGGAAAAGTTTCAGACTGTAATAATTTTCAGAAAAAAGTATTAAAAGTATTTTGTGTCTACAACAAGAAATTCTATACGATACAAATCGAATATTTATTATCTAAAACTATTAATTTCAAATTATCCACAATTTATAGGAATCACATCCTCATCAAATTGTTTCACTGAAGAAAATTATTATTGTTTCCATTCTAAGTAGAAGAGTCCCTTTATACAATATATACATATGAATGCATAAGTGTGGGTGAATGTGTTGACATACAATGTCATATGTGTGATTATGTGACGCTTATAAGTAAAGTGCACTAAACTAACAGATACGATCACTTCACAGTTTAACACATCATATCACACCCTCGTTTATACAACTCTCTACAACCACAACACAAATGATCTGATCTGATCTGATCGAATCTATTTTTAAATCCTCAACAATAATCATAATGTGGTGATCATGCGAAGCATAGTTTACATCAATATTTTATTGTTATTTTTCCTTTTACCGTCAAATGTTTTAAATATTTATTATTGATTTTTGTGTTATTTTTTGTTTTCTATTCATTTATCATCCATCGATAAAAATACTCACCCAAATACACATACAAACACTCTCGTGTGTTTTTCTTTTTTTTTTTGTAATTTAATTTTTTGTTTATTTTAAATGGTTTATATTTTTATCGAATTATTATAAAGACAACAAAATTGAAATCAAAATTTATATATATTTTTTTATTTTCATTCTTTTCGATTTTTTTCTCGATTTTTTTTCCAGAAAAATTGTTAATAAACAGTGGCGACACACGTCGTTGACATTAAATTGCCCAAATCACCTGAATTAACAAGTCACTAAAACGTGCCCTTTAGCGGTAATTAAACAATAGATTCTCAGCCACAAAAATCATTTTATACAATTTATGTGATTGTTGACACTGATTATTTAGGGATGTAACGAATTGTATTTATGTTCTTTTCAAAATTTTTTATTGCTCATAGAGGATGTTTATTAGATAGGTGAGAGGGGAGGGTGAGACTAAACTCATAAAATGCGGCAATTTTCGTTTAATAAAAATTCTAATGCTGCCACATTTCAGAAAGGGTTAAAAATAGTACATAAAGATATAGTTTCATTTTTATAGACGATTTTCGGTAAACTATATAAAATTTAATTTTAATTGGAAGGGAAGAACGGTTACATTAATTTATTAGACAATATTCGGTTATTAATAACACTTCCGATTAAAAATAAAAAAACAAAAAATGAAATGTAACGTATTTTACTATTTTTGTGAAATGTACTTCTGAAATAATAAAGCGCAAAGTCACTGTGGAACCAGATTAACAATGAAACATTCTGAAAAAAAACAAAAAAAAACAACTTAAAATGATTAAGAATGTAGTAGTGTAAAAGCCTACTCCACAATGTTGGTAATAAATGGCAGCTACCAAAAATTAATAAACGATCCTCGTATAATTTAATTCTGATTTATTTTTAAGAGTGCAGTACATTTTTGTGAGGGTAACATTTGTGTGAAATTTAAGTGTTTTTAAATTTTCATGAGGAGTTAAATGGGAGCTACAAGAAATGATGGACCGTATAATTTTGTATCTTAATTTGACCAATTATTATTATAATACTAAAGTATGTTTAAGATTTATGCCCTTCAAAGTGATATTTTGTTCCAAACATTAGCATCAAACTCATATTACCCGAACAACCCACCAGTAACATTATACGAAAATTATCATGTAAAAAATTATGGGCCGACATTGAAAGATGATTCAATAGAAATGATGTTTATTTATGAGTTTTATAAGCTCAAAACAGTTTTCCGGGAAGGGGTCTCATATGGGTCCGAGATTAGTCAAATAAATATATCATAAAAATGGTTAGAAAAATAGTTGTGCTGAATTTGAATGGAATTGGTCTTTATTTTTTAGTTTGTAAAGCTCAAAATGGTTTACCACTAAGGGGCCTTATTTGGGAGCTATAGCAAAATGTGGACCGATGTTAGTAAAATTAATTACAAATATACAAGGCAGTCAGAAAAATAACTGTTCCAAATTTCAATAGAATTGGTTCAAATTCAAAATTTTATAAGCTTATAATCATATTCCGGGAAGAGGCCTTATATGAGAGCTAGGTAAAATAATGACCCCAACACAATCTAGATTTTAGGGTTTATTATTGTATTGAAAATAAATATGTATTGCAAACTTAAGAAAATTATCTTCAAATTTGGGACCAATATGACACACAGAGTTTGGGGTGTATCAAAATTTTGCATATTTCATCTTATAACTTTTTTGGTGATTTTTTTACGATATTGACGTACATAAATTTGTTCGTTAGATATGGAAAACCCTATACTGTAACAGGCTCTTGATTTTTGCCCTTTTTGCAAAAAAAAAGAGACTCAATATATCAAATAATGGGTAGCGCAACAAATACCCATGATACGAATTGATATCGCTGTTTCAGTTCATTAGGTGAAATTTGTTAGCGTATGAATTTAAAAGTCAGAGATGATGACTCTTCTGCCTCATTTTCGCTAACGACATCAATGTTTCTCACCGAAGGAACTGGTAAATACGTTTGAAAGGAAAAAGGAATTAAAAAACAACTTTAACAGATGCTTGTGCTGTTAGTGTGGGGCAGAGTAGATTTTTTTAAAATTAAATCCATAAGTTTACATAACTTATACAACTTTGCGTTTTGAATCTCATAGAGGCTCCATGGGTTGAGTTAAATAGGTGCAAAGAGGTAAATCCGCTCATGGACAGACTATGGGTTCCAAAACCTAAAGTTACAAGGATACTTTTGCTATCATTGTTGGTATCAATTTATGTTGCAATCGATTTTACAAAAAAAGTGCGCCACTAACTGAAATAAAAAGTGAAATACATCTATGCAAATTTAAGATGTGAATCATGGACGTTTTATGGACACTCTTGCATTATAGAATAGTGCTTTCATTCATCACTTTTCTAGAAGAGTTTCCAAAATTCCATTTATTTTTAGATTCCTTTTTGTAATCTTTATAATTCTGTACGAAAACTTTGATATACACCAGAGCCTCGACTTGCTCCGTCCGAATTGCGTCCTTTCGGCTTGAGTCGCTTTCGTTGTTGCAATTTTTTACTGCTACAATGTGAATTACCATTTTTAGCACCACTGATAATACTTATCGTTACCTGTATGTAAAATTTTCAGATTGCGTGAAATAAAGCAAATTCCCTTCTCTTTGTTATGTGTAAGTGCTAAGAACAAGTTTCTGGTTATGGTTATAGGACGCAAAAAATTGGTCAAAGTAAAAGAAAGTTTGGAATCAAAATTAGACGTAAATCGAGAGAAAGCTATTAATAGAGCTTCTGGACTAACACCTACAACAGTAAGAATTATTTGCAATAGAGACAAAATACTATAGCAAGAAATCCCTTATTGGTTAAAATGGAGTCTCTTCTTTCAATTTGGATACATGATCAAAATAAGAGAAGGAAAGTACGTTATAAAATAATAAAGCTCTTTCTATTTACTCCGACCTTAATAAAAACAATTTAAAGTGTTCAATTCGGCACTTTTGTATTACCTTAACCTTTGCTTATATGATTTTTTGTTTTGTAAGCAACGGATCCGCTAAATTAACTAAAATCTACCTGTGAAAAAATTAAGTCTCTAACTCTTGTAGATTCTTCTAAAAATATAAAAGAAAATGAAAGAAGTTTGAGGTACCTTCAGTTTTTTGCTAATATCTGAGCCATTTATGAACCAATTTCCCTGGATTTCAATAGCATTTCGAATCGTTTGATATACATATCATATATGTTAACTATAGGCTGGCTTCATAAACTTGATTTCAACCGACACACGGACGGATAGACGGACATAGCTCAATCAATTTCTTTTTTCAGACCGATCCAGAATATACATGTAATTGTGGAAATTACAAACGGAATTACAAACTTATATATATACAGTTCTGAGTTAGTCAGATGAAGGGTATAAAAATACTGGATCTAGTAGTAACGGAAATTCTGATAATTTCGATAAGTCTATCTCCATTAACGACGCAAATCGGGGCTCTTGTGTATAACGGTCCTTTTAAGGAGTCCTTTTTATGTTATTTTCCTTTGAAATTTATGTTACATTTATTCGGCCCGATTTCTAAATCAATATGAAAATATTTTCTTTATCATTTATTTTTAGTATTTTCCCTATTATTTCATTGCAGTTGTTTTTCATTATTCTTCTTATATTTTTGTTTTTTTTTTTTATGAAAAGTGACAATATTGTTTTTTACATGTTTGCAGTGTGTGTGTATGTGTGCGTTTATGTGTGATGTGATTATCATATGATTGATCATTTATCATTTTCATTTATATATTTTTTATGAATGTGTGTTCATTAGCGTTGACAGATGAGATCATGTCAATAGCATCTTATTAACACTTCTTTGTTTTCTTTGGGTGGCCCATGTAAACAACAACATTGAAAATGAAACATCGATTCCCTTTCAATTCATTAAAATGCATTTGGAAAATCCATGTAAGAAACTTTCCACAATTTTCTCTTTTCTCTCAAGGTTGATTCCTTAATTCTTTTAATGGGGGGAGTTTTGGTATTAATATTGTGGTTATGTGTGTGTGCTTATGCGTATTCAGAGTTTCATGTCGTCACAAATTAATTTATTTTTTTAAGAAAATTAAGTTTATAATTTTAATCAGTGTTTTCTTTTTGTTTCTATTTTTTGTGTCGCATGTCTTTTTTATTTATTTAGCTGATGATTATTCGTATGAATGTTATTGTTTTTGTTACTGTGGTACGTGGTAAAATTTAGTTTTTTTTTTTTACACACGATAGATTTTGTCTTTTGAGATTTTTTTGAAAACTCCAATTATATTAAATTAGGATTGAATTAATTTTACAGAGGTTTAAATTAATAATTAAGAAGTAATAGTCGACTATTTATAACCCTGCACCTCATTGGTGCATTGGTTGGTTATAAAAGGTAGCTACCAAAAATTAATGAACCACCCTCGCATAATGGTGTTTTTTAATTTATACTTAAGAGTGCACTATATTATAATGGTAGTAACATTCATGTGGGATTAGAGCGCTCTTTAAATGATTTCTTCCGTGGACGTTATATGGGAGCTGGAAGAAATAATTTATGTAAAAAATCGTGAATTGAAATTTATATAATTTTTAAATTTATGTGAAATAATTGATGACTTTAAAACGCGAAATTCTTTTATAACAATGGAAAAACCTGGCATCCATTCAGAACTCTCCTCCGGATAACTGGAAAAAAAACTAATGAAAAATTAAAAAATATAAAAATAAGAAAAAAAATATTCAATAAATAGAATGTACCCTGAAAACCGTAACATTTGTTTATTTTACATTTAAGTCCATACATCTTGCAGATTTCAGTGCCAAAAAATAAATTCTGGCAAATGACCAGCAACAAAAACTAACAAAAAAGTGAAAGAAAAAAATATCGAACAACTTTAAACAACAGTAAATATCAGCCTAACGTTCCGTTTGTTCGTTAGTTGATTAACGAAAAAAAAAACAGGGGGAACTACAGAATAACAACAACGTCATAAAAATCAAGGATGTGGGGAACTGGAAAAAAATCTTCTCCCAAAAAACAAAACACTGTTATTGTGTGCAGAAAAATAACGATTGGAAAAGAATTTATTTGTATGTCTGATAGTCTGCTACAGCCTCTCGGGTACATGATGGCACCACTTGTTGTATGATGCCCAGAACCAATAATGTACTACCACTTCTATTCATATAACCAAACACATACACTGCGGGTCTTTAAATAGAAGTTGCAAACTGGTAAATTAAATTTATTAAAAACCCTACATTTTGGAATTTGGAATACAAAAAGGAAATTGGGTTCCATATGGTTTAAAGGTGCTACAAGAGGAAATCATTTTTGCACTGTGGTGTCTTACTGGTGATGATAAATGGAAAGAAACCGAATATCAAAATATCAAATCAAAGGAGACATGTTTCAAAGTGCAAAAAATCTATGTAAAACCCGCCCAACAAGTTGAAGTCAAATATACTTGACGTCAAAATATTTGGTTGGTTCAAAATAATGTATTACGAGCTAATGCAAACCGGCGAGTCTAGTTCAGGAAATTTGTACCCAAGTGCAAAAGTCATTTGTAGACTAATAAGTTAAATAAACTCCGATCTCGAATATCCATGATGTCAAGGTAATACTCTGTATTTTTAAGAGCAGTAGGGAGTCGAAATGCCAAAGCATTGCTGTTTTTGGAAACGGGGTGCTGAGTTTAACGAACTCTTGATATCGGGTCAGTTGCTCGCAGATATACCGAAGATAAGTGACTCATTAGAAAGGAATCATTATGGAAAAAATTTCGACTATTTGATTCAATACAAGTCCGTAAAATTTCATCATAAGAAACTGTTTGATTGGAACGTAAGTTTGTAGTATATGCTTTAGGAGAACTATCTCTCTGGGCTAGAAGTAAGGGCCTGGTATGAATCCAGATAAAGTTGAGTTGGTCTTACTTATTAGGAATTACAAGATTGTTAGCTTTAGGCCAACTGTAAATGTTAAGAATTTTTGAAATATCTGAGTGTCATTTTTGATTTCAGACTATCTAAAATATGCAGAAACTCTACAGGGTCTTAGACAAAAAGTAGTAAATTGGTTTTACACATCAGTGGTAAGACCCATTCTGACCTATGGTTGTGTTTTAGGGTAGAACACGTTGGAAATAGGAAAGGAGCACTCTATCTGAGACACAACGCACCATCAGGAGCCAACTTGCAGGGAGAGAGAGTTGGCAGGCTACCTATAGGTTTCTTCTTCCGAGAAATCGGTAGGAGGATTCAGACATGAGTGAATTGTGAATGGAATGGTTAGTCTGACTGCTGGGACACAAGGACATACAGGCCACGGTTGAACCCTAGACTTCAACATGGATCGAAGAGGTTTCAAAGCTTTGATAAGCTTTTTTTCTAACAGGTCATGCATCCTTTAGGCGTAGGATGCTTATTTGGAATAGAAATATTCCCGAATTCTGTAGATTTTGTGAGGATACAGTTGATCAGTTGCCACTATCAGGAATTGATTTAATTTTTCCTTTTCTTCAACACTGTTATTTCAGGTTATGGCTTTAAATTGTATATAATATTGGGTTTAATTAAAGTAAGCAGAAATTCATGCTGGACATTTTACGAGAGTCGGCCCATAATTTCCCAAAAATTTTGTCTAAAGTTCAAACATAAATGTTAATATCATAATAATGGCTGACACAAATGGGAAAATGCGATTATTCGAGGGTTGTTCCATAATTTTCCATAACTATCCTCTTATCCTCAGTATGGTGTAGGCTATTGCAGAGTCGCGCTCGTCCGATTATAACTTTCTAAGAATGTATATAAACTACCACAGATGGAACGATGGATGACTGGTTGAATGTATATTTGTTCAGAGGATAAATGGAGTTTATACAAAATGCAGTAAATACTGTGCTATACTACATGTATATGTTGTTGTAACTGGCGCCCTTTAGGCCAACATTGACACCGTGTTTTGTGGCTAAACGGTTGACTATTTACTGCATCGATGGTATTTTTTTTTTTTGCTCTCATTCTTATGGATTTAGTTTTTATCCTTTTGTCCTTCTTGTTGAATATACAAACATTGTTTGTTTCAAATACACACACACACACATACAGATAAATTATATTGCTACTATTAGGTCACCAACAATAAACCTTTTTGTTGGTGTAAATCTGCGATGTTTGTTGATGTCGTTGTTGTTGTTGTTGCAAGTATGATGCCATTACTGTTGCTGTTCATATTCAACACATTATTGTGGTATGAAGAACAAATACTGCATGCTTTTGCTTTTTATATGCGTATGTGTGTGATTGGATGTGTATGTGTTTGTTTATAAATTCCTTTAGGAGATTTAATGTATTTACTAATGGTCATTTTTTTACAAGATGGCTACTTCAATATCCACATGGAAAAATTACAATATTTACCAATTACAGGTGCTTGATTTTGGTCCTTCGAATATAGCTACAGGTATATCTATGTAACTTATGAATGTATTAGTATGTTATCTACCCCTATGCGGGTCGACCATAAAAAATTCTTATCTTCTTTCTTTCGTGCTTACTTAAACAGTATTTCATTATTGTGGAACGTGAGCAAGTGTATTTTGTGTTTTGTACTAAAGTGTGTGTGTGTGTGTGTGGGTGTTTGTTTGCTAACACACATACATATAGACCATCTGTTATAAAGCCATTTATTCTATCAAATGATCATTTAAAAGTGTAGTTGGAGCATATGAAGATTTTTTTTGTAATTTTTTGTCTTTGGAGTTTGAATTTTTGATTGCGTTTCATTAGTGACATCGATTACCTGCATTTTTATTGTTCTGCTTTTATTTGATTTTTCTTTAATGTTTTGGATTAATGATTATTGTTGTTGTCGTTAATATTACATTCTTATAGATGCGAAATTTTCTTTAAAATAATTAATTTTCTATTTTTTAAATTTTTAGTGCAAAATTGAATTTTTAGTGAAGAGATAAATTTATGTCAAAAATTATTTTTAATGAAAATTTCATTTTTTCAATTTCTGGTTTTTTACTAAAAATTAAATTTTTTCAAAAAAATATTTTTTTATTAAAAATTAAATTTTGTTCTAAAAATTTAGTTTTTCTTTAAATAATTTTTAGTAAAAATTTAATTATCAATAAAAAATTATGTTTTAGTGAAAAAACAATTTTTTTGCTGAACACAGAAAATAAGTTTGGGTATGAACTGGTCAACAAAAGACAAACGGTTACCTAATGAATTCAGATTTTGGTTAGTTGTATGACTAATTTATAGGGTCTTAAATTACATCAAAAGTACGACAGAAAGTTATACCCTCATTCAGCCCTTGTGTCAGAGACACATTGGGCCGGAATCCATTTACCATTCTGTTCTTATGGGCGGAGTTATATGTTTGCAAAAATGGTCTCCTCGGGCAAATATATTAAAATATTTAAAAAATTTTTGCAAATATCTTATAGCTTCTGGGGAAACCTTATAGTTTTCGATTTACTTGTATTAAAAATTTCAACTTAAAAAAATTAAAGATTTCCTTTTTGGTTTAAAATTTTCGGGAAATAATTTGAAACAATATATTTCAAATAAATTTTCAAAAAATATTAGACATAATTGTGGACCATATACAAAAATATTCAGGTCAATACCTTGAAAAAATTGTTAGGTCTGAATTTCACTACTTTCTCTTTTTCATATATTTATTGGTGAGAACATGGGGTTCATATATTTCAAAAAAAAATAAAACTTTTGACTTTTAAAAACATTGAACAAGATCGGACAAATACTTTCGAATGTGTATATTGTTCAAGATCTTGCAAAACTTTGAAAATTAAAAATTTAAACGCTAATAACTCGAAAACTATAATGCCATTTGTAGGTATTAAAGATCTGCAATACGTCATTATCAGTGTAAGTGATGTTTAAAATTTCACTATTATGCTTCTGACCGAAACCTTATAATTTTCGATAACGGGTTCAATAAAAGACGACAGAGGACATTGTTCTCTTTCAATATGAGAGGCTCTATTATAGTTCACGCTGTGTACCGTAGGAAACCAATAATTTTTATTTTAGATGAATCGCGAATTAATGCTCATCACTACTTTTAAGTAATTTTTCTGGCTCAAAGTAAATATAAATACATTTGGGTGTACAGAGAAGAAATAACGATATTAATAATAACTGCAATTTCATTCACTGTAGTTACCAATGATTTACCAATCACAGTCATTCATCTCTCTTACCAGGGGTTCTAGGAAGATAAAAAACAAAATTTACTAGCGCTTTAAATAATTGTATTGTCCAATGTACCCCAGATCTCAGCTATATAGCACCACCCAAGGGCGTAGAATGGTAAGAAGCTACTGACGTTATAATGTTACATTCCTCTGCTGACATTACAATTAATTCTAAGCAAATCTGTCCCACTGTGGAGTGTTAAAAAGATTCTCAAAAGTTTAGTGGGTTCTATCTAAAATGTTGAAACGCCTAAACCTCTGGATTTATGGTTTCAAAATTATTAAATTTAAGAAATGTTGAAATGTTTCGCACTCTTTCCTTAATTTCAATTCAAAAATATTTCCTTCACATATTTTGCCAATAACTTAAAACCATAAGTTATTTTCCTTTTTGATGAAATTGGAAATTTTCAAGGAAAATTAATTTTCTGAAAATAAAAACTTAAAAAAACGAATCCATAAATTTTCCTTTTGTAAACCACACAACTCATGCCAAATTGAAAAAAAAAAGAAAAAAATATATATAAATTTCAAATAGAAAAAATAAAAATTTGTGTTGAAATTGTGTGACAAATGTATGCCAAATGTAGGTAAAACTGCAATTAGTTTTTTCAACATGAGTTTTGTGTAATTTTCTATATTTACAAACAAGCAACAACTACAACAACAACAACTACTACTACAACTACAAACTAAGGCGTTGCTGCATTTTTGTGTTTGTGTGGCAGACGCCAAACTGTCTGGCCCAACTTCAAAAAGCTCCCGTGTTTATGGGTCGTCATAGTTTTAGTTTTAGTTTTTTTTATGTGTTTAAGTGTATATTTTTTTCAGATTAAAATTGTAAACAGCATGTTGCCATTTGAAGTACGTTCAACATTTTGAAGGCAAACAACTACAACAACAATAACAATTATAAGTACTCTTCTATGCAAGTGTAAGGCAGCAACAACTATAATAACAACGCCACAGCACTAGTTTATGATGATAATAGTGTTGGAGCAATATTTTAGTTATTTTGTTTGTTGTTGTTTATGTTTTTTTGCTATTATTGTTGTTGTTTATATATATACAACACGCACGTATCCGTCCACTCAAGCGTAATTCCTGCGGTCTTTAGCATTTTCATTGCACTACTTGATCTGGAGCACGCATATGGGCAACAGCCACAACTATTATAAGCAACAACAAGAAAAACACTGAAATATATATACTAACATATATGCATGCATGTAAAATATATCACCTCCACATTCTTCTTCTCTAACTTTATCTACGTACAGTGGTCTCTAAACGCTTTTTTGAAAAAGAAATCTGTAACTTTGGAACTGCAATATTTCGATCAATATTTTTGACACATAAAAAGATGAAGTTAGAAAAATTATATATCAATATATCGGAAATTATATCTACTTTTCAGAAATGTATAACATTATTGACAATAATAAAATTTATTGAACACTTTTTGAGACGAAATGCCTTGAATGTGTTAAATAGGGTTTTTGGCAAATTTTATTTCTCCTAAAAGAATCCCGTAAATCCCAACAATTTTTGAAAATTTTACAAAAATGGGTTTTTTGGTAATTTTTTGATATATCGTTCTAACCGATATTGGGGAGCAACAATTTCTATTACTAAAATTTTTGAACATATCAGGCTTTGAAGAAAACATAAGTCTTTTAAAATTCCAGCTTAGCGGTTAGATTGAATTTGAGAAACTCTGGCTCTTCCAAAGTTAAAGTTTTTGAAACTTTTTTTATTACGCAGAAGACAATAAAGTAACCTTTCAGAATGATACAAATTATAGACATAAGTTATTTAAGGAAATTTTTATATCTTTAAAAAGACTTTAACTAATTTTATGGCAAAAAATCGGCGAAAATCGACATTTTTGGAAATTCCAATTAAAAGGCTTATAACTTTTGATTGTATGAAGATATTTTAAACATCCTTTTCTTTACAAAGTTTTATCATTATTTTTTTATTAAATAAAAAATATCTGATAAAAATCGGACAAAATTTGGACTCGCTATAGCATAAAAACTGCACTAAGATCGGTCAAAAAGTAAAATTTTAAACTTTTGAAGTGAAATACCTCTTAAACTATAAGAACTAAACTTAAACTACTTATACGATGAGATTTTGTATATGTTTTTAGAATCCACTTATATAAACTACTAATTCTACTGCACCTCTACTATCACTATTTCATTAAATTTGGACTCGTAAATGCCAAAAATGAAATATCGGGAAACATTTGTCTCATAAATTAAGTTTTTTTTGGTAAATTAGTCACTCTGTCATTATTAGAGCATTAGAGGTTGGTATATAATCGAACCATTTTCTCTTAAATTTTCAGGTTTTAAATATTTTCCTTTCAAAAGCCCAAGAAATATTTTTTTTAAATTGAGGAAATTCTGATATCGAGTCGGTCAAACCCGACACAAAAAGCTCAACATCATAATGTTGGTTATAAATGGTAGTTATGAGAATGTAATGGACGACTCTCGTATAATTTGTTTTTTTTCTTCTTAAGTGCGCAATGCATTATTGTGAAACTAACTTTTATGTGAAAATTTTGCGTTTTCAAATGAATTTTTCTGGGGAGTTATAAGTAGCTACAAGAAATTATGGACCGACCCTCGTATAATTCTGTACATCGATTTTTGCTTAATTGTTTATTTTAATTTGACCAACTTTTAGCAAAAAATTTCAGTGTAAATGTAAGATTTATGGCTCATTTCATAGGGACATTTTTAAGGGAGTTACCAGAAATATTGGACTTTACATGAACAATTTCAATAGGCTTCGTTCTTAGGCCAACATAATAATATATACCAAATTTCATTGATATATCTCAAAAATTGCAACCTGTAGAGTGTTCGCAACCAGCCGGACGGACAGACACACGGACAAACGGACATCGCTAAATTGACTCAGGAAGTGATTCTGGGACGAACGTTATAATTAAAAGTGGGTGTAATGCATTTTTTCTGTATGTTTCAAGTATCATCACAAACGCATAATACTTTCACCACACACCACGGGTAATTTGTCCTAAAAAGAGTCAAAATTTTACTTAATTTCCAAAAAATCATGTTGGAACCACTGTTTCCCGTCATCAACAATAAATACAAAACACTTTTGCTAACATTTCCATTTTATTTTATCTAAACATTTTGGCACTTATTTTTTCAGGTTGAAAAGGTGGAAAGGGCTTGATATTGAGGAAGTTGGAAAAAAATAAGATATACGATTTCCAGTGGTATGGAGCACAAAAGAATGTCGACGCTTAATAGAAAATATAAAAATTAAACACTTGAAATGTCATGCAACTATAATGGATGAATAGATCAGTTGAATGGATAACAAACATCAAGTGGTCGCCACATGTAGCAAGGCAACACATTCACACACACGAAAGATTTATTTACGAATTAATTAAGGTGTAAACTATAGAAATTATGGATCCGTTTGTTTTTAAATGCGCACAATTTATCATTTTAAATACGTCTTTGACCACCAAAGAGTTTTTGAAATTCGAGCAATTGTTGCAAATATTAGTGGAAATAATTAAAATTTATACTTAAATTTCTTGAAAATATAAAATTGAAATTTCATTAAAAATTTATTTTCATTTCACAAAAGTATTGAAGTATTGATTTTTCGCTTTGCCATTACAGGGCCAAAAAAGCACAAATCATCATCATCATCAAACAAAATTTTAAACAAAAAAATTTTTAGGAAAAACTCATTATTTGTTAAAAACGATTTTAACAATAATAAATAAATAACAAAAAAAAACAACAGAGCAGAATATCAACAAAATGTATAAATATTTTTAAACAACAAAAAAGTGCGAAAACTTCAAAGAGAAAAATGCATGAAACTAACACACAAACGACCCATAATACACACACCATCACAAGAACTCATAAAAATTTTGTTTGATAAAAAGAAACAACAAAATTTTCACTTTAAAATTTTAAAAGAATTAAATCATTGATTTTCAGAAAGGAGTATAATTCGAGAAAGAATCGTAATTAAATCTCAAATTGTTATGTACAATATCTGTATAACGACAGGATTTCGAAAATCAAACTGCTTTTATAGGGCCTTTTAGTTGTAGCAACAGTTTGTTTATATCTATTTTTTCTTTCTTTGTTTATATCTATTTAGCCGAGTATAATTCGAGCAAAGATTATTTAAACGGGCATAAAACTTCATCATCCGGAATTGCTGCAGCGTTTAAGGAAGACACTTGTACAGATGTTTACCCTGGCACTGTACTTCGGTTTTAAATTCTGGCGGGCATAATGTTAGAGTTTGCAGGGAAATCAAACCGCAGATTTGCAAGGTGACACAAATGGAACACCTTTCTGTTGCAAAAGAGCACATCAAGTAATAAGTTATATAAATCATACGGACGTTTTTTATATGTAAAATGTATGGAAGGATTGACAGGAAAAACACATTCAAAAGTGCTTAAAATCTTGGCATTGATTCCAACTATTAATTCCAGCAGGACAATGACACTAAAAACATAGCGGAAATTGTTTTATTATGGATCTTATATAATACCTCTTAATTCTCAGTTATCCGAGATCAACCCAGTGGAATATTTACGCAACCACTTGAATAGACGGATTCGAGAACATCACATTACTTCCAAATATATGTTTAAAGAGAAATTAATGGAGGAATGGGAGTAAATGCATTAGGGTGTGACAAAAGAGTAAGCACATTCTATGCAAAATCATTTGCTAGAAATTATTAAAAATAATGGTAATCATACCTCAAGTTGAATCATACCTGAAGGTGAATTTTGTCCATGTGTGTGGAATTTTCATAATTAATAACTTTTAAAATATATATTTTTCATATTTTAAAAGTTATGAATTATGAAAATTCCACACACATGGACAAAATTCAGAGTGGACATAAAGAGTGATTTGGAAGGTCATACTTTTCAAGCTTCTCACGATCCCGTGATAATGGATATCAGTGAAGATGTGAACTTTGCAGAGGTACTCAACCTTCAAAACAAATATTCCAGGTTCGAAAAGATGAAAATGAAAAATTAACAAAATTCCCTTCCACTACTTAACTTATATGGACAACGAAAAATATGAAACTGCATTATCCTGGATCTATTTAGCATGAATTAAACTTCGAAAATTATTGAACATAAAGCAGAAAAGTGAACACTTCTTTGGAACAACGGAAATTATATAAAGTCTCTTGGCTTCGATTCATACGAGATCGAATTTACATGCTTTTAAAAGGGAAACTTTTAAACAATAGAAACTGACTTGTTTAGAAGAGTAGAAAGGACCTAGTCAATGTCCTTTCTACTCTTCTATGTCGAAAGTACCAATTTTGGTTCGCACAAACCACTAATATTTTAATTTTGATGAAATTCAGAAGGATTTGAATTTTTTAGCATGTTTTCCCATGCCGACAGTTCAATCTATTAACACTTTCATTTTTCTGGAAAAACATCTCCACACAGATAAATAAATATTTATGTACATAAAAAAAAAACAAATCTCATTAAGATGCAAATTTGCCTTCAATAACAAACAAATGATCACAATAACTTAACAAGATGCCACAACAACTACAAATAACAAAATTACTGAGAACATTAAAACTGCACACGCACAAGCACACACAAATCCAGTCATACTCATGCTTGGAGTCGTGCATATTGGAAAGGGAATTCAAACCAATAGTGCCAGTTGTAATGAGAGACAAAGGAACGCCAACAGCAACACAATTGCCATCAACTAACAAATCAACGAAAAAAAAGTGCACGAATCACTCTGAACGGATAACTCTCTCCAAGCAAAAGTCTTAAATAAAAATGTTCTCATCAACATTTTTTATTGTTTCAAATGGGAAAATTAGAAGAAATAGAAAAGACCACGCACACTTAAGTTGCTATCTAGTGCACAATGGGGCTGAATGTTTAGTTTTTGTTATATAATCATCATATAATTACAGAAATATTGTTATATTCCAAAGTTGACTTTTATAAGGGAAACATTTTATATTTGGAATTTTCCAATTTTAAATACTGCTCCATTATTGATATCTTATATCATCCAAAAAATTAAAATTTTCTTCGCAAAATTCTTAACTCTACGATCAGTACAGTTTTATTACCAATAACATGCTGATCGCTTCCCTGGTGCGTTTCATACGTTCTTATAAAAGGGACGCAGAACTTTATTACTAAAATCATAAAAAAATCAAAGAAATTTTTCTTGAATGGATGGTTTAGTTTGATTGTTATGGAATAGTATGGGATTATCGCTATTGATTCTTCTTCTTGATTCTAAGTAAACATAATAAAGTGTGGTTATGTGTGATAATTATCCCTCTTTTTGTCTTTTTTAAACATCTTAAAATGCTTAAATTGTTTTGGTATTTTCATAGTTTAGAATTGAAATTGTGCGGTTTTCTTGTTAAAAAACATCGTATAAATATTGGACCACCTTTGCGCATACATAAGCTACAAAGAATTCTATTAAAGCAAAAATAATTTTTATTACAAATTATTCGAAGAATTCAATAAAAAATACATAGTGATTTCAAATAGTCATAGTGATTTCAAATAAATTCTTTAGTTTTATTGCATTTTCGGTATGTTTCCTCACGTTATTTTCAAACTTAAAGATTCGTCAATGACTCAACGTTTTTTAGTTAGGGTTTTGTTCAAAGATGATAAAGCTTCTTATTTGGCAACAGATAAAATAAATTTGCAATAGGTGGACATTTTCAGATTGTTAAATCAATATGAATCCATATTGATTTAATATTGTTGCATGTTAAAATGACATTGAAATATGATTCTTTTATTTTTAAAATATTAATATGAACTGTGAATTTTTTTATAAGTAATTTGCCACATAGAGCACGGAGGAGTAGCATTTAAATTGTATTTCTTTGGCAGGTTGATAAAGCCTTAATAATAAAAAAAATATTTTTAAATTGATCTTAGTGGAGGGTACTAAAGATTCGTCATAGCTCAATATAGCATTCTTACTTTTTCGTTAAGTTCTCAAATTGCAAATCGAGTATCTTCTCCAAGTTATCCTTATTATAAAAATATTTTTTCAGAATCACTTTCTGAATCTATTTAATGATGTCCATCCATCTGCTTGTCTGTGTGCCCGGCTGGCTATCCATGTTAACGTTGTGCACAGTCTACAGGTCGCAATTTTTGAATTATTTCGATGAAATTTGGTATAAAATATTTTGGTCTTAGAGTACGTTGGTATTGTTATAATATAAGCAAAAATCGATGTGCAAAATTATACGAGGGTCTGCTCATAATTTCATATAAAGCACATCCCTCCAAAAAGAATCTTTTTATATCTTAGTGGCACAATAATATACAACATACATAAGAATAAATCAGAATGACAATCACGACCCTCGTTCATTAATTTTCGTAACTATAATTTTTACCGAAGATGTGGTGAAGGGTATTAGGTAGTTGGCATCGACCGACTGTACATTCTTACTTCTATTAATTTTTTCTTTACAGGTTGTAAATCTTAGTGGTTTAACGTTTTCATAGATAACAAATACTTACTCCTATATCTAACTAGGGTACCCCTACTTAAATTGCAGGTCATATATTGACCTGCAATCCTCCAAACTAAACCCAAAAGCATTAATGATAAATTTTATTAGGATGTCTCTTACATTTCAAATGAAGAATTATTTCCAAAACAATCGTTTTAAAACCACTGTGCATTGATAGAATCTCGCACAATTTCATTTTAACTTCGTTAAATGTTGAATTTTATTTAAAATGGAAAAATTACTATTATTTAATATCAATAATCTTCCATGTTAATTTGATATTAGAAAATGTTTCTGGGCTTATTTAAAATGAAAATACACTTAATGAGTAAATTAAGCTTAAATTCACGTATTATTAGTTGTTTGTATATCCGACGGAATATATTTTTTAACATTTGTATTTTTGAAAAAAAAAAAAACTATTAGTTATGGATGTCAAAATAGCGACATATTTATCTCTTAAATACCTTATTTCTTTCCTTTTTTTCGTTTGTTGTTGTTGCAATTTTTCTTTTCTTAATTAAATTATTGACAGCTCAAATACATAAATACAATTTCCTTTATGTTTTTGTTGTGGCTTTTTGTTGCACGTGTAACATAATGAATGAAAAAGGAAATAATACTTGTCAATCGATATTCAAATTATGTATTGTAACGGTCATGATATGACTTAAAAGTTTTTTTATCCTTATTGATACCCTCCACCATCACAAGTGGTAAAGGGGGTATATTAACTCTGTCATTCCGTGTGAATTGTTATATTTAAGAAAAACTTTTATATATTGTATGCGTCAGTGAATGTATGTGTGCATGTGTATGAACGAAACCTAACTTATTAACTTTAGACGCATTTATGGTGGAGGGTATTAAAGATTCGGCATAGCCGAATAAAGCATTCCTTCTTGATTTTATTTTGTTTTCTTCAGTAATCGACATATATTTATGATTTTTATGCCACATTGATAACAATGAAGTAGAAGAGAAGAAGAGTATAAAATATTTATAAATATATGTGTATGTGTGAAAACAATGTGGATACAAACAAACAAACAAACAATTTTACCTATTTTTTTACCCATCAGCTGTCATAGTAACTTGTTTAACTTATTTTTGTTTTCGATTTATATTCCAAGAATGAAAAGGGCAACTTGATACATTTTGCAACATGGTATACAATTCGAAGTGCAGTAAGGATATGGAGGAGAAGCAGCAGGACCGACATTAATATAGTATTTTTTTCAAAAAGCTCACACCTTGATGTTTATGGTTTATTTTATATATTTTTTTTTTGATTTTATTCTATTTTATCATTCCTTTGCGAAATATTAACGGTGTGAGTTTGTGATTATATTATATTATTATTGTTCCTCCTTCTTAGTCTTATTCTTATTCGTATTAATTTCATGTTTTTTTTCAGTTATTTTGTTATTTTGTTAAGTTTATGAGGTTTGAGTTTAAGGAACAAATAAAATCATTTATCAAATGAAAACTTTTATTGTATAAAAGAAAATGAAATATTGTTCACGTATACGAGTCAGGACTTGGTAAACAATGAGCCAGATTAACAACCACATTGAATATTTGCAAAACAACAACAGCAACAACCAAAAACAACAGACAAACAAACAGAAAAAAATTCATATTCTTTTTGGTATTTTTTTCCAATTTTTTTTGTTCTGATTTCAAAGTGAAGGAAAAAATGGAGAAGAAACAGAAACAAATGTTTTTGATTACATAACTTAAGGATAATTTTAACCACAACCCACCATCATCAATAAAATGAAGCAAATATAACGCTTTTTGTCTTGTATTTCTCGTCATAGTTTAAATATAAAAACATAATCTATTTTTGCATACACAGAAAGAAATTAGTTAGATATTAAAAAGAAGCCTAAAATGCTGTATTGTTCGAAACCTAAGCAATTTGTACCTGAAAGCACTTATTGACTTATATGTTCGCTGTATGGATAGCTCCCCATTAAGCTTTTCGGGCAGTTCATCAGCTCTTGTGTATTTTGGAAACGTCCTGTTTAAACTCTTGTTTTTTAAAATGTCAAATATAAAATATCTTTGACATATGTTATTGAAGTCCATAGTCAACACTGGTTGATCGAAGACTTCCATTAACAGATAACATAACTTTAACCAGCTTCGATAAACGTTTCGTTAAATGATTTTCCCATAGGACATATTGAAACAAATGGATGTTTGTTTGGATTTCTAAAAAAAGGAATAATCGTACACTCTTCTGTACATCTCGATTGCCATTTTCGGGTACATCTCGAATGTAAGCGTAATATAAGGGCCTTCATCTGAATAAGATGGGTTAAATTTAGTAAAAAGTTGAAAAAATCAAAGAGAACTTTAAAGTCAATTATACTTTAAAGACTTTTTATCACAATGTACTTTTAGGATGGTAAAAGGCTTCCTAGGAACTGATCTGAATTATAAAAAATTCTTTACATCTTTTGATGAAATAAAGCAATTTATTTAACTGTACGAAAACAGTTCGGTCAGAAGATTTTAGAGGTGGGTCAACAATATTGAGTTCTATTGTTTTCCCAGTATATTAATTTTTTAATTATCATTCTTTTTTTTAGAAAATACAACAATTTTAAGGTTGCTTAGGTTTCGAACAGCGATTTTCATAGTTGGTTGGTGAGCATTGAAAATAGAAAAAACCTCAAAATTTAATTTATGATTTAATTAAAAAAAATTACATCTATATAGTCCTTACTATTCTCTACAAAAAAAAATACGAGGGTTATCGCAAGTTCTTATATTTCAAAATAATTAATTTGTAATTTGTCATATCATGGGAGGTTAAGTTGAACTTAATTTTTATCCGCTGTGCAAAATATTTCCATCAGAATTTGATATCATTGAAAGGATTATTACTTGATCAATAATATGTCCTGTATAACTGGTTTATTGCAAATTTTTTTATAGATTTTGTCCAAAAAAATTCAAATATTTATTTTCAGTGTAATTTTGTGAAAATATGCTAAATATTTGTATACATAAAATTTGTATAAATAAGGCTGTTTTTATAAAATTTCTAGATAAAATGAACAAACATGTCTTCAATGGAAAATTATAAATAAATTCCCAATTTTGAGTTTAAAATGCCCAAAATTCCAAACTGGAGAAAACTTGTTTCAAAAATTGAATTTTTTCATGAAAATTACTGATTCTGTCGCTTTAAAATGTTTTATCCATCAAATTTTTTTGAAAAAAAAAATAATAATAATAATAATAATAATAATAATAATAATAATAATAATAATAACAATAATAATAATAATAATAATAATAATAATAATAATAATAATAATAATAAAATCTCATGTTCTAAACTTGCTAACGAAAATCTCTCAATCATTCTAATCCCACAATAGCTCGAGATCGTGTGACTAAAGAGTATACATCCACGTTTCATTATCGTAATAAATTAATATCTCACAATCATCCTCTATTTCCTTAAAAGCTTATTTCTTTAAGTGTACAATTTTTATTGCATATGAGTCAATTGGCTTAAAGTACTTGCGCCAGCTGAGAATTTGATCGAAGTAAAGAAAGTAGTAAATACTTACGATTGTTGTTTTGGTAAAATACGAAAAATATACAAATCATTGTTTACTAACGGTTGCCACCAACACCATTTGTCAAAATATGTAAACAAAAGGCTCATGAGAATTGTTTAGGAGCAAACAGAGAGAAAAAAATTACAAAAATAATAATAAAAAGGATATAAATTTTATTTTCTTTTTAGATTTTTGTTACTCATACTCATTCATTCATTCACTCACTTCCTTACTCACACACACACACACACACATACACACACATAAAAAACAATACTCAAGTCAACTTAACTCTACGGGATTATCATTTATACGATTATACGCAAAATAAGTAATAGTTGTGAAATAAATACCAGTAGTGTGAGTGTGTGTATATGTGTGTAAATAAAAATAGTAGTTGTAGTGTTATGTAAAAACTATTAATAATAAACACACACACACAATTATATATTATTTTTCTTAGCTTGAAGTCAACATCCTCGAGGGGGATTAAAAGTAGAAACTTTAAGAAGTACGGAAAAGAACATTTCGCTTCAGTAGAAGTAAATGGAAGAAAGGAAGATTATGATGAAAAAGACAAAAGCAAAAAGATAGCAACGTGACGCCACATCTTGTATTCGGGATTTAAAACCGAAAAAGCTACCGACAGCATGCCACATCATGATAACGCTGTCAATTATGAATTAATGAAATCTACTTTTACTTTTTTCCACTTTTTTGATAAATTTTAATTTTTTTCATATGCATATTTGATTTGTAGGGGGGATAATGAATAACATACGTGTGAGTTGTCAAAAAAAAAACTTTTATTAGGGTTAGAACTTTTTTACAAAAAAAAGGAAAACTCAAATGTTTGAATCGTTAAAATTTCATTAATGATTGAAAAAATTTCACAAATAAACTTGCTGAAAAATGGTGTTATATCCACCTTTTACCTTTCGACTCAAACTAATTTCTGAGTCGACTTAAAGATGTCCTTAGGTTTCTCTATCTGTTCCCGGTACTTCGAACTAAGGACATTTTTGAGATAACTTAATGAAATGTTGGTACATATTGATATTATTGTCCAGGACGAAGCCTATTTAATTGGTTCATGTTAGGTCCAACAATTCAGGTACCTGTCATGTAAATGTCTTCCTGGAATGTAGAAGACATATATTCTAAAATGATGTGCTAAATTAGGCGAAGTTTGGTCCATAGTATAATTTAGTCCAATATAAGCCCCTTAATATTACCTTGAAGGACATAAATCTCACAGATACATTGGTATTGTAATAATAATTGTTAAAATAAAGATAAATTTAAGCAAAATCAATTTGCGAAATTATACAAGAGTCGGTCCATGATTTCATTTAGCTCCCATATAAGCTCCAGGAAAAAATTAATTTTAACTGAAAATCAGATTGCACGAGATTTATTCTTTAATTTTTCGCTACCAGAATTTATAACCAACATTGTGGTGGGAATCGAACTTGATTTTTTTGAAATTGGTCGGCTCATTTGAGTGTAAACTTTATTTTTGAATGATATAATAATTTCATTTCCATGTGGTGCCAAAAAGGTACTAAATTATAGTTTAAACATTTTTTCCTCCAGGACACCGAATGTCATTTTATTTTTATAAGAAAAGCGATAAAAAATAAATTTTATAATATTTATTTCTATTAGAGAGACATAGTTTATCGATTTTAATCTTCTTTAACTCCTCAAATTTCCAAAAAAAAACCCATCTTAGTGAGGGGATAAGATCTCATAGCCTGTGAGACGATTCATGTTTTATTTTATTCTGTTTTCTTTTTTTTAATTTTGTAATTTTTTTTTGAAAGAATTTATTGTTTTTTCACAAATTTTGAACCACCTTAATGTACCATATGAAAATGTTAAAGAATAGTTTTGATAACTGCCAACTTCAAAAAATTTATTTCTCAAATGCACATCACGCTCATTGAAAATTCATAAAACATATTTATCATAAACAAATTTTGAGAAATGTTACAAAAATTATATCCTCCTTATCTCTTCCTCAAGAAGAATAATGGTTTTTTTTTTCACAAAAATAAAAAGAGCTTGAGAAAAATGGTCACATACTTATTTATTCAAGTGTTAATTCAAATAATTTCAAATATTCTGAATGTGTCAGATACATACACATAACCCTGTTACGGTCTTGAATAATCTTTTTTGATTTTCACCTTTTACAAAGGAGTTATTATTCCTCTTTAGGTCATTAGTTAATGTTTAAGGTTAATTTTTCATAAGAGGAGTTTAATTATACTTCATAATTTATTATTGAACTATAATTTTTTATCGGTTAAACATATATAATAGTTAAAATATTAAGCAATAACTAAAGCAATAAATCACAATTTGTAACACGTTAATATATTTGAATTACACTGTACAGTGGGACAGAATAGATGTTTATTGAATTAAATAAATAACTAAAATATAAGACGTGTGTGTTATTAATACTTCATCAGTTTGAGCCCCATTCGAGATCTATGGGTTCAATGAAATTTAAAATTTCGGGATTCAGGATTTTTAAAATCAAATCCCGGGAAAATCTAACACTTGGAACGTATTGGATTGATAACTATCAACATTCTGTTAGCTTTTTTGTTAAATGGAGTTAAGTTTTATATATTTATGGCAATAAAATAAACCTCTTGTGGTGGTGGAGGGCATACAAATTGAAGTCAACATCTCAAAAAGGTTTGAGGTCAAAATTAAAAAAAAAAATACAACAAAAGTATTTTCATCTTATTGAAATTTTTTCTTATATACATATATTAAGTCCAGACCCTCTTGAATTTGACAATTTTTTAATCAAAATTTCAAATCCCGAACTTAAAGACGAAACCTCAAAGAGTTTAAATTTGTTTGGTAATGGTTTTTTTCCATAGATTCAATAAATGTGAACTTGCCCATGTGAACATTTCTTTAAAGGCCTCATCAAGAGCTACGAAATTTTTGAAATTGAATGATAAACCGAAATTTGTATGCTTTTAAACATATTTAATATCGGAGGTACCTTATTTTATGACCCTGCAGCTCCGTATACAGAGCGCTAATTATATATAAACTGTCAAAGTTTTAATGCAACATTCCAGATTGACCTTAATCAAATAAATTACTAATATACAAAGAGTCGAGTTTCGAACGAAAATAATTGTGCCGAATTATGATATTCTGCTTTGGAGTCTTATATGCGAGATTACAAATATATTATATATATTTATTTTTTATTTTAAGGATTCTTCTCTAAACTGTCCACGATATGTATCTAAGTATATATGAATTTATTTATTTTGTTTGTTTTATCACACAAAAACCATTTAATGATGTATGGTTGTTTTAGTAAAAAGCCAAAATTCGATTTAAATATATTAAAAGTATGTGTTCTTGGGGTTTTTCTATAAAAATGTGATTGTTTGCATAAATTCTCACGCGTATCATAAATCACAGACATAAATATATATGCTGATGCATACACACACACACACACTCACTTATACACCATCGCCAAACCACTTCAAATGTCCAAATCGAAATGTTCATTTTTCTAGATTCCCCCAAACACTTTTTACCCGCTATGAAAACAGAGCGAAAAAAAATTATTATTTATTTTGTGTTCATCCAAACTGGGTGTTTTTGGCAAATCAGTTATAACTATGTCCTAATGGATATTCAAATATGGTTATAGAATCATATACAGACATTTAGAAATATTTACCATTTTAAATATGGCAGCATGTAAACATTTCAACTCTATCTCACATACAAACACACACACACATACATAACAATAATGCCAAATATTTAACTATTTATATCAACATTTTAGCAATAACAAACACTAAAAAGAATTTGGATAAAATATGGAGAATATAAGGAAATTCGGTTAGTTAAAACAAAATGGAGTTTAGAAACAATTTTTTTATATACATACGAAAAAGTGTAAAATTAATATTAAAAATTGTTGCTTTCAATATGCTATCGGTAATGATTATTTTTCTAAGTTGGTATTTTTCAAATTGGTAGCTCCACTGGGCTGTAAAAATCCTATCTCTCAGTTTTTTCATTGTAATTTCGATACCTGAACGATCACCTTCATCTTAAGTACAGCACGTGAATAATCTTCGACAAGGATGAGCAAAGCTTAAAAGAACGCACAACAGAATATCCGTCACTAGGTTCAAAATAAATGAATCGCAAGAAGAAAGGAACAACCAAGTGCAAAATTCTTCCATAATGTGTCACTTGCATATCCACACTAGCTCAACTGTCATTTAAACAAATCCTTCTGAACCTTTAGTTTCTAATTTCGCCCAAGGGGGTGAAGTTATATATTCAACAAATATTTTTGACATGCACTCTTTACGCTCTTACCTTCCGTAAATCCAAACGAGAGGAGGATCTTCACTGCAACTCTATTTTAGTCGATGCATCATTTCGATGCTTTTCAATAATCGTGATATAAAAATGTGATTCCAAATATTAAAAATGTACATAAACCCATAACCCAAGGCCAGTTAAAAGTCTGAAATCCTGTAAGTTCTCTTGAAAATATGACAGCGGTGACCATTTTCAATTTTATTCAATTGTCTCCCATGGCTCACTATCACAAACAATATCAATCTTGACCGCGTAACAAAAGGGAGAGACATGTTTTGCCAAATTGTTCCCATTGAGGAATATTATCTTGAAGTGTACGAAATGAATTCAGAATTGAACTCCAAATTTTTAACTTTCCTTATTTAAAAACATCTTAGTGTTTCCTTGTTCACATATTTGTTCAATTTCAATAGTTGTGGTTGGGAAAAAGTTACCAAAATGCAGAATAAAATACAACAACAACAACAAAAGTGTGTAGAGTTGTTCAAGGAAGCTAAGTTTAGTATGTAAAAATCTTTAGAGATTTACTATGTTAAAAACTAAATGTGGTGGCTTTGGCTCGGGTTTTGCATTTTAACCCAAATTGTTTAGCAAGTGAAGCCAAAATATGTGTATGTCCTTTTTTTCTATTTTACACTCACTCACTCATCCTTTGCGTGTATGTTTACTCACTTTTAAACGCTTTTATACAATTGCGATAATATTTTGTGCATTTGTTTGTCCGTCTATCTAACTGTCGGTCCATTCGTCCATTTAAACGTTTGTCAGCGTTACACTAATAATAATATTATGGGAATAATGGGGAGAAATTGATAATTATTTGAAGAAGTTTATGAAATAAAAATAAGTTAAAAAAGATCCTTTAGGAAAATTAATGAATCAGGAGGAATAACTAATTTATTAGTTATTTTTGTATTAAATTGATTTGTATTAATTTAAATGTTTTTATTATGTTTTGGTTAATTTTTCCTTTAAGTAACTTAAAAATTGTTCCATTTTTATGTTTATTTTTTGTTATTTTTAACTAAAATGAAAAACTTTTCTTTCCTGGGTTTTGTTCTGGTGCTGTTTTTACCGGAAACGGAAGACATCGCTGCATCACACGAACAACTTCTCCCAATTCTCGCCAAATTTTTCAGTGCCGTTACTACCGCACACACACATATACACACTTTCATTTCCACATATACTGACTTAAATATAAAAAGTTTAGTTTTTTTGTTTTGGAAATAAAACATAAAAAATCAAAACAACAACAACAAAATAACAAAACAAAAAATAATAAAATAACTGACAAAAAGCTAAAATAAAAAAATAAGAAGAAAGAAAAACAACAACAAAAATCAAATGGCGCCCAATGGCTTGTTTTTCATTTCATTGCTAAATGAAAGATTTGTTTGTATGGTATTATGTCTATATGTATGTGTATGTGTGCTTATTGTTGCCTTTCGACTTTTGCGTGTTTTTCCATAATTTTCTCCTGCTCTACTATTTTTATTTACATGTTGCCCTTTATTTCTTTTTCATGGCTCCATCTCCTGCCCCGAAAATCCGTACAAACAAAAAAAAAAAAAACTTTCAATCTGTGCGAGTAGCAAGACAAGGATTTTTATTGCAAATACTTACATGTTCATACAGACAGATTCATATATAAAAACACATATGTATGTGTTGGAATCCGCATGAAAAAAGTTTAACTTTTATGAAAAATAAAAAAAGAATATAAAAATGTTTTTCAATTTCGTTCTTTTTGATTTGTGTGGTTTTACGCATAATTTATTGACATTTTTACCCAGAACACCAGGGAGCCAAGGAGCAATCCTGTCGCCCCACACCTTCTTTTCTTCCATAAAGTGTCCTTTTTGTTATTTTTTTTTTTGTTTTGTTTTTTTTCGGTTAAATATTACTGTAGTTGTAGTAGTTTGTTATTTATTATTGTTGTTATTTTTCTTCAAATTCGTTAGTAAAGAGATCCAAGTTTTTAGTTCTAAATATGTTATTTTGGTTTTAAAGGATATTGAATAGTGTCAGTTGTGTTGTTTTTATTTATTTTTTGTTTTTGTTTATTCATAAATATGTATATGTATGTTTGTGTGTCAGTGTTTGTATGCAAAATTTATTTTTTATTTATTATTATTTTTTTTAATATTTTTTTCCAAAAAGGACATAACAAATAAAAATATTATAAAAACAGACTTTACATACATCTAAACAAATGATTCTGTCACTGTTAAATTTATAGTTTTTATATTAAAATAATGAAAAATAATAATAAAAATTATAGTTGTTTTGTTTACCAAAAAACAGGAATGAGGTCGAATATGGCTTAATACAATTATAGCGGAAAAAAGAATCAGTTATTATTTTAAATCAAAAATATTTTTTTTTATTTTTTGGAATTTGAATAAGTGATAAATTATTATACTTTTGTATATATATAGACACTTTGCCTAGTAAATTAGTTTCTTGATAAAATAGTTGGGACCAAATTCAAAAATTCTTTCTGTTAAAGTTCTTAAAATATTCAACGATCAATATTTGCCTTGTATGGGGGCTACCTATTCCACTGATCCTTTCCGTTTCACATTTTGTCTCATAAAAAGAATGCTGCAAAAATATAGGAACCAAAATTCTCGCTTTTATAGTTTTTCAGATATACGATAATCAATATTTGCTTCGTATGGGGGTACTTCTCCCCTGCTGCTATCGAATGGATATCCTTTTTCCGACCCTGGTACCCATAAGAAATATGTTCATCTCAAAATCAACTAAAAACACCTCAAGAATGTTAAATTTTGTTCAAAATATTCAATAGTTTCAAACTGTTTGCTATTAATTTAACAAACAGTATAATTCTCATTTAGTTTATGTAAAAAATTGACATAAATTAAGAGGTTGGATTTTGATCAGTACGGTTAATACGAGACAAGAAATTGCCACTCAAGACTGTGAGGTTTCTTTTGTAATCAAAGAAGAAAGCGGAATTAAGTTTAACTTTTCTTGCACGACACTTGACTCCGTTTCGGCTGCAGTTTTCTCATGAGCATTTTCGGCAGTGTCGTTGCCACGAAAATTTTGGGATGTGATTATTTCAATTGCAGCATCAAATGTGCCTAACGAGCAACTACGGCTGTGACTTTCTCTGAGTAAATGGACTAACACTTAGTATTTGTTGGACTATTCGCGTTAGTCCACTTACTCAGAAAAAGTCACAGCCATAGCTGCTCGTTAGGTAACTTGAAAGTAAAAAATGTAGTAAAAAATTGGCGATTTATTTTCAAACGTAGGAATTTTTCTTTTATATATCAATAATTGGCGATATAAGACATATAAATGAAATGTCACAAATTAAAGTTGAGGTGTTAATTGCCTTGTGTCGATCACAGTTTGGCCGTGGTCGGTGACCTTCCAAAGTGACCGGTTTATGGAATTTTTACAAATTCGCCAAAACTTTTTTGAATTGATATGCAAAAAATTTTGTTTAATGATAAAAAAATCCTTGGAAGACAGAGACTATAAATGAGATAATCGGTTAAAATCACTCGCCTGGAGCTTAGTACAGTGGGAAGTGGTAACTATTTTCAAAATTTTCAAAATCATTCAGAATTATAAAGTTGACTCAGATATCGTGTTATAACTTTCTAAAAGAAGCTTAGTTCAACATAACCTCATTCAATAGTTCAACTACTTAGAATTAGTTAGATGTTTGAAAATTAAAAAAATTTTAGAAAATTAAAATCAAATGTTTTATCTTTCAAAGGATCTGTTACTTAACACTTTTATATTGCATGTGATCTATTTTTACATTCACTTACCGGAGTAACCAAGTTAACCAAGTTAAAGATTAAGGAAAGCATACAAAGAAGGATCCAAAGCTTATGTAATGAATACTAGACTTTGATGGATACAAAAATTATCCAAAACAAAAATTATTAACAAGAATATATAATTTTCTTCGAACGGACTTTAAGTTCAAGAAATATCTGGTGTTAAAAAAATATCTTTTTAGATTAAATGCGTTTGGGCTGATGTTTGTAAGATGCAAAATGTGTTACCCCCACCTCTAAGTATACATTTCGATTCAGAATCACTTTCTGAGTCGATTTTACGATGTCCAGCAATTTTTAAATATCGTGATGATTTTAACGAAATTTGACACAATAATAATGTTTTAAAACGATGTGTGTCTATTATAGGTTCCATATAAACCCCCTTACAAATATTACTTTTGAGAGCATATAAATGTTAGAGTCGCAATAATTTACTGCACAGCTAAGAATAAATCAGAATTTAAAATTATACGAGTGTCGTTTATTAATTTTTCGTAACTACTTTTTATAACAAACATTGTGGTGTAGGTTATTACGGTCGGGCTTCGCTGACTATAACGTCCTTAAAACAATTAAATGAAAATTTTGGTGAAAATGGAAATTAAAAAAAAAAAAAATTGTTATTATTTATAAGTTTGTCATTACGTGTGTAACGCCAAAAAGGAATTATCTTAGATCCCATAAAGTATATATATTTGAAAGAAATTGTTGCTATGAATATGATAATTTTTAAATTAAAAGCAAATTTGAGTTTTTTTTAATTTCATAAAAATATTCCAAATTTAAAATTTTTGTGAAAATGTAAATTTTTGGCGGATTTTTTTTTTGTAAAAATCGAATTTTAAATCCAATTTTTTTGAGAAATAGAAATTATTTATGGAAAACATAAATTTTTAATAAAAAATATTTTGGTTTAAAATGAAGTTTGTGGTAAGAACAATCAAACGGATTTGTCTAAAATGTCTGACAACCCTAGACGTATACTTGATAAAATTGTTGGTTATTACTTATACGCATCTCTGTATTTTTAAAAATGGTCATTTTTGGGCATCTTCAAATTTTCCTTAAAATTTGGCCTCCAAAAAGTTTTTGAACACGAGCCCAACATTCGCAATATTTCGAATTATGTCAAAATTGAATAAAAAATTTATTAAGTTCTTTAATGTCCAAAAAAAGAACAATCGTTAATTCATTCATAATGTGGTTTCAATATCAAATGTTTTTTTTCGAATTTCATTAAAACGGACTCCTTTTCGTTCATTTAACTATTTAATCAATCCATTAGGTTTATTGAAACTTGAATTAGTAGTTTTTTTCTAAAAAAAACTCCCAAAAACTTTAACATAATAATTGAATAAGCGATAAAATTAATTTCATAAATTAATTACATAAAAATTCTCGAGAAAAAAATTAAAGAAAACTTGACAAACTTATAATACCCTTATTTCTCTTATCCCTCCTTTTTTTGAAAAGTCCCATCAGAGAAAGTTTCGAAGGCCAATGAAAAAGTTTTGAAAGTTATTACAAATACGAGTACAACTCTTCACTTCACATCATTTCACTTCACTGGATTTTGATTTTACTTAGTTTTTCTTCCTCTTCTTCTTATTATTATTACTTTCTTTTCATTCGTGATTGACGTCTCCATAAAACTAATCAATTTTTAACATCAAAATCTCACTATAATAAATCAATTTATTTTGACAAGTCTGTAAACGTATAAAGAATCTAAATCAAAGAAGATAAAAAAATCGAAAGAAACTTTACATCAACCACATTACATGACAACCTGGCGTTAATTAAGCTTAAATGGTACAATATTTAACTGGAGGTGAAAAGAAGCCATTTTACAGATTTCAATAAATTGAAATATTATGAAAGAGCGGATTTTTCTAACGATAACGAGAAAAAGTTTTCATATTCAAAGTAATTGAATTTTAATCAATGTTTGATTTTAAATAAGTGGCCTGGAGTATATTGAGATTATGTTTGTATATGTGTTTGTGTATTTTCAAAATATCTTAATAATTTAAAATTCATTTGAAAACTATTGAAAGGAATTTATCACAAAGTTCAACTATTATTGCAATATTACAAAAGAGCCGTTGAGAAAGGACCCCGTTTTACTCCTTTTTTATAAAATCTAATTCAACAATTGAATTTTTACACTTGTTCAAATGTTTCAGAAATTAATATTTTCAAAATTTTCAAATATTCCACACGAATCATCAAGTTTTCTTGAGACATTTCAGGTTTGATTGTGCATAAATTAGCAAAATTGTATCCGCAATGGGATTACAATTATATTTGAAATATATTAAAAAGTATGTATATACATATACATATACATATACATATACATATACATATACATATACATATACATATACATATACATATACATATACATATACACATACATATAAATATACATATACATATATTTTGCACACTTACATATACACTTGAATGCAATATATTTTTTATTTTATATATAAAACGGAAACAATTGGACGTGAACAAGAACATACAGACAAACATTTTATATATGTATAAGTGAACAAGTGTATTCTTCAATATATATGTATTGTTGGAACAAGTAATAAATTTATATGAGTAAAGATCGACTGTATTGCATGGTAAAAATAATATAAATAATACACCTTAAAATGGAACAAGTTTCATTGATTTCGGCAATTATTCTGGGCGTAAGAAAATTTCTAAAAGACAGACGGACATAATTAAATCGACTCAAATTTGTATTTGATGCAAGAACATATATAATTTATATTATTTAATTAGATGATTATTTCCTATCATTACACACGGACCACTTATGGTGGTGGAGGGTATACAAATGTGTGCTGTGAATATTCTTATGAAAAAGGTGTGTTATGAAAATACAGCCTTCGAAAAATGTGTGCTGTTGTCATACAGTCGTTTGAAAAAAGTGTGCTGTTAAAATACGGTTGTTTGAGAAAAGTGTGCTCTGAAAATACGGTCGTTCGAAAAAGTGTACTGTAAAAAAGTGTGATGTGAAAATATAGTTGTTCGGTTGTTAAAAAATGGTTTTACAAAAAATTATGCTTTGAATATACGGTCATTCGAAATAAGTGAGATGTGAAAATGCGATCGTTCGAAAAAAATGAGCTGTGAAAATACGGTCGTTAAAAAAAGTGTGCTGTGAAATATGGTTGTTTTAAAAGAGTGTGCTGTAAAAATACGGTCGTTCGAAAAAGTGTGCTTCAAAAATACGGTTGTTTATAAAAAATTGTGAAAATACAATCGTTTGGAAAAGTGTGCTATAAAAACGGTTTTCTAAAAAATGTGAATTGACAATAAGGTATTCGTTTGTAAAAAAATACGCTCGTTCAAAAATTTGCTGTAAAAATATAGTTGTTTGCTGTGAAAATTCGGTCATTTGCAAAAAAAAAGTGCTGTGAAAATATGGTTGGTAAAAGTGTACTGTGAAAATACGGCCGTTCGAATAATGTGTGCTTTGAATATACAGTCGTTTGATATAGTGAACTGTAAAAATGTGCCGTTTGTAAATCGTGTGCTGGAAGATATGGCCTTTCGGAAAATGTGTGCTGTGAAAATACGGTTGTTTGAACAAAGTGTGCTTTAAATATATGATCTTTCGAAAAAGTACGCTCTGAAAAAACGGTCGTTTGAAATAAGTGTGCAGTATTAATACGATAGTTTGAAAATGTGTGCTGAGCAGTGAAAATAAGGTCGTTCAAAATGGTGTGATGCAGAAAATACGTTCGTTCGATAAACGTTACACGGTTGTTTGAAAAAAATTTTGCTGTAAAAATGCCATCGTATGTTGTGCAGGAAAATGTGTCAGTTTGCAAAAAACATGTACTATATCGTAAATGGACTTATCTTCACACATTCATTATGATATTTTCTGTTTAGCTCGATGGCCGATCAACACCAATTTAGTATGATTATTTATGTAGAGAAAAATCATGTTTTCCATATATGTTTGCCGCCATAATACTATTTCCCTGATAAATATTTATTGAGGAAATGGTTTTGCCATATTTTCGGTCATTTTAAAAATATAATCATAGTCGTATAATGCCTTAACTTGTTTTATTGTTGTAGGGTCAATAAAGTGAATATGAACGTGATGTGTACCAAAAGAACTGTTACCTTTTCTGCAATTTTAAAAGCAAATTTCACGCAATACAATTCAACAGCAGCAACAATACTTGAATTTATACACACAAACACACACTCACACACATACATACATACATACATACATACATACATACATACATACATACACATATGAATGAGAACGAGAGTGAGAGATAGAAATAAATAAAAGAATAAATGAAAGAAATCTTAATGGAAATAGTCTGGAAACACATGCGAACCCTTTACTTAAGTTTATCCTTTCTTTTTATTCTTCTTCTGCTTCTTTTTCTTACTGTGTGTCTTGCATGTTGTTCCTTTAAGGAACAAAAAAGGATATAACAAGAAAATTCATGCAATACATAAGGACTTTGTATAGATTTTCATTGAGACTCTCTAGCATCTGAGGTTAGTCACCAGATAACGATGTTGGAGGTCGAGAAGTATGAACAGCAACAAAAACAACAACGAAATTTGGAGAAAAATTTAAATGTTGAAGAAATACTTGAATGTCTTAGTTGAACAGTCAAGTACATTTTAATATAGAATGGCAGGCAAGAAGACAAGCAGGCAGAGAGGGTCAGAGGGAGATAGTCCAGGGAGGAAAGCTTTTTAGCCATTTCCTGCAATTGTCAAAAAATAATAGTAACTGAGTATTTTCATTTTATATCATCACTAACACACACCGTCAACAACTTAGATGTTAGGAAGCGCTACACTGTAAAAATAATAAATAATTCGGGAAATAATGTTAATTCGTTATTTTATCTAGTATTTAAATACGACCATTTTGGCAGATATTGAAAACTTATACAGACATTGAAGGAAGTCAGAATTTTGTAACAGTGTTTTTTCTCTCACTGTATTTTTAACAGCCTGATTTGTTCTTTTGTTAAAAATCCGAACAGAAAAATAATGCGAGAAAACAACAAAATCTTTTAAAAGAAATTATTGGCCAAGAAAATGGCGGATATTGTTACATATTACATCTTCGTAAGCCATCTTCTTCAACTCATAGTAAAATTTATATTATTTCACTAGTGTGAGTACTTGCAACACAACGGTGTTGTACAACTACAACTGTTACAAAAACAACAATCAATAGTCAGTGTGCATTTTCTTAAAACTGGAAGATGCACTTGACTGCTTAAACAATTTATTGCTTTTTTGATCGCATTCAACTTCAAGATTTGAGTAGAGAAAATAAAAGATAAAAATAAGTAAAACGAAAATCAAACATAAAGAAAAAGAAAACTACTGCCACGCTACACACTCAATAAAGTAGACAATGTAGCACAACAAAGTCTTTAGTAATCTATACTTGTTTGTTCCAGTGCTTGAAAATTATTTTGCACCAAAGGCAGAGATCAAAAATTATGAAATCTACTTAAAGCAAAACAACGCCCTCTGTGTGTGATGTAGCGATGTGTGTGTGTGTGTGTCTCCAGGAGGTTGGTGGAAGCACTAACTGTTTATAGGTCAGTGTGTCTTAAATGACGTTCTCAGTTTCCATCCGTAGTCACATTTTTATAGTTCGAAAAATCACGGTGACAATGTTTTGCCTGTGTTTTGGAATCAAATTTGGAATCCTGGAAATATTTGTTTTGCAGTTAAGCACTTTAGCCACTAGACCACCACGCTCACAGTCAGATCTATATAATACAAATTTTACCTAATTTCTTCATTTTACACTGAACAGTTATTCGTTTCACTTTGAGATTATCTAAGATATCGGACTAGAACATTCAATATACTTCTACGATTAAGCATTTTTTAATGAAGCTCCTCTCAAGGCAACAACGAATAATTTAGAGAAATTTCACTGAGTTTAAACAACTATTTGGTCCATTCCTCTGATTCAGTGGGTATTAGATGATTTCTTATTGGTGCTATTATACAGTGTAGCACTCTTAAGATAACATATCACTTCTGGTAGTGTAGGGTATGCGCTGTTGTAGCAATTCGGTTTTATTTTGTTGTTTTTCTTGGGGAAAAAGATTCCAATTGATACATCTGTCATTGGATTGACAGTCTTTGGACGAGTGTGGCTTCAGTCATCCTGGAACGGATATAAAATTGTAATGGGAAAGGAAAGTGCATCGCTTACTTCAATTTTTAGGGGTCGGAAATCTTTTTCCAAATCTTGGCTTTGCTGATATTTTCCTTTCCTTTTCTAAACTTGAATTTTTCACTAAAGAAAAGAAATTTTCCACTAAAAAAAATTCTAAAGAAAAAAATGAATTTATCATTAAAAAATTAATTTAAAAAATTTAAATTAAAATTATAATAATTTAAAAAAAATTTTATAAATTTTGCCTAAAACTGAATTTTTTACTTAAAATTGAATTTTTCACCAAAAAATGAATTTTTCATTAAAAAAATTAGTTTTTCTCCAAAAACTTAATTTTTCACTAAAAATTTAATTTTAAATCCAAAATTTAATTTTTCACTAAAATTAAGATTTCACTCTTTTACTTCACTTTTTAGCAAAAATGTTTATCAGTTACTTTATTTATAGAACTGTAACATTTTCAACTTTAGGATACAAATTTTAGATTTTCAATGACTTTGGCTTTTATGGTACATTTAATGAAAACGCAAAAGTGCCAACTGTATTATTCGTTCATTTATTTAGATTGTGAAAACAATAAGAAATTCGAAAAAATAAAATCAACGGAAGATACTTTGCACTCGTTGAATCTCCTTAATGTAAAATCAAGAAAACCTTGATTTTGCAACAAACAAATGAGTTTTAAAGGATTTTGGTGGAAAACTTAATTTTTTCAGCGCCACACGGTGAGAGGCAATGAAAAAATGTGGAGTGATGAAGGGGAAAGTAGGATTTGACAAAAGATTTGAATGTTGCGAATCTGAAGTTAAGAAAGTAAGTTTTTCAAGGATTTTGTGTTAAGAAATTATAAAGATCTGATTAGAATAAAGATAATGCAATAGTCGGACAGTTCTGAAATTTCAATTACTGTTTTTTTACACATTAAATTATATGAAATTTTATTAATGTTGATTAACATACATGTCAATGACAATAAATATGTCAAATTCAATTTTAATATGATGGAATAAGTATAACATTCACATTTTTTTATACCCTACACCACCGTAGGTATTATGTGTTTGAGCTGATGTTTGTAACATACAGAAAAATGCTGTTACACCGCCTTTAATTATACCGTTCGACTCAGAATAATTTTCTGAGTCTATTAAATAATGTCTGCCTGTCCGGCTGGATGTCCATGTAAAATTTGTGAACACTTTACAGGTCGCAATATTTTAGATATCTCCATGAAATGGTACATAGGCCATGCTCGGTCCAATATTTTGGGTATTGTCTCTAGCGATGAGGTTTAAGCTCATAAAAGTCTTAAATAAAAAACGAAATTTTGCAAAAATAAGTCTTGTCATATTCTAAAAAGATGTACCAAATTATGCGAGGGTTGATCCATTGCTTCTAATAGGTCCCATGCAAGCGCTCTTCTTAATATCACTTTGAGATAAGTATAATATAAAATCGATTTTCGAAATTAAAAACAGGTCGGACCATAATTTCTTCTAAATGTAAGTTTCACTTAACAATAAATAAAAGAAATAAAATTATGCGAGGGTTGTTCATTAATTTTCAATAACTACTATTTATTACAAACATTCTGGTGTCGAGTATTACATAGTCGGGTTAGATCTACCATAAAATTTTTACTTACTTTTCAGCTGCTTAACACTCTCTCTTATTTTTTCCTACTGTCACGATAGTGAGGGTGTCTAATAAAATTACAGTTATGCAGGATTCCAACATAAATATTTCACAATCACATTACTTTAACATTAACTTTGGAACAGAAAAAGAAAACTACGAACAATGCGATAAAACATTTAAGATTTATATTCAGATGAACTTAAACATTTTTCTTGGCCTGGACCCAATTGCTGTATTGAAAAATAAAAGAATTTGGCTCAGATTTTTGTATGTAAAATAGTTTTTAATTAAATTACTACTGTTCTTTTATTGAAATGATTATATTTTTTATTTCTTGGCTAAAATGAAAAGAAAACATTATCATTAATAACAGAATCATTAAAATATATTGATTTCTAAGAAAAGACACATATAATTAAAAAAATTGTGATATCAAGGATAAATATCATTTATCCTTGATATCATACTTAAAATTTAAGATCTTAAATAAATAATTTCAAACGATTCTTCATGGGATAAAGTCCATATTTTTATACTTTTCACTTCGTGTGGTGAGTGGCCAATAAGAAACTGTCTGCCACCTAATAAAGTGCATATGTTTTCAACAAAGTCAAAATTTCCGTTAACATGCAACTTTGCGATTTGAGAATAAACCAAATAAATTTTAATTAAATTTTTAATTGTCCAATTTTTGGACAGTTTTTACCCCGAATTCATAAAAGTTAAGTTTTCAATCATTCCTCTTAACACTTCAAAACAATACAACAATTATAAAGTTAAAAAAATAATAATGGATTTATCAGTGAACAATTATTACCACCTTTTTTGAAAAAATTCCAAAAAAAAAACGAAATTTTTTGATGTTATACGAATTAAAAAATAACAAGTCAGAACGCTATACCGATTGTGTCGAATTTTCAAAACCTTCCACTACAAATGCCTATGAAGTAAATACTCTATGTTTCATACATACATACAGCTAACTTATACAGACACTCACATATACACTCACAAAGGCATACAATATTCAATGATTTTTTCTTGAATCAAGAGGCTGCCTCAGATATTATTCTATATCTTTTAATCTACTAAACAGATTTGAATGGTTTTTAATAGGAAACTTCTCAGGACTATAACAAATACTCTGGCCAAATTTCATTCGGCGTTGTTGATTATTGTGGATGTGAGACTGCTAAAAACAGATAGACTGAAATCATATTTTGATATGATAAAAACATATATACATCATGGATTCCTTCTTAGTTTTACACACGGAATGATAAAGCTAACATACATTCTTCACCACTCGTGGCAGAGGAGGGTATAAAAATCAACATACACGAGGAGACTTACTTTGAAGGGTAAAAGACAACGCTCCCAAACTTCCCCATATCAACTCCAAAATACCTCACCTCTAAACATGTGAAATTTCATTTAGATATCTCTAATGCTTCACATGTTACTGAATTATTTTGGCAAAATGATGAACACACTCTGTTACATAAGAGCTGAGAATGAGAGAACTTATATTGAAGTTATAACCAAATATTGACCTATAATCCTCAAATGGATTAGAGATAATGAGACAGTTTGAAAAATAATTACGTTAAATTTTACTGAAATTGGTCCACATTTCTAAGCTCAATCCATGGAGAAACTTTATACGGGAGCTAGTTAAATAATGTTACCACAATATTCCAACTTTTTGGGTTTTATTTTTATGCCAAAATTTAAAAATTGCGTCTGTACGTCACTCTGATCTGGCCAAACTTCTTTTAATTTAGACGACAACATTCTCTAGCCGTGAGGATGTTTCAAATAAACAGAAGGGCTGTAAAGCGGACATGATTTAATCGAATCAGATTTTGATATAATGCAAGAGTATATAAATTATGGGGTCTTAGATAATTCTATCGTTACTTAGTTATATACCTTTATTAGCACATTAATAACTTAAATTACTCGATTTTTAGAAATAATTCTGTAATTTTGGTAGGAACTGAATATATTTTCAATGAAATTTCACATGGCAATTTTTCAATTGATTTAGAAGAGCACAATATCTTGGAAAGTGCTGGAGATGAACCTCCAAAGTTGACCATCTTCGGAATCACAATAAATTTTGGAATAAAATCTATAGTTTGGAATATACTCAATATTTGTTTAACAAAGTTTTATATTGAAATTCTTCTGAATGGATTTCCAATGTTCCTCACCTTGGACTTTGTAAATTAAATTTCAATAATGATTCACAAAACACTGTGATAGTGCTAATGATTATCTTTTTTAAAATTTATTTGGACTTGTTGGGATTAGTTTTTCCCGAATTGAAATTTCGTTTATTTTGAAATCAAAAATCTGTTTCTAGTCCTAAATTTGTCACAAAATAACACCGAAAATAAAAGTTGTTAGTTTTTTTAAAAATCCATTAGAATTTATAGAATTAATAACTTAATTTCTAAAAATTATTTAATACTCATATCATGGTTTTTTCATATTTTTTCAAATTGGTTAAGTCTCAAATTTTGAACGAATATCGTTTTTTTATTTGATATTAAAATATTTTTACTTTATCGAAAGTGACTTCTTAATAACAGAATTCACGATAAAATGTATCTTAATATTAAATAAAAATCGTGTAAAAATGAACGTAAAAATATACAGATTATCACCATCATTATTATTTTTGTTCATCGCATTTAAATACACATACATACATGTATATGTATACATAAGTCTTTATGTATATGTTTTCATTTAATTTACACTCAATGTAATGAAATAATAAGAATAATATTAGTGAATCTTTTGCATTCCATACAATTCTGTCTGATGGTCTCTTCTACTCACCATTATCATGATGACAATGTATGTGTGTGTGTTTAAGTGTATGAGTAATTTTCATTTTGGCACCTGTAATAATAGTTGTTGAAAAATGAAAATAATGAAGAATGAGCGCTCATCTGCAATCCATGAGATAAATAGTCATCATCAGTATGATACACACTTATATAAATGTAAAAGTGTTTGTGTGTGAGTGTTAAAGTATCCTTAAAAAAATAAAAACTAAAGCTGTTGCTTCAGGCATAAAACGGAAGCTTAAAAGCGATAAATCCTTAATGGCTTCAACTAAGCACACTGTAATGGTCATAGAAAAAAAAAACACCATAATTATCATTGCAACAATATTTCTCCCCCTTTTTGCCCCTGCAGACACACAACACTTTCGACTACATATATTTTACATATAAATGTTGCTGATGACAACGCTTCGCATTAGAGAATGATGAAACTAAATGTAAATGAGGAGAAAATTATTAAAAATAAACTGAAATTAATGCACGAGAAATGGAGAAAAACTCTAGATTCAACAACTGAATTAACAGAATTATAAACTATAAAATAAAAACAACTAAAATTAAGATGATTAACACCTTTTAGTGTGTTAAGACTAATATTTACTTCAATTTAAATTATCATAAAAAAATATCCTTATTTTTATGTTGTCATCCTGGACGATTTAAATGAATTATTTAAAGTATTTGTAGAGATTTTTATCTATTATTTCATACCCATATTGCTAATGTAATGATGATGAATTTGAAAGCCCCTTAAAAAATCTGATCGATATTGAAAAAAAATATTTAATGTATATCGTTCGAATCTGTATCACCTTTCTGAGTTGATTTAACGATTTCCGTCCGTTTGTCTATCTGTAGGACTTGCTGTCCATGTAAACCTGTTGTAATTTTTTAAGTATCTTGATTACATTTGGTACATATTATTATTTACGTGCAAGGAAGAAACCAGTCCTCCCAGACAGTGTTTTTTCCTTTCAGTTGTGAAAATGCTTTTATTTAATTAAATTTGACAATAATAGGTATGTTGAGAGTCCAGGTCCAGATGTCATATTTCAAGATGAAGACCAGATGATAACTGCCCGTAGTTGCCATAAGACCCACTTCCGAAATTCGCTTTAAAGTATATAAATTTCAAAAATTTTAGTGTTCTGATGATATTTGTTTCGCATGTAACCTACCAAATTTACTATGATCGTACATTTACCATAGCTCAAGTGATACCCTACTTCCGAAAATCACCACAAATAGTATATGTGAAAACTTACAGTCTTATAGGGTATTATATTATCCGATTTTAACACTCTTCCTTGTTTGAAAATGTCAAGTACTTTCTAGAGTCTATAATAATTTTTATTGTTCTTAACTAAATATCTTGAAAATCCTCTTTTGAAGGGGTTTTCAAAACAGCTTAGTTTGGGACAGATTTTTGTGTAAAAAAAGGTTATTTAAGTGTATCCTAGTTACAAAATCGTTTACAGAAGGATTCTGAGTATTTCAGATAAACAAAATCATATAACACTCTAATAAAGGATATCTCACTTATACTCTTCTAAATTTCGTAATTCAATCTCTTCGATTTTTTTCCGGCATTAGTTTTGTTTCCTGTTTTTGTTTCTAATGACTTTTGATGTTCAAAAAATTTAGTGATTTTTGTTCTTTATTTCCGGCATAATAAAATATTTAAAACACACACGAGTACACAGAAAAATGGAAAGACAGACAGACAGACAGACAGAAGAACAATGCTGATGACCAGGAATAGCAACAAGGAACATTAAAATGAAAATTTAGTTAACAACAGACGCCATTTATTCAGCATATGTTGTGCTAAAACAGCGATTTTCATATAATTTAATGCAAAAACAAAATCAGCAAAAAACGTCAAAAAGCAGAAGAAATGAAATTGAAATAAAATGAAAAAAGAGGCGAAAGAAAAAAAAAAAACAGAAAAAAAGAAATATTTTGCGTTTTGAACTTGTGATAAGGGTATGGATTCCAATTCATTTTTTTCTATGATTATTCCTTTTTTTTGGTTTAGACATTCATATGTTTATCTAGAAAATATATGTTTATGTATATAATTATGTATGTGTGTATATATGTATGTAAAGGAACAAATGTTAAGATCTAAACAAAAAAGGAAGGAATATTTTTGATAGAGGAGGGTTGAACTGGTGGCATTTAACCACATACCAATAAATATGGAAAATGTTAATGTTAACTTTTTTCCTCTTCTCTTCTTGATATATATTTTTGCTTGGAGGAGGGGATTTTTTGTTGTTTAGAATTTATGTTAATGTTTTGCATTGAATGGAGGCCAAAGATGTTAAAAGGGGGAGGATTGAAAGTAAAAAAAAAAATAAAGTAACTAAATCCTTTGATTGGTTTTGGTTAAGTAATTAAATTAAGTAAATTGAATTTGGCCAACAGAAAAGATTATGTTGTTAATATACAAATTAAAATAGAAATAAAAAAATAAAAACAAAAATAAATAATACTTAATAAACTTGGTTAAATTAATTTATAACAAATTAACGTATGAACAAGTCCGCTTTTTATAAGTTTTATTTTTTATTCTTCATTTTAAAGCGTAAATTTGAGAAGAACGCAAAAATTTTAATTCCCAATCATGAGTTACAAAAAAAGAACCATAATATTAGCTAAGCTACCAAATTTTAACATGGATTTGTCCTAAGAAGTATTTCATTATATCCTTTGTGAGAAGTGAGATTGAGAAATTCTAAACATACATATATGTGTGTTAATAAACCAATGAAACCAATAAACTTTACTGTTTAATCATTAGTGATGAATTTGAAACCTTTTTCGGAAACTCTTCCATTTACGTTTTTATAGCGCTTTCTGTTACACTGCTCCAACAGGTAGTCTACCTCCGTTAAAAACCACCACGATTTTTGACACTTTTTTGCATTTCATGTTTTCTTTAACAAGACCTAATATATTTCAATTTGGTCTTACCTCCAAGCAGTTTGGAGGATTTACCTCTCTTATTGCAAATACCACATTATTGTTTTCGTACCATTCAAGGGTAGACAAGCCATTTTCTTCAAAATCTCTAGAGCATCATCAGATGACGTTTCATCATCCGTTAGGCTCCAAGGAAATTTTTTTAGAAAACTTGACTTCAATTTCCGTGGTCTATTTTTGATCTCTAAATTTTTATCACTTTTCATATCAGGATCTTTTTGAGTTTGCATGTTTTCAAACCTGCATTAGCTTTAACATTTCGTACCAAATAGACCGAACACTGAGCTAACCGGGCTGCTTTCCAACAGCATGTAGGAAAGCAGATGGTTCTACCGAATCAGATTTTCTATCAAGGTAACGTTATCAAAAAAAATATATACTTGGGTTAAAAGTCGTCGACTTAGCTATGTCCAACTGTCTGTTGTGGGTACGTTCAAATCCATAATATGCTCAATGTAATTTTGCCTGAGTATTTGTTATTGTCCTAACAAGTTCGTTATTTAAATCAGCAAAATCAGTTCAGTATATTTAAAGATATTGACGGATATCTGAGGCAATCGCCAAATGCAGGCGAAAAGCTTTTGTTTAAGTCTGATATATGTTTAAGATATTGGGGAGTTATGCGTTTTAAAAAGTTTTTTTCTAGTCCGTAGTATTGGAGCTATAGGAAATTATGGAACGACCCTCCTAAAATTTGATTTTTTTTTATATTTATCTTAGTTTAATCAAATATTATTGTAATACTAACGAATTTGTGAGATATTCGCAATTTAAAGTGATATATATGAAAGCCATGAGAAATAATGGACCGATCCTCGTATCGTTTTAAAATATAAAACTTTTTTATATCAAATTTTCAAATATATTATATAAAGGACTTTTACGAGTTTAAAATTTCATTCCAAATAAACATTTGGAATGGGATTTTAAACTCTTGGATCTCACTTTTTCCCTATATACTTCTTACCTACCTTTTGTGCTTGTGGTGGCTATGAAATCACTCCATAATCGTAATATCGCACAGAATTATTTTTGATTACTGTCTTTTGCATATAATTTTATTTTTTAAATTTCTTTTTAAATTCATTAATTTCTCTGAATTCGCTTATTAAACATGTTTTTCAACATAAATCAAAAATAATATTTTAATTTTTATTAAGTATCAAATCATTTTTGTATTCTTCTTATTTTCCTGGAATAACATGCAACAGCTTTAATATAACCTCCACATTTCGTAAAAGCAATAAAATTTACCATTGAATTATATATTTTCCCCACATTTATACTTCATCGTAGTACGATGTGTTCCAGACTTGGCGATGATAAGGTGGAAAGTGAAAAAAAAACATATACATAAATAACATAAAATTAATGTTAAAGCTTTAATGTTAATTTCATAAATTGCTGACGACTATAAAGTCCATTTGGTCTTTAACATTCATCTATGTATGAATGAATGTATATGTAAACCTCACATCTATTTGAACTAAGTTATGTTTTGGGAATAAATTAATACCAAAGAAGAAAATACAAATTATTGAATGTTATCAGCCAGTTCGGAATATAATATCTGGATTAATCGGGGGAATTTGAATTAATAACAACAACACACAAAAGTGAACAAAATATGTTGGAGAAATGATTCTTAAGGTGAAGTTAACACATGTACATAGACGATGTGACTTATAGTATAAAGTGCAAATTGTAATAATGTTAACTTCAACTTTTCATAAATAAAGTGATTAAATTTTAATTAAATTAATGAATTTATTAAAATGTGCTTTAAAATAATTAAATTAAAATTAAATATTGTTTTGCATCATTCCCTGTACAGTCTATTCTAACAAAAATGATACGGTTGAAATAAGTTTTTTTGTATTAATTACAAAGGAATCATTGGTATGAGATCGATTAAAATTCGTAACCACACCTTCTTATTAACTATTGTTTTTTATTGTCAAGTTACCTTTGTAAAAGATGTAAGTTATTTGTTTAATGTCAAGCAAAATGATTTGTAATTGATTAAGAGTGACTAAGAAAAAAGTGCGTACTAAAATATTAAAATATTTTTATTAAAACTCAGACTTGGTGCTGCAAAAGTGGTCTACCAAATTAATGGTCTGCCTTCAAAATGTTCAAATGTTGATTAAACAGTATCGGCCGAGAACATTGTCTGTTGAAGAAACCCCAATTCAGGTAGATGGATGATGATCGGCATGATGTTTCTAAAGTAAAAAAAGAAAGTATTATCAAAAGACCTCCCAACACACCCGGTAGGAAAGCAGCTCGGTTAGCTTAAACTCGGACTATTTGGTACGAAAAGTTAAAGTTTTAAAAAATTTTAGTCTCGAAAAAATTTAGAGAATTTTGTAAAAAAATCTTGCTGCATAATGGATGACGGATTATAAGTTCTGGAAAATTTTTCTTAACTTCCTGATTAAAAATTTTAATGTTAAGTTAAAAAAAGTTTCGGACCCAAAAGCAGTCTAAAATTCCCAAATAGTTTTGGTATAGCAAGCAATATGCACCTATGAACCTATAAATACCGAAATTAACATCAAAGAATGTTTACCTAAAAGGATGCTTCCATTCCAAACGACTCGGTAATGTGTCCACTTATTATTGGACTGATTTGGTATCCTGTCGCTATAGTAAACAAGCACTTGAGTGGTTCAAGAACAATAATGTAGTATTTGTAGCAAAAGAGGCAGAGCTAAGTCAAGTGGAGAGATATTGGGCTCTTATATACGGGGAGAGTTGCCTTTTACTATATCGGTCTGCTGTAGTATAGGATAATGCAAAATGATATTTATTGTTGCTGTGATGAAGTGGTTGAGAAGCAAAGTTCTTATGTTTATCAAAAGGCAGAATAGATAGAGGGCTTAGATGCTTTATTTGAAGGGAAGATGAAGCAAATACTTTCACTTTCAATATGTGAAGAATCAAGTTTCTTTCAGTTTACTTAATAATTTTCTTCTCTTAATTCCAAATAAACGGACTGGTCTGCTGTACCTAAGTCCTAGGATAATTCATATTTATCATTGCTTATAATAACTCCCTCTATGTGTGATGTGGTGGTTGGGAACTTTGCTAAATATTCATTCTCTCTATTCTATCAGAGGGTGGCGATCATATTCTGATGTTACTTTGTTGACACGTAACCTTTGTTATATGGTCCAAAGTCGGAATGGTCCGAGAGATTCAATATATAACTTTATTAATTCAGATTTTGATTTGATACAAGATCTATGAGGTCATGTGATTATTCCTTTTTTGTCGTTACAAAGGGAATGAAAAGTTAATGCACTCACATACAAACGAATTTTACAATTTTCTTTAAATCGATCCAGCATGGACATTTCTATAATGAAAGTGTTATCATATTTTATTATTATTTTATTAATAAAACATCTATTCCATTTATCATTTACCTTGATTCCATTAATTCAAGAAATATACTTCATTTTCACCACTTTAAAGGAAAATAGTTCAAACTCATCTGTTACGTGAGTGTGTTGAACGTTAACAAATAACCGTTATAAAAATTATCGTTCAATGATTCGTATGTCAGGCATTCGTTGCACGTATTGTTGTCGCTAATAAGCTTTCTTGTAGCAAATGTCGCTCATAAATTACCTCAAGGGCCATCGTTTCTAATTAAGTAATTGAAGGCAATGCCTGGTTGGGATTTATTGCTGCGCAACTGCGCAACAAATACTTCGATAATAACTATAATATTACCTACATATTGGAATGCAGACACACACACACACACATTAGTGTATATGTGAATGAAGTACAAATTTTCTTGTTGTTTTACTTATAACTGCCCCCACCCCTTTCCCTCTTTAATATTTTTTATACCATTTTATCACCATCATCATTAAGAGCAACACTAGCATTACAATTTGCCACTTTTTTCCACAAACAAGAATAGATGAATTTATGCTTGTATTAGTGTTAGTATGTGTATGCATATTGATGTGTATTAAAATTAGAAATGAACAACAACAACAACAAAAATATCATTGTGTTGAAGCTGTAGAATATAAAATACAAAAGTTCAATTAGATTGCAAATATGTCGATGTTGTTGTTGTATTATATTGTATGTAGTTGTTGTATTATTGTCCTTTGGTAAGAGGCATAAAATATTTAATGAAGGACATAAATGAAGTTTTTATTTAGAGAAATGCATGTAAGTATGTGTGGATTTTAATGCGGGTACAAATAAATTCATTTCGGAAATGAAATCAGGAAAAAAACGACGACCAAACCACTAACATTTCAACAGCTGATGGGCATATTAATGCACTAATGTTTGCAGACATCATTGACTTAATAAATATGTATATATGTATTGTGTATGTATATATTAGTGTGGTTTTTGTTGCTATAAAGCTTAAATTGTAAGCAGTATGGTAAATAGTACATCATCAAAAACAACAAAAAATATATGAAAATCATCATTCCAAACCTTATGCCTCATCATCGATATTACCATCATTCTCATCACCATCATCATCATTGTACAATATGTCACAGGAGTAAAGCTTTCAAAGTACCAATAACAACAACACAAACAAAAACAACACTATTAACAGGAGTGGTAACAGCACTTTATTGTTGGCGTACATATCATGTCACATTATTACAAGTATTGATTGTTGATGTTACATCAACAACACATTTTGCATATGACAGCTGACGTTTTAGGTTATTTTTGAAGCTATTAAACAGCAACGGAATCCACCATGGAAAGGGAGCATAATAGCAAAATAAGACAGATGACATAATCAAAATGTACATAACACAAATAAGTACTCGCATGTGCAAAAAAAAAGGGTCATGAATAATATACATTTACTTAACTCCAACCTTTCAAATATGAATTTATACTCATTACTTGACTTTAGTGTTGGATGTCGGGAAGCATAAATTACATGTTACAGCTTAAGTGAATAAATTTAAAATTTCATTTTTTCATCGATTTTGGAATTTTTTCTTAGAGGGTTCAATTTTGATCCGATTTCTTTGAATCATATATGTAAAAATGGGACAAGTGGTTATTTCAATATTTCCTGATGTTACGGCATTTCTCAGTACACACAAAAACTCTGACTTAGCTTTTCGTACCCATTCCATGAATTATACAATATAAGTAAATGAACTGAAATGTAAGCATGTTACCTCCTGGACTGGTACTCCATGGCATATAAGAAATGACAGCATATATAAAATTTTAGATTTTCCATTAGTAAATGAATAGTTGCAAAAGTATATGAAACTGCTTTTGGGTGTTCAAACAGATTCAAGACTCTGCCGATATGATTTACAGCTTCAAAAGACAGGCAGATTCACTGAATAAAACCCAAAAAATTAAATTGTCAACACTCATTGTGTGTTTTATTTGGGTTTTTAGTTAGTTAGTCCGGATGCTGTGATACATGTCTTTTAATATTATGAGTGTTCGATTCACGTTTTAAAACCTTTTAAAAATATTTTATTTAATCATTAATCGTTAATAATATATTTTGTCTTTTAGCTTGGGATTATCGTAATATATTGTACTCGAAATTTACAGTTAAGAATATAATTGGTCTATTATGACTTAGTTTTAGAATATGCAGTTTCGAATTTATCGTTGCGTAGAAAAACGTCGTCTATGTGTGATCTAGTGGTGGGAAATTTGGCTTATTTTGGATTCCTTTTTTTTGGCTGCTGAAATTCCAATATGAATTCATAATGGACACATTTTAAGGCTTTTGAAAGTATATCTACTCTTTTAAATAATGAAAAATTGATTTTGTGTCTTCTACATTAAATATTGAATAGAATTTTGAATAGGTCATCGTAATACTTAAAAGCAAATATTCAAGGGAATTCACCTCTTAGACATAAATGTCTGGAGATGTATTGTAAATGTCTATTAAAACAATTATTAGACTTTGCCTTAACATCTTTCTATGCTTGATTCCAAATCAAATAACTAGAATTTATGTCCTAGTAAGTACATGGAACCATTGAAACCAAAGCGGTCATTCTATCAAATATTTTGGAATACAGATTTTCTGAGGGAGATGAAATAACGATCATAAAAATATTCAAAATATGGTTTTATATTAATATGACATTGAACAATATTAATTTTTATATATTATAAAATAATGTTGAATTAACTGTTTTCATATAATTATGAAGAAATATTGTCACTTAGAAAATGTTGAAACTTTTCAAATTTATTTGACTCTGTAATAACTTTTATGCCTCTTATTATAACATTTCACCAATAAGTAATTCCAACACCACCACAGGCCAATTAAATTATTTAAATTTCCAACACAATTATGTTAAAAAAGAGATAAAAGCAAAAACTGGATATCTCAAATGAGAATAGATTCTCATCTTTTTTTAAATTCTATATAAAATTTGCATATATTTTTCATAAAGGGGCTGAAAAAGAACCATGTGTGTGGAATTTTAATAAACATTTGCGAGTACTCAACGTCATCGAAACGCCAAACATCCTTCGTGGCAAAATGTCATAACAGAAAGTAAATCGAAATTTATTTACAGTATAGCAGTCCTTGGCCTTCATGAAGCCCAAAGTGAAAAAAGAATGAGAAATGGAAGGCTGTAACCAGGATTCTAACAAAGTTATAAAAATAAATTGTTTAAAAAAATACTCAAACCTCTATTTTACCATCTCCAGCATGAAAATCCAACAGTTTAATTTTTTTCAACTAAAACTCATACTAAACTTATGCGAACTTCGGCTATAATATGTACCAAAAGTGAAAGCTGCAAAAAAAGAGAGAACATATAAAGAGTAACTATAAAAAATGATAAGAAAGGTGGTTAAAAAGTTAAAATGAATCGTTTATGTTGGCCATGAAATGAAAGAGTAGCAACAGAATGGGCCGGTTATTTATGGTAGCTCACCATGAATCATTTAACCCTTAACTACATGTTTTTGTAATAGAACGACGCATCGTTTTGCATAATTAATCTTTAAGTTACTTGACCTGTGCTACCAAACTTAAATCTCACATACTCACACATTGAAGTGAAATTGTATAAATAACCCCGAAAACATTTTATTATGACATACGAATAGAGGAGTCTTCTTGATGTTGAAATACATATGTATGTTGTTTATAAACTTTAAGAAGACACCTGTTTAGGTTCACAAACAGCCAGAAGAATACAGTGTCAATTGCCATTTGGGTCCCAAGGGTTCCTTTGTGCAACCGAATGCATAAATATAAAAAATGATATAAATGAAGAAAAAATAAAAGAGCAATATAGTGGAAGGGCGTAGTGTGGCTTGCTATGACTTCTAAGGTCAAGCATTCTGAAAAAGTAGTCACATCAATCCTTATTCTAACGAAGTCATTCAATACAATAGCGAATTAAGTCATGCTTCTGTAAGTTGTTATCATATATTCCAAAATTATCATATCTGAATTTCATTGTTTTAATGTTGAGTAGGGAAAGTGTTCCAACCTTACCCAGTTCGAAGTCTGTAAACATGTTGATTCTTATTCCTCTCAATGTTGCTCTAGCTCATTAAATTTTTTTCTGTACGTCTTTCGAATTGGACGATGTAGAGTCGCTATAGTTGTCCATGTTTTGTTAAACAGCCTGGACGAGACTCTTCGCACTTATGTTAATGCTATGTTATGATGAATGATTTTCGGCATTTCTGGTGAAGAATAGATAATTTAAAAATCTTACTTTTACTATGACCTCGTAGTTGGTTATGATAAAGATATGTCTCCGTTTTATTCAATAATGCTTCAGCCTCTTGATATACAATGAACTTTATCTATATTTTTGGATCCGTCCATCTGTCTGTTTATAATATAGAAGAATGCACTTTTGAGTAGAGGGAAAGAACCCAAATATGATCCTTACAATGCTTGCATTAGCCTGATTCCCAAATAAAGTACAAATTTAGATACACGTGAAGGGCAAGAAGAGTCTACAACTTTTCTTTTAGATCTGTACTGTGGCATAATATTAAAAGTCAAAAAGTTACAGACAGTCTGAAGTCAAAACTAGGAGATGACAACTTTCGAATTTTCACAATAGACCCACTCAAGGTCCTTAGAGGACCTTAACTGGGAGAAGATCCCTTTTCCGGAATACTTTTGCGGACGTGACCAATTGTATGACAGGAAGTTGGATAGTTTTTCCTAAACAAAAGGAGATTTCATATCTACAAATTGTAAAATTCGAATTGCTACCTGTATACATGAATAGGAATATGGGGCGTTGATTTATGTCATATACTCACCTGGTATTAATATCATCTTGAACATTCTTGTAAAGCCAAACATCCAAAACTAGTCCAAAAAGTAATCGGTTCATCCTGCATAAAACTGTAGTGAGATAAGGACAATACAAGGCTTTTCATTGATGTGCACCAGAAAACGTTTCCGTAATATTGTATTGGTTTAAATAACTTCTTATAGATCTTATTCACAATTCTGGTTCAAGAAGACACTAAGAAGTTACGTAAAAAATAATGCCATCATTACTTTCTTCCAAATGTGTGCAGAGAATGTTAATCCTGTATGTATGAGTATTGGTTCATATGTATTATTTCTAAGTGTAAATGGCTTTAGAAAAGTTTCTATATCCTTCATATACATCCTTTATATTTGCTGCATACACATCTAAGCATAAACGTTTGCTTCCGAAGAATTCATTTAAAAGGTTTCTTTTGTAAAAAGTGGCAGGAGAGGAAGGCAACGAAAACTGTTGATGGTATTGTAAATGCGTAAGTTTGCGTCATTTTTTCAACTACATACATTATGTACATTAATGTTATTTAGCTTGATTATTTTTATTTTTTGTGACTTTTTGATATATAACGGTATTACATATGTACAATAATTTCGGAGATGCCTTTTCCTTTTTTTTAGCTTTTTGCGTTTTTTTTTGTTAATAGACATATTAAACCCTTTTTTATCTTTGCCCCGTGCCGTTGAAACATAACCACAATTATTGTAAGCTGGGATCATGTTATTATAACGTACCGTTTACTGTGTTTGTTTTAAAATGTTAATTGGCAGTGTTTCTTAAATTTCTTAAAAAAGTAATGCAAATGTTTGTGAACAAACTTACAAAGTATTGCTAAGAGAAAATATTTATTTGTACAAGTATTGATCAAACGCAGTCAAAATGACTGCTTTTATATAATATACAAATAAGATATACAAAACAGATTTTTAACTTTGCAATAGGCACCATGCGAATTTAAAAAAAAATTGTAATGTAACAAACTTTATAAAAAATGAAATTCGCTCGAACAGCCAGGGGTCCACGGATAAACTTATGGGGTCTCAAATATCTTATATCGGACATTAAAAATGTAATCATGTGGGAAATATTTATCCAAAAACAAATAAATTAAAACAACTTCTCTCTTTCGGTTTTTAATTGTGTCCAACTACTCGATCAAGACTTATAGATTAAAAAAAATGATTCATCCTTTCTGTGCAATGTGTGTGGAAGGTAAACTGGTACTATTAAAGAGATAATATAAGTCGCTTGATTGTTCAGAATTGGAATCGGAAACCGGTTAAACTGGTTTCGGTTTTACAGTTTCACATGGTGTGTAGTTAACGCTTATACCAAGTAGTGACTCGTATTTGCACCAAATGCCCTAATCGTGATATATGGATATATAAATATATAACAGAACTGAACTGACGGTAGCATGGTGTAGCAATAAAAAGTTCAAATTTAAAGGGGTTGTGAAGAGTACAAAGGAACTATGGAACAATTTTTGTGAATTAGGACCAAAATTTGCAAAGGAAACAGTTTGGATGATTTAACTCATTTTAGAGATGGTGAGAAAGAATTTACACAAAGAAATTATAGTTATGCACACATCATGCTTTGAAAATGGCAAAAGAACAGGATCAAAATTTACGACCGTAAAATTCTCTCAATTATTTTATCGTAAGTTTGAAACTAAAAATAATCCAAACGCATTTAAATTCTCAAAAGTAAATTAGTTTTGGGCCATTTTGAATTGGAAATCCCTGGACAAATTTTTGTTGCTAAAAATATATTTCTAGAAAATTAACGTCATTTATTGAATGAAACTAATTTTTTGATGTTTCTGCTTCGGCGACTAACGAAACTTGTTGTCATTACAGCATAATGAAACAACAACAGAGGCAGCTTTATATCGACTGTGACGAATTTTAAAATACCCTGCAACAATTATTGGAATTAACCCTTTTAATATAAGAAAAAAGATGTTGCACTTTCAAGCCAACTTATCCATGAATGGGTTGGATGTTCCCTGGGGGTGAATAGCAATTATTAATGTCACTTTCCTGAGAGTGTAGCTTATAGAGCTGCAATTTTTTAAATCTATTTTTGTAAGATATTATAGGGAAAGTAATACAGGATTTGATATGGACCAAACTATATATTTTTAATAAATATTTAGATGTTACATATGCAATAACATACTTATTGTCCACTCTTTACAGTGTTGGTGGTGGTAAATGAGGATACATTAGAAAAAAGTTTTACGGAGAAAACCTCAAAATAAGAGTTTTACATTTTTTAAAAATAAATTTTCCCGTTTTTTTTAAAGCCGCTTCACATTATATATTTATCTCTATATATATTTTAGTTGTTGTTGTATTCTATTTTTATACCCTCCACACCCACAAGTAGTGAATAGGGTATATAAACATTGTCACTACGTGTGTAACGCTTAAAAGCAATCATCTCAGACATCACAATGTTTATATATATTCTTTCATCAAATCAAAATCTGAGCGGATTTAGCAATATCCGCCTGTGTGTTGTTGGCACGCTCACATCCACAATAATTGTCAGCGCTCAATGAAATTTGGTCTGAGTATTTGTTATAGTCCAGAGAAGATTTATGTTTAAAATCACCAAAATCAGTTCTGTATATTAAAATTTATAGAACGATATCTGAGGCAACCTCTAAATTTAAGAACTTTCGTAAAATAGTGAATTTGAAATTGACATAATATTAAGCTGTACGTACTTCATTAACATTCCAAAAATTAGTAGAAAAATAGTTATATCCGAAAAATTAAGGGAAATCAAACGTCTTAACTTCACATGCATTTATGGTGGAGGGTATTAAAGATTCGGTATAGCCGAGAATAGGAACCATAATTGTTTGCTTTTATAATTTCGTTATATAAAACATTTTATTTGTCGAAGAGGAAAAGCGAAAAAGGGGAAGAACCACAAAATGTGAAATTCTATTGTGCGTGAATAAATAACAAAAAAAAACAAGAGACGAAATAGAAAAAATGTAACTTGAAGGTTAAAAACCACAATGGACCTTCATTTAAATTCAAATAGAAAAATGGTCATATTTACTCCACACAGTTATATTCTCTTCTTTCGGAGAAATCACAATAGACATTGATGTTAAATTTAAAACTGGACATTGGAATAATTGTGATAAAAAGAATTGTCAATTGGGTTTAAGTTGGAGCATTAAAAGAAACTATAATGACAATAAAAATTAAAAAGGCAGCAGAGAGAAAGATACATAATTCTAATTTCAATGATAAGGAAAAGAGGAAAAATATATTTTAAACTTCAAAATGATACAAATTAACATTGAACAATATTATTTCAACTATATCGATTGTTAATTTAATTATGTCCACTTTTGAACACGAAAATTTACCATCAAAATTTAATTTAATGAAAGTTGTAATTGTTAGACATTAACAATTTTCAATGTAAATTTCATTGTGTTTTTTTCACGAAAGTAAGGAGTGAGATCGGAGAGTCTCATTTTCTTAATTTTTCAGAAAAAATTTATATATAATTTTGAGAAAATTCTCGTTAAATTTTAATTATTCCTTTTTTAATTTAATTTGATCAAATTTAAATCAAACATGGTCGGGCGATATATAACACATTTTGTAAAAACACTACAAAATATGTTAAATATTGTTCGATCGTGGTTTTTTACGAAAATTTAATTTTCCATTAAATTGAATTTTCACAAAAATTAAATTTTTTTTAAGTTTAATTTTTTACTAGAAATTGAATTTTTCACTAAAAATTGAATTTTTCCTAAAAATTGAATTTTTACTAAAAATTAAATTTTCCCTAAAAATTTAATTTTTCACTAAAAATTGAATTTTTCATTAAAACTTTAATTTTTCACTAAAAAATTGAATTTTTCACTGAAAATTAAATTTTTCCTAAAAATTGAATTTTTTACTAAAAATAAAATTTTCCCTAAAAATTGAATTTTTTATTAAATTGAATTTTTCACAAAAATGTAATTTTTTATTAAATTGAATTTTTTACAAAAATTTAATTTTTCACCAAAACTGGAATTTTTTACAAAAATTTTATTTTTCACTAAAAATTGAATTTTTCACTAAAAATTGAATTTTTCACGAAAATTTAATTTTCCACTAAAAACTATTTTTTTTTAGTAAATAAATTAAATAAATTCAAATTTTAATTAAAAATTAAATTAACAAAGTTGCAGCAATTGAGCGATATTGAATCTTTTTTAAAGAGAAAATGTTTGTGTTCTTCATAACAAAATTTTTGTTTTATAAAATCGCATAAATTTAATTTATTTAACGATTATGTTTCACTGATTCTAGATTTCACTGGGAATTGCTCTTTTATGTTCTCTTTTTGTTGTAAGAATTTAGCGTGTTGCTTAATGCCATTTTGTTAATAAACATTTAGAAGATTTTCATATATTAATAATAATACAAAAATCCCTTTTAATTTATAGTTTATTCAAATGCTTCTAAAAACAAAGTGAAAAACTAACTAATGAAGAAATTCTATGAATTAAATTGTTTCTATGACAGTCAGTCCCCGGTGAGTGCACGCAAAAATATAAAAGTTAACTTCCGAATGGTTTTTAAGCCATAAAAGAAAAAAAGTAATATACATATAGAAAAAGAGGTATTAAGAGTTTATACATATATGTTTCTATACATTATTTATTTATGAAATGTGACCAACTATTAAAATTCTAAATTAATGTAGAATTCGAGCATTTTAATAAACAGCTGGTTTCCTAAAAGTATGCAACAACAAATGGTAATATTTTTTTTGAAGGTATTAACTATTTGTTTGCGTGTGTGTTTGTTAGGGTATGAGTGAGTGATTAGGACTTTATAAATCTATGTAAACTGTTTCCGTTATGTCCTTTTTTGTTGGTGTATGCATATGTGAAGTTGCTATTTTTTCTTTCACGCACCATAAATTTAATTAAAGCTTTTTTCACTTTTCCCTCCTCTAAATCACTAAATCAAATGGTCATTCGAAAAGGATTTGTTAGATTTGTTGCTTTTATTTAAGTATATATTTTCTTATACCATAGAAGATATGCACATACACATACAATAAGAACTATAAAAGGATTTTCAATAATAGCAGCAACAACAACAACAACAATAATAATAATAATAACAACAATAACATCAGTAATAATAGTAGTAATCATAGTAATAATTATAATATGGTTTCATGTTATAATTCTTCTCACGTTCATTTCTATTATTAGTAAGTTAAATGTTAAATGGTCCACAAATCAGTTTTCACTTGACTTCTAAACACACCAACACAAACACCTACACACACACACTTTTTCAATATAACAAATTGTCAACTCAGTTAGTTGTATTTTTTGTTGTTGTTGTTGTTTTACTTATATTTAATTGTACTCTTGTTCTTGTTTTCTGACTCTAATAATTTATTTCTACAGCTTCATCTTCGTCATCTTTATCAACTTTAGTTTCTTACATTTAACCCGTCTTGTATCCTGTTCAGAGCAAAAACAAATTGAAATAAAGTTAGATGTTAAAGGAAATCTTAATATCACTATGCACAGTGTGTCCAAATTGGGTTATTTGGAAATAATTTTGCAATTAGAAAATCTTAAAATTTTAGAATTTTATTCTGTTATTTCGGAAAAAAGAATTATTTTCATGTTAATCAAATTATTATTCCCAAACAGAAATGCCCAAAATCTCAATATGTCTAATCAATAATCAGCCAGTCATTATTAGGAGCGAACGACAGATACATAAGTATCTAAGTACATATTTGATAGGTAGGTTGGTTGAGAACTCCAAATAGGTTCCATGTCTGTTGCGCTTGCCGCCGGAGAAAAAGAAGCAAATACGCAGAATGTAAATATTTCCTAAATTTCCTCCAATTAACGTCCTTAAAGTAAAACATAAATGTAAAGCATGGACTGTGATATAAAACACTTTCTCAGTGTTTTCCCTACATGCATTACAAACGATTTATTGTTTTATAAAGAAATTTTAATAGAAATCTGTGCCTTAAAACTTGCGATCAGCAAGTATAAGGAGAACTTGATCGACTTGGCATACATATATCTTTACATCTTTACTGTCACTAAACGCCATTACGGGCGTTGGAATCCAAGGATATGATTCCACGCACTCTACTTTATTGTAAGGAAGCTATAATAGACTTCTTTAGTTTTTTTTTTGCTAAACCGATTTTAGAGGTTTTAAATACAAAACTTCACTGGACGACATCAAATACAAAACCGAGAAAAATTTCATTAAGCATTTTCATTATTGTGGATGTGAGCATGACAACAGCAGACAGAGAGACAGACAGTTATAGCAAAATCGATTTATATTTTTATTTAATGTAGAATAATATATATTTTCTTGGCGTTACATACGGAATGACAAAGTCATCACCACTTGTGCTTGTTGAGGGTACAGCAAGAGGGAAAATATTTAAACATTTATTTGGACTTGAATATTTTTTAAACTATAAGAGTTAACCACACATTTTATAGAGATTAACAGCGACTAACTATTTACAATGAATTTAAATTTCAACATACCAGAGATAACCATCTTTGGATCGTCGCCTACTACGCCGCTGACCAGTAGTCCTTCCAAATAACTCGAAAGCACTTTATCTCCAACAATATGAAATTTCATTAACATATATCTCTTACGTTTTAAACATTATAGACTTAATTTCAAAAAACAAATTCGATTTAAAGACACTGTTCTGTGTCTGTATGTGTGAGTGTGGTTCTAAGTATTTGTTAATGTTGTCAGAAGACAAGGAGCGGGTGTTGATGTTATAAATGTATGTTGGTGACAAAATAATAATTTAACCTGTGCGTTGTCCTTTTACAAGTTATTTTAGTTGTTGGTGTATTGTTGCTGCTGCTTTGGTGTCATTGTAGAACATCATATAATATACCTTAACAAGCCATAATCATTAACACATACATATATATATACACTCACACTCACTAATAAATATTCTTCTAAACATTGCTTTACTCAGTTAAATGTTTTTTCTTGAAATCTTAGTGTTTGTTCGAGTAAATGTGTGTGTGTGTTTTGTTATAGTATTTGTTTGAAAACCTTTAATTCTAATAATAATTTACTGTATGGACACTTTTATTTGTAACATTCGTTGTTTTGTTCATTTGTACGTTAAGTCGTCTGTCACGCACAAGTGTTTTTTTGTTGGTTTCTTTTCTTCTTTGATGGTATTCGCCTTCGTTGCTCCATGTTTTCCTATTTATTCGTATTTATCCATTTATTGTGTTAAAACTTTCCATTTTTATTGTTGCAAGTATTTTTCCTTTTTGTTGTGTATGTGTGTGTTTACGTGCCCTGACACAGCCTGCTACAAACCACATGTTTCATTCTTTTTCACCCTGAACTTTTGAAACTGACATTTGGAACCACAATAATTTAAAATTATTTTTGTGTGTTGCTTTTTTGTTTCAGAGTAATTATTTTACGAATATTAACAGTCGATTCGATAATTATAAAGAATCATTGGACAGAGGGGTGGTTTAATAAAATCTTAGAAAGTGTTTAAATCTCCATTTTAAAATTGTGAATAATTGTTTGTAGAATTCAAATTCGATACGGATGACAAAGAGTGGCCTGGTCAACCAAAAAGTATGAAAATAATAAATTGGATGCGTTAAAGAAAAATTATTATCAAAACTAGGACGTTGGCATCTATATGAAATGGAAAATTGTTACATTTCAATAGCTTCACGATCACATGAAAGATCTAGTCAACCACCAAACCTGGCTGTTTCCAATTATCAGCTATTGAAATTGGTTTAGACGATCATAAAGAAATCCATCAATGAAAAATGATAAGAATATTCTCTTACCAGACACCAGACAATAAACTTTCATCATTACCACGGTCGGCCTTATGTTTGCAAAACTTGGAATACTCTTCATTGAAAATACAATGCCTCAGAAGTTGGCGTGATTTATTCATTATCCGAAAGATTTTAGAACAAAAACCCTTCGTTCATAGTTTGTACATCTAATAGCTATTATAATTCTGGATGCTTGGGTTTTACTATGTTTACTATTTACTGTTAGGTTGCAGTTAGGTTTAGCATTCCAGGTTCGAATCTGACGGCAAGAAATAATGTTCAACGTGATTCTTCTAGTGTTTTAATGTGGCTTCAAAAACTAAGAAAAAACGAAGAATCTTTCTTGCCAACCCGACATTATAAGAATACTTAGAACTTCAAAAAAGAAACATTGGAGCATGATTAGTTAGTGCCGCTGCTCTAGTAGAGAAATTAGCAAAGTTCCCTACAATACCTCGCTGTGATTTTCTTTCTCTCAGTTATTAAATGGGGTTTTTGGCTATCGTTATGATAGAAATGGAATAGCTGAAATGATGTCTTTTTACATACGCATCAGATTAGATTATATATTTTCGTGTCAAAAGTTTTAGAAAATTGACTTTTGTATACAGTTTTCGAGAAATTTAACACATTGAGGAAATTCGCAGTCCCACTTTCATTAATACGTTTTCTTTCACTCTTCTTTGTTAATCATGACGACAGTTATTTTCACTTTTATTTTTTTTCACCCCTTTAAAATCTGTTTCAGTTACGTTTCTGCTTCATTAGAAAACCTTGTTCTTTTCACTTAACCTCACCTCTCTTCAATGGCATTTATTTCTTTCATAATTGCTTTCTCACTCTCTCTCTTTTACTGTCTCTAATTGTAATCATTTTGTAGTTTAAGATTTACACATTTATTTTGGAAATTTTACTGCAGTTTTAGAAGATTAAAGTTTATTAACAATAAATCATTTACAAAATAAAATACTGTATCACGTACGCACATTATGGCCATAACAATTGTAAAATTATAAATAAGAAAAACCCCTAAAATTCTAAACAACAACAACAATAAAAGGCAAAAATAAATAAGAAAGGGTCTAGACACGTACTAATTTATAACATTTTTTTTTTTTTTTTTTTGAACATGAAAGAAATTCAACAAGTTTTTCAAAAAATAAAATAGAAAATCATGTAAAAATGTTGTTTTCTTTATCTTTATTTTTATTTATTTTATTGCAAAAAGTATAATACTTTTACTGTTATTATTTTTGGCCATTAAACTTAAAGGATTCCTCTTTGCAAATACAGACTTTTGTTGAATTAAAGGTGGAATAAGGGAAAATATTAAAAATCAAGTGTTTTTTTGTTTGATTGCAACAAAATAATTGGAAAATTATTTCTGAAACGTTTAAATGAAAAGTATCTAAACACATGAGTCAAGTTGCAACATTTGTGAATGTGTGTGTGTCTTTTTCTTCAAATGACGCCAACTATTTCTAAACAAACAATTATTGTTAAAAGGAAATAAAAATGTAAAGAAAGTAATAACAAGACCAGACACTTATAGCGGAAATTGCCATAAACTTGGACTTAATTCCTTTATGTATGCAATCAAACTCAACTTATTTCTCACACAGCTGAGAATATTTTTCTTTAACATAAAAAAAACAGAACCGAGAACAAAGAAATAAAAATATTATTGTGATCTCTTTACACACTTGTATCAAATAGAAATGATTTCCTTTAGTAAACACCATCTTAACTATCACATAAAAGTAAATTAATCCTTTGTTGACCATTGATATTAAAAAAGTTACACGAAATGTTCGGTTTCTAAGGGAAATGGTTCTGTAGTTTTAGAGTTACATAGTGCTTTATATGAAAAATTAAATGGAAATAAATCTGTATCTTCCGAAAGATTAGTCCGTTAAAGTTTGACACAGTGATAGCCAAGGTGTAGGTAAGTTCATGCTTTGAATTTGGACTTTGTAAACCTGACGAGGGATGTGCCACAGTTTCTCAAAGTTGGACATCTCAAATTCCATTCCTCTCTAACCTTCTGTATACCACTTGTGAATAATTAAGTAGAAATCTTTTAATCCGAAGTTTGAATATGTACAAAGGTGAATCCAATGTATCGAAAATTATGTTTACTCTTTCGTTGAACAATATTTGTAAAAAAGTTCGGTGTTTTTTTCTTGCAAATTTTTCAGTTTTAATTTTAAAATAAAATTCTTGCTTTTTCTCAAGCCGAAACAATATCGGGTTGCAAAAATTTCAATTTCCTATATTTGAAGACTCAATAAAAAGTTATTATGTTATTTCGAAATACAATTTTTTGGGATTTTTTCGCTTTTCTTCTTAAAAATCCAAAATTTTCCTTTGAACATAATTTCTTATTAAGAATTGTGTAAAAATTCTAAACATAAATGTATGATAAAAAATCGGGAACATTGGGGTAACAGTCTCCATGCTAGCACTATCAAAACTTTGTTATTTTAAAAAAGTATTGTCTTTAAGTTTTTTAAGAAAACAAAAAAGCCAAATTTTGAAAATGAGTAAAGAATTTTGAAACTTGTTTTCTCAGAAACTCCTACCAGCAAAATCTACACAATTTCTTTATATTTCTATAATAAAAGATATAGACAACATTGTCAGACTGTTGTCATGACTGTTGATATTTCTTGAGTATTATTTTTTTATAATTTTATATAATTTTTCCTCATATAAATATATTTTATATTTACAAGAATCTAAGAAGTTGAAAGTTTTAGATTTTAATAATTTACTAATTTTATGTTACTTTAGCCAGTGGTCAAAAATTCTTTGGCTTTTAACAGGTTAATGGATTCAAGTTTAAAACTATTCCCTAAAAGTATGCAAAAACTTTTTAACATTTATTTTACTATAAAAATGAGAGCCAGTGTGAAAGATGCTGTGAGAGAGGAAGAGAGAATGGGAGGAAATGAACAAAAGCTACAAATTTTTAAAATAAACATGAGCAATTTTTAAGGAAAACATTTTCTTACGTTTTTACTTAGATTTTCTTTTATTGTTTCTAGAGTTTTTCATGTCTTTTGCGCTTTTACTGCAGCCCCGATAACAAAAGGCAAAAGTTCGAGTTGGTTTTTTCTTAAAGAAGAAAATATCTAAAGAAAACAGAGTGAATGGAAATAATAATACCACAATTCAGTTAAATTCAAGATTGTTACTTTCCCATTGCAATTTCCAATTAAATAAAAGGAAATCGGATTCAATATGAATTGAATTGAAATAGAGACGATCACCCAAGAAATGTACTGATACAACGAATAACAACTAAGATATGCGACTATACATGACGTCATAAAGATGACACTTTTTGGTGAGGACCTTAGACCTCACTTTTTTTGACTGACACTTGTTTTGATCAATGTAGAGCACTTCAAAACAGATCAATTCTTTTGAAAATAATACAATGATGTACCTAACAGAGCAGAATACATATGTATAAACTCATTTTGAAATTACCCTCCTTCGGAAGAACTGTGCTAAATTCTTAATACATGCAGCGGCGTCTGAAAACGTTTGTGTACATTATTACAGTTCATCTTTCGGATACATCCATATTGAAAGAGTCAGCGTCTACTTCATCTTGTCATTATTAAAAACAAATTAAGAACACAACGAGAGTATTTTTTGGAAGCATTAAATAGGTGTTTCCAATATTTTTTGTCAGTTTGTTTTAAAAGTAATAAATATACTAACAATGTGTAAAACTTTATTTTTGCCACATGAGTACAAATATGCACATGTATACGCACAAATATACACACTTACAAATATGCACATTTACTAGTACACACACTTGCATTAGTCGGAGTTTTGTAAACTGCTGGATAATAAATAAAAGAACAATGAAAAGTGTATAAAAGTTTTTATTTTATTTTTCTTCGATTTTTGATTCAAAAATGTTTAAATTTGATTTTGAATAAATTAAAATTTGAAAGAAAATGTTAAACTTTTTTTATTAAATTTTGTAAATCACATATTACATACACGTATAAGAAATTTAATAAAAAGTTAACACTTTTGTCTGTTTCAGAACTTTTAGATCAAAACTTGTAGAAAGATCAGTTGTAAAAAATGTAACATTTTTTGCTCACATGTTGTTCTTGTGTAACGTCAAGAAGGAATCATCTAAGACCCCATAAAATTTTAGTCGATTTATTAATGTTCGACTGTCTTTTTTTCTGTTGACAACATTCTCTTTCTACTGTTGTTGCATTTAATATAATTTGGTCATATTTGCATTAATATTCTAGCAGTTTCCTTATCAAATCCAGCTGTATCGGTTCCAATAGTGAAATAGTTAAAGTTCCGATACCTGAAATAAACCCATAATTCCGATGAAAAACTCTTTAAATTTTTTCAAAAATAACACACAGCTACATATACTGCACCATCATGCTAAGACTCATCGTTATAGACGAAAATATGACACACTCCTAAATCAGTATGTCATAAATATGGTCGCAGATAATTTTCTGAGATATGAAATACACTTTTGGTAAATAAATTCGGCATAATTATTCTATAAATTACTTTAATTATAACTAGTTATATGAATATGGGTCAATACTTGGTTAACGCTTCTATAGAAGCTTCCTGTATGGAATAAGTTTTCAAACTTATAAAACTTTTAAATATGGATATTTAATGAAGATCGTCCTTGCTTCTATAGTTTCTATTCGTGAAGTTTTATGCTGAAAATTTATTTATCAAAAAGGCGACAAAAAAGTACAAAAAATTCTAAAGACTAAAGTCGCACCAACGGTAACACTGCTTCCATGTAAATATAGTCAAATATTCTCGTTTTATTTTATTTTGTAGATCATCTTCTTGTTCTAAAATCTATATGCATTGAAGATTCTTTCAGAATTATAAAGAAGAAATTATACTCCAGGGAAACCATGTATTTTAAAGGGAAACAACATAAGTAAAACGCCTATTTTATGAAATTTTTCAATCAATCATAAATCAAATTTAGGAATATCAACACCATCAGCTAAACTATTAAAAATGAAAGCATTGTGAAGATAATTAGTACACCAGAAGATGATACATATCATCAGAGCTGTGTATGAGGGTTTTAAATTATCAGTTCTCTACAACGGCAATTTCAGCCCACCATTTCAAACAAAAGTTAAAGTAAAATTACCTCAACTATTCACCATCGTGTAATATTTTTTTTGTGATTTTTTCGAAAGTTATTCACTAATAAAATTTTAATTCACTGTTAATTTATCTTTTTGTTCCGAACTTTATAATTTTTTTATTGATTAATACAGAAATCTCCAAATTTGGTGAATTTAAAAAAATGTAAACTTTTTTGTTCTCAAAATCGCAAAGCTGAAAGATCACTGTACAATGTCCTTCAAATTATGAAAACAAATCTTAATATCGATTTTTCAATTTAAAAAACTGTCTGTTGCATGGTGTAAAAGTAACTAATCATATTATATTTTCTAATTTTAATAATAATTTTTCTATTTATCATCAAATCTAAATAAATTATTTAAATAACAATTCCATTCTTTCCATACAGTCATCTACAATAAAATCCTTTATCTGCAATTTAATTCGTTACGGCCCAACTTGATACTTAAGAAGGTAATTTCGTACACGTGAGAGCTAAAAGAGTAATAAAAAAATATTCCATAGAATAAAGTTAGAAAGCTGGTCTAAAACAGAGGAAAAAAGTACCGAAAAGAAAGAAAAAGAAATTTATTCACATTTAAAAAGAAATATCTGCAGTAAATGTGTTTTAATCGTTTATCACATGCTTTCAAAAACGAATACCATTTACGACAAATGTAAACGAAAGTTAAGTTTCCGATAACGAGAAAAGAAGGGAAATGAAAAAAGAAAAGAATAAAATAAATATTTGTGTTCCTAACATATGTGGAAGGATAACTTAACGGTTTCGGTTTATAATAAATCTTCGATTAAAAGCGTAATAAATGCGTTTCAATATGCACAAACATTCATGGTTACAGATTATAATATTCACCCAACAAAAACTCTGTGCCTCATCTCGTCTAGTCTTATTTTTTTGATAATATAATTCAAAAAAGCATTTAATAAAAGCACAAGGACATGAATAACCAAAATTCTGAAAATGTTTTAAATTTGAAGAGCGGAGCATCATGAAAAGGAAAACTGGAGGTTTTGTGGAAAATTTTTGCAAATGCCATTTATTACACAGGGGTATATTTTATCATTTTTCATAGTAAATGTTTTTTTATTTATTTCTTTATTATTATTTTTTGGTATTTTTTTCCCAACCACCATCTTTTTTCGTTATCTTTCTTTTTATAAAAGTTTTATTTATTTATATTTTTAATTTTTTAATGTTAGAAAAATGTTCTTGTTGTTGTTTTTTGTTGGCTTGTGTGGCAAATCAAATAAAATTTTAAAATAATATCAAGTTAGATTATCAACAACGTCTCACCTGTTTATTTTCGATTTAATTTCTGTCTTCAGCGTCTTTTTTAAGAGATTAGGGGTGTAACTGTTTTGGTGTGTTTCAGCGCAATCTTATTTTTATGTGCCACTTCAAACTTAAGTCTTCAAATCGGGACACAAGAACATTATTGTTCTTGTACCACTCAAGGACTTGTTTACCATAGTAGCAGGATGCTAAGGCCAAAAAAATGGAATATATAACGAAGTCTTACAAATGGAAGCAACCTTAATTGTAAATATCCTTTGATGTAAATTTCGACATTTATAGGGCACGTTGTAACAAATGATTGATATATTTTGACGCAACTGCACATAACTTGCCCTATAAAGAACATTTGAGGAAATTTTGGACGGGTTCTACTGGTATTGTTCAATAACATTGAAACCAGTTTGAGGAAGGCTTTCTTAAAACATGAACAGTAATACAGTATGTGTTATCTTGATTTGGGCAATTCTTGTAACTGACTGTTTGCTTCGTAGATTTTTCTCAATTTTGCTTGTTGTTCTGGGAACGTTCTTGTCTTTTTATACAACTTTTTTTGCTTGATTTGTTAGTAGTTGGTACTGCTGTTTCAAAATACTGTTGTTTAACTGCAGTTTGAGTTCTCTTCTTTGAAAACTCAGATTTCAAATGTCATCTGTTATCCAAGTTTTTCTGTGTGGCTGCACTTAGTGCTTTTAGTGTTTTCTCTGCAACTCTCCAAGCAGTGTTTTCTCTGCAACTCTCCAAGCAACTCCCATGAGTAATGTTGATTAATTGGTAACTGTTCAGGGATTGATGATTGTTATTTTTTTGGCATTTTAGTGATTTCGATTTAGCATTTGACAAGCTCGTGGTCTCTTTCAATGATAGCGCCACTTCTGTTTCTAACATCTGTTAGTGAGGTTTTCCAATTTTTGCTACAAGATATGAGCAATATCTCCTAATGGAAACTCATTAGGTGTTTATGTGAATCTTTGTATGCAGCAAGAGGGATCCACTAATGACGAGCTGAAATGTTTGCCACAATTCAATTAGACACACTCCGTTATCATTCATAACATTCCAATGGTAGTTCTAATGTTAGTGTTGTTACTTTCTATCTTCGCTTTGAAGTCACCCATTAGTATTGTGACATCTCCTCTTTGAACCACAGTTCTAACTTTGAATCGTAGTTCTAAGTTGTGTGAAGAATTGATCAGTCCTCTCAGTATTCTCTACATCATCCGTTTGGACATAAAATTATATTATGATAATATGTGTTACTCTACACTTGATTCGAGTAATTAATACCCGAAAAATTACATGTCTCTCCAAGAAAATATAATGCTTATTTTGATTCCCCCTAATTTTATCGAAATGAACGTACATTTCCCTCACGAAATAAAAGTAAACTGGTATAAAATAAAAATAAAATCTTAAAAAACTTATTGATGACAATTGTTAAGGGAGCATCAAATCAATAGTGTTTTCCACAGAGACTATTTGGCATATAAACACATATACATATATGCAAACGTATATAAATTTGTTTCTAAAACTCTGAAACCGCGTACTTTTTTAAATTTATATTGGTTTCTTTTTGTTTCCGGCAGCTGTGACTTTTACAACAAAGTTTGTTTATTTGTTTGTTATTTCAGTGATATTATTGTTGTTGCTCTTGTTGTTGTTGTTGTTTTTGTCATTACCGTGACCGTGTTTTAGAGTCATCAATTGTAGATTAATGACTATAAATGTAAAACCTTTAGCATCGCTTACAAAAACTTTACGACTAAATACTAAAGATAGTTTAATTTTGCGGTTTTCGTTGTGGGTGAGATTTTGTGAGGAGGAGGGGTTGTTGGTGATATATGTGTTGGTGTGTGCTGGGGTAACACTTTGTCAAGGTATTTTAAAAAGGGCTTAAAGGTGTCAATATGCTAGTTTAACAGGTTTCAACGATAACATTGTATACATTAAAGTTTCTTCATTTTAATACCCAAAGTTATTTTAGGATGCAAAGAAGACACAAATATATATATTGCTTTTGTTTTTTCACTTTAATGACAGGGAATTACACGGAGAAAAATAATGGGGATGAAATGTATATTTTTCTAATGAATCATTCATATTCAACACTCAATTCAAGTGTAAGAAAAGTTGGATTCCAGTTATAAATTAAAATTTTAGGTGTTGGAATTAGACAGTGACAAGAAAACTTGAATTGAAAAGTTATCGTATTATAAGATATTTCATTATATTTGAACTGTATTAAAAAATAAAAATAACAAGAATTCAAGTTGAATTGAAACCGAACTTCAAGTACTTAATTGAAATTGAATTGAATTCAACTTGAATTCAAACCGAACTTCAAGTACTTAAAATTGAATACTTTGGATACTTAACTTTATTATGGAATTTAGTTAAGCTTATAACATAATCGTATCAAAATTTTATTTGACTTAATTCCTCTAAGTGTATCACCATCTTTTTTGTATGTGCACCTTAAGCATTCCCAGCTTTAGGTAATAACGTTAGCGTTAATGGTTTTTTTATTGGCCATTAAATGGTTTAAGTCAAATACTGATAGTAGTAGGGCGTTTACATAAATATATTTAAACACATATAGACGCACACATACCATTGCAACAACTAACCACACATTAATAGCCAAACACCTTAACTTTAAAATTCCCTTTTTAACAGCAAATCTTCTTGATTAACATAAGAGTTTTAAGCTCATTTTTTTGAAATTCAGTAATTCAAGGATTTTATCCTGCTAACCAAAAATCTCTCTCAAAAGCAGGACAATAAAAATACAAAAAAATGCTTTAAGTTTTTAATATTTGTCGTTTTTAGCTTTAGAACATGAAATGAGAAAAGTACATTTGTATAATAAATTTAATTTTAAAACCCCGTAATTTTAAAATGTTCTCTCTTTTTTTCTCGAATTAAGTATCATCAACATTAAAATGGGGTTCGGTTACATGAAACGATATTTGTAAGAGAGTGGGGTAAAGAAGCTATAAAAGATTATTTATATTTGTTGCAAATTAGGCAATTTGAAAAATGATAAATATTCAAAGTTTTATTTTATGATGATTAATTGTGTCCTTTAGATACTCATTAAATTAAATTCATTTTCAAAATAAAATAAGTGAGATTGTTATATTCAGCCGTAAAGAATCTTGAATGTCCTTTAACAGTAACTTTTAAGAAACATACATAAGAAGAGATGAATACAAATGTATTAAGTACATGCTGTCGTCACTACACTGAAACAAATGTCGTAAGTAATATTAACGAAACATTTTCGTAGAACTTTAACGAAAAAAGGTGTTAAATAATAAACAGATGTTTATTCTATTTAATAGAATAGTTCTTTGAATTGAAGGACTTTCTTCAAATATACTGAAATATTTAATGAAAAAATGTGTAATTAAAGATCGTAAGTTAACACACAAATTTATTCAATTTTACGTCCTAAAATGAAATTAATTTAAATAAAGTTTTTCTTAATTTAATAATATTTTTAATTAAATAATTTTGTATGGAACAACTGAAATTGTTGATCGGCTGATCAACAAACAAGTAAATAATTTTCATCTGAAATTCCCCTGATCCTATCTGTCCTTCAGTTTTCTGATGAAGTAAATGGTACCAAATTTAAAAATTCTGTTGCAGTTCTTTAGATATTCGATAATCAATATTTGCTTTGCATGGGAGGAACTCTTTTCCCTGGTCATATCGGAATTTCTCATAAAATATTTTATACTGTTGCTTATTTCTAAAAAATAGCATACATTTTATGTATTCATTTATTACAACAATTTAACGTAATTCTGTGTTCAATTCAATAAAATTTTGTAAATTAAACTTAAATATGGTATATAAATTGAATAATATTCATCAATATTAAGGATTTTTTTGTCAATTTGAATAATGTATTATTCAAAAAATAATAATATCTATTTAAATTAACCGCACTTTTATCAACGAATTCAAATAATCATATTGACAATTTTTCATCAATTTCAAGAATTTACGAAAAATTAACGAAAATTTTCATTATAATAAATAAAGGTTTCGTTCATTGGTATATAACATATTATAACTAATTATAGTTAAATTAAAGTTACACATTTCAAATTTCATAGGATCCACCAGGTTCCAATTGGTGATGAGATTACTACATGTATAATGGCAATAAGAAATCACATAAAATTCCACAAAGTATATATGTCCAGAGAAATTTCCTATTTAAATAGCTTCAAAATAGAAAAGTTATAGACCGATATTGCTATTTTCGGATGTGCCAGATTTTAAATACCTTCCACCACTAACATTATGAACATATGTTGGTTCTTTTTTAAATATTTAGGATATTTTTAGCCTAGAACCTTACAACGAGAGAGTCACAAATGATAATGAATCGAGCTTAACGCCCTTTCCAGGGAATTGGACTTAAATGGAAATTCTAGCAAAATACGAATCGGAATCCACAAAATAGGTAAAGAGAATTACACATTTAATCATGATTAATTTCAATAAAATAGGTTCACATTATAAAGTTTTATAAGTTTTACAGTTTTCTGCGTATTTATATGGGAACTATATGAATATATGGACCAGTATTAGTGAAGTTAATGACATATATTCAATGCAGTTAGATAAAGTATTGTGACGGATTGATGATTAGGATTTTTCAAATAAATATAAGTGGACATTTTCAAAAAAGTTATATATAAAATCGCGATCTATATGTCACGCTGATTTGGCGATGTTGTTTCAGTCTATAGCATTTTTGCTATTAATACGATTTTGATGTTTTTTATGATAATGGAGTGCAAACAGATAAGTTTTTCTTCGGAATTTTGAGGTTGTTTATGATTTCGGTCTATAACTTATTTACTAATGGATCGATATAGCTCAATGATCAATATTTGTGTTGGTGGGGGATATAATAATTTGAACAATGATTGTGACCGAACTATAATTTGCTTAGATAGGGCATGTAGGAGTGATGACCCCATGCAAAGAAAACATATCTCTATTCGTAAGTTTTCTGTATATATAGGATGAGTGACACGTTTTCAAGTTACGGCTCATACAAATAATAAGTTAGTTAGTTCTAAGTGTATTCCCGACCTTCGTAAAAATTGTTATATTTTGAATTTTGGAAAATTCAGTTTGAGTGACAATAAATATTTTCTGACAAGTTCCACAGCTTTCATTCCTTCCGAACTACAAAAGTCAATTAGCAATCATTCTGATGATCTTTTAGGAGCCTTTAAAAGGCTCTATTTCTTACTCACCAGTTTAATGTCTTTTTTATGATTTATTTTAATTTGTAATCTGAGAAAAAATTCTAAATTTTTTGTTTTCACTCAAAACATAAAGATAAAAGTCAATAAAATAACAAAAAAGTAAAACAAATATCATTCGTATTTTTATCTATAAATAGAAAAAAGACAAACAAACAAACAGACATTCTAACAGAAACAATACATTTAGACAGTAGAAATATTCAGAAGTCTGTTGACAGTGCTACAGATACAGATACTGCTACTACTGACTTTAATACAACAACAACAACTTTGAATACTAATGACATTTCCAACTTTAGATTTCACTTCAGTTCAGCTCTTTAATGATGAAATGGTTTAATATTCCAAATACAAAACTCTAACTGGGAACTGTAATGACGGTGATGACGATGGTGACGGTGAGGAAGATGATGACGACGACTGAAAAATCGCAATGTAAATGGCGCACGTACATTTTCAAATACAAATATTTTGTCAGACTGACAAAACGTTTCGTGTGGCATGAAGTGAAGTTGAAACTCGTACAATTTTTCCAAACTTTTATTTGAAGGAAATCATAAAAACATTTTTCATTTTCAAATGTGGTGTGACATATCGTTTATCCACTTTGATTTATCTCTGATTCTATTCAGATTTTTTTGTTTTTAATATTTTTCTTTTTTTTTCACTCACATATATAAATTTTTCATTTGCTTTTCGGTTTTAGAAGAGAGGGAAATGAAGTTAAAGAATTAAGTAAAAAGTCTGAATTTTGAATAAATTCATTTGTTTATAAATTTTTCTAATGTCATTTTAGCAATTAAAGTTATATTTGTATTATAAAAAAATATTTTATTTTATATGCAAAAATATTAAAATCACTTTATCTTAAAAACTTATTAAAAACGCAATTTAGCTATGAGCATATAGAACTAAAGAAGGATTCTTTAGATATGATTAAAAATATTTGAGGTCCCTTTTTGTGGAAAATTAGGAATCCATTTTTTTTTGGGAAAATATCGAACATTTTCAGTAAAAATTTAAATTTTTAGTAAAAATTTTTAGTAAAAATTTAAATTTTAGTAAAAATTAAAATTCTTAGTAAAAATTAAATTTTTAGTAAAAATTTAAATTTTTAGTAACAATTAAATTTTGAGAGAAAAATTCAATTTTTAAATGAAAATTTTATATCTTTAAGAGAATTTTTTTTTTTTTTTTTTTTTGTGAAAAAGTAAATTTTTAGTGGAAAATTCAATTTTTTAGTGAAAAAGTAAATTTTTTAGTGAAAAATTCAATTTTTAGTGAAAAATTCAATTTTTAGTGAAAAATTCAATTTTTAGTGAAAAATTCAATTTCTAGTGAAAAAATTCTATTTTCTAGTGAAAAGTTAAATTTTTAGTGAAATAAAATTTTAGTGAAAAATTCAATTTTCTAGTGAAAAAATCTATTTTCTAGTGAAAAATTCAATTTTTAGTGAAAAATTCAATTTTCTAGTGAAAAATTCAATTTTTAGTGAAAAATTCAATTTTTAGTGAAAAAATTAAATTTTGAGTGAAAAATTCAATTTTCTAGTGAAAAATTCTATTTCTAGTGAAAAGTAAATTTTAGGGAAAATTAAATTTTAAAAAATTTTCTAGTGAAAAATTCAATTTTCTAGTGAAAAATTCCTTTTCTAGTGAAATTTCAATTTCTAGTGAAAAATTCAATTTCTGTGAAAAATTCAATTTTTAGTAAAAAATTCAATTTTCTAGTGAAAAATTCAATTTTCTAGTGAAAATTTCAATTTTCTAGTGAAAAATTCAATTTTCTAGTGAAAAATTCAATTTTTATGCAAAATTCAATTTTCTAGTGAAAAATTCAATTTTTAGTGAAAAATTAATTTTTGAGTGAAAAAATTCAATTTCTAGTGAAAAAATCAATTTTCTAGTGAAAAATCAATTTTCCAGTGAAAAAATCAATTTTCTAGTGAAAATTCAATTTATAGTAAAAAATTAAATTTTTAGTGAAAATAAAATTTTTTAGTGAAAAATTCAATTTTTTTTTTGAGAAAAAATTAAATTTTTAGTGAAAAATTCAATTCTATAGTGAAAAATTCAATTTTTAGTGAAAATTCAATTTAGTGAAAAAATTCATTTTTTAGTGAAAAATTCAATTTTCTAGTGAAAATTCATTTTTTAGTGAAAAATTCAATTTTCTAGTGAAAAATTCTATTTTTAGTGAAAAGTAAATTTTTAGTGAAAATAAATTTTTAGTGAAAATTCAATTTTCTAGTGAAAAAATCAATTTTCTAGTGAAAAATTAAATTTTTAGTGAAAAATTCAATTTTTAGTGAAAAATTCAATTTTTAGTGAAAAATTCAATTTTCTAGTGAAAAATTCTATTTTCTAGTGAAAAGTTAAATTTTTAGTGAAAAATTAAATTTTTAGTAAAAAATTCAATTTTCTAGTGAAAAATTCAATTTTTAGTGAAAAATTCAATTTTCTAGTGAAAAATTCAATTTTTAGTGAAAAATTCAATTTTCTGGTGAAAAATTGAATTTTTTAGTTATATTATTGTTACTATTATATATTTTTTTTAAATTTTACGAAATATTGCCAGATTGTTAGTTGTCATCAAAATTAGAAATTTACAAAAATGTGAATTTAATGATTAAAACGGATTTGAGCCAAACTTTACTTTTCAATACTTTTGAAACAAAATCCAAATTCAACAAAATCGAATTAGTTTATAAAGTTATGGACAAATTTAAACAAATTGCACATTGTTATTTTGAAATAAATTGTAAAACATGTAATCATTCTTGACCCATTTTCCCGAAATTGGACTTTGGGTTGAATGAAACTATTTCATTTTAAAAATATAACTTTTCTTATAAAATTCGGGATAATAATTTTTGAAATCACATTCAACAGTTTTGTCTAACTTTTTTTGATGGCTCCCACATGGAGGTCCACTAGTCGCAATTGTTAATATTAAAATATTTTGGCCTCCGGGATAGATTTTTCAACTCGTAAGGGTTTTAATTACAGTAGAATCTAAGAAATTCGAACACTCGAAGTAATTACTTTTTGCCGCGATGGATCAATCAGTAAAAGTATCTTCATTTCAGTTTTCAAATATTTTTCTCTATTCGCGGAATTGCTTGATATAAGTTTTGCGAAAAACGGGTTTTCTTTCATCTGACCCACATTGCTACCAAAGAGAAAGTAAGACACCTATGTTTTTTGGTAGTTTATATGTTTATCATAAGCAAATATCAATTTATGACTCTAATTAATAAAAAATATAAAATGTAATGAAATTTATGGTTCCAGTATTTGGAGAATTTTAATTTATGAGATTTTATTAAATAAGAATATTTGAATAAAGGCCCCGGATGCTTTCTGAAGTCACCAAAATCGCTTAAGTAAAATAACAGTACAGTTGATAGATTCGAAATCAAATGCAGAAAAATATATTTTATAGAAAGTATGATGGAAACGTGGGAGTCAATACAACTACCAATATTAATATAACTAAAATTAAAATCAATAAAATATAATGACAATTATTACAAAGTTAATTTGAAATGGATTTTCATGTTAAAATAACCTTTAAGAAATATTGATTTCCTATTTCATTTCATTAATATTGTGTGAAATAAATTTAAATTTATTTAATTAAATTTGGTTTCACTTCTGTTTTTATTTCACTGGAACGTGAAACATAAAAAAATATTGAAAATACATATTTTCAAAATTTCATTAAAAATATTGAAATTGTTTAAATGTGAAATTTCGTTTATCTCTAAATAATAAATAAAATAAAAGATGTTTTTTTTCGCTTTTATGGTCCCACTCTTATTTCCATTCAATTAAAGATCCTAAACATGTATTTTATTGTTGTTTCATATACTTTTAATCCAAATATGTTTTTATTACAACATCTTTTTGTTGTTGTTGTTGTCTTTTCTTATATTTTATTTTCAGGTATGAAAATTTATTTTCAATTTATTTAAAAAAGACATAAAATACGAATATTTATTTTCCATCTGGTTCTTGTTCATCTTTGAGTACTTAAATTTTGTTAAATGTGATAAAAATGACAGTTTTTTATCTTTCATAACGCTCATTCTTAACACCTTAAAACGCAAACGTAATTGAAGTTTGGTTTTGGCCCCAAAACGGAAAAATTAATCTGTTTTTCTCATGTTTGCAGGCAAAAAATTATAAAAAAACCTACAAACTCATACAGAAAAAACACGTAAGAATGTTATAGTCGGTCTAACCCGACTATGTAATAACCTAAATCATAATGTTGGTTATAAATAATAGTAACGAAAAAGTAATGAACGCACCTCGTATAATTTTATTTTCTGATTTATTTTTAAGTGTTCAAAGTAAATTATTGTGAAACTAACATTCATCTTATTATTACCGAATTACCGACCCTCGTATAATTTTATAAATTGATTTTAGCTTATACTTATTTTAATTTAACCAATTATTATTATAATACCAAAGCTGGTATGGGACCTATGAGAAGGAATCAACTGACCCTCACATAATTTAGCATATCGATTTAGAACATCATAAGGCTTATTTCAGACAAGTTTCGTTAAAATCGCTTTATATTAAGGAATTTTATAAACTAAAAACTTAATTCTAGGAGAAAATTGTATGGGAGTTACCTGAAGTATTGGACCGAATATGGTTAATTTCAATAGACTTTGTCCTTGGGCCAAAATAATATATAACAAATTTCATCCAGATATCTCAAAAATTGCAACCTGCGACATTTATATGGACAGTCAGCCGGACTGACGGACGGGTATCGTTAAATTGAGACAGAAAATGATTATGAGTCGAACGGTGTACTTAAAAGTGGTATGGACAGTCAGCCAGACGGACAACCGGGCGGTCAGACAGACGGACGGATATCGTTAAATTTACTAAGAAATTTATTCTGAGTCGAACTTAAAAGTGGTCGTAACCATTTTTCTGTATGTTGCAAACATCAGCACAAATGCATAATACCCCAACCATACCCCATCGTGGTGTAGGGTATAAAAAATGAACATAAAGATCATAAACTGTAAAACCAGTTGATTATTGAAGAAAATTTATGAGGCTTTTCAAAGAACATAAACAACAAAAAAGCTCTCACTTTTACCGATTACTCCGGGAGAAATGAAATGATAAAGAAAAAAATGTCATTGATTAAAATAAATTTGTTTGTAATTCCATCGCAACAAACATAAAATATTTTTTTTACGGCTGACAACGGTAAAAATAAATATTACACACACACTCCTCACACAAATAAACACTGAACCGGAAATACCGGAATAACGGTGACAGCAACAAACAGCATGACACTTGATTAAGCCAATAAAAACGTGTGAGAATTTTAACATTTCTTTTCCTTAAAAAAAGATTAACTTGCACAAAAAAAGGAATAAAAACAACGCACCCACTTATACATTTCAAGATTGAGAATAAAAAAGGAGCATTTAAAATATTTTCTCAACTAAGAAAACAAAAGAAAAAAATAATAAAGCTTAAGAAAGCTCTCACACAAAGCTTTCTTTTATTTTCTATTATATTTTTGCATTATAACTGCTGATTCTATAGAGTCGCTGTTGCTGAAAATGATGATCTTAATCGTAAAAATTTATTACTTATGCCATAAATATAAGTGTAATATATGCGAACATACATTCGTACCTAAAATAAAATAGCGGTGAAATATGAGAAGTGAACTACGTCGCAATATTAACACTTCTAACAAATCAAACGAGTAAATTTTATAATTCACACATAATAAAAAATCTCAGATTTATCTTTATTTCACTCTGGTTTGATGTTTGTGAGAATCAAAAGGATTTAAATCAATATAAATGAAAAAAAACTAATTTAAGGATCCAACATAATGTGAGAATTTGAATATCAAAATAAAAGAGATGATGTAACCGTAATTTTCGATATTAATCATGAACCACGCCTTGCAAAATTTCACATTTTTTTCATTAACAATAGCGGTTCCGGAAGGACAAGGGTCACATTCGGCCAAACCTTGCCAATTCAGCGACACTTATATCAATCAGAAGTTTCTTCCCAAGAAAAATAACCAGATACCGCAGAACTACTACGACAATTACAGCGAAAATAGTCGTTCAAATATAATTGCATTTCGGGCACAATCGGGCTAAGTATATAAACTATGGTCAAAAATTAATAAATAAAATGACGTTTACCAATTGAAAATTTCTCAATGGTACTTTTAGAAATTTTCAGTGATACTTTTTGATTTTTTAAAGGTACTTTTTGATTTAAGATTTTTAGAAAAAACTTCTATATAGACGAAACTGAACCATAATAAGATTAATCATAATTTTAACATAATCAATGTTTTTAAGACAATAATGGAGAACATCTCCTGAAGAAATAATTAGTGAAGTTTCCAACCACTACATCAAACATAGAGGGTGTGTACAATGCGGACAGATAAATTTGTTTGGAAATAATTCTCCAACTTTTGGATCGATAAGAAATTTTAAATGATTAAAACTTAGTATGACCTGTATAATCGGAGGCTCAACCATTTTTTGTTCTGAATATTATAATCTGCTTATTGTTTCGAAATTATGTTCGAACCAATTTCAGATGAACTTGGAAAAGCCATATTCAAATTTTGTAAATTAAAAACAAAATCAAATTATTTCGTTAAGTTAACAAATCGCAATGCTGGAATCATCATATTTTTAATTCTCTGATTCATGGACAACTCCGTACGCATCATAAAGAAATTTTAACTAAATGTCGTTATTCGTTATTCCTTTAAGTTTTATTAAATTGTTCAAAAAAGAACAGCATAACTTCGAAATTTTAAGATCTACTTTTACTTGCTTTTTCTTTAAAAGTGATGAATCTTCACGTTCTAGTGTTTTCATAGATACCAAATACTGGTATAAGAAGCTGATATTTTGTTTTTATATCCTATCTAAATTAGGCTTCCTCCAGTTAAACTTGTTAATTTTTATACATTTCTGCCGCTAATAACTTTTGTTTGTGTAAAGAAATTGTACAAAAAATTAAAAATGTTTCTTTAGTCTAAATATCTCATAAACTATTAGAGATATTCCATATATGTTAAAGGAATTATTAGGACTGTCTATATTATATTATATTATATTATATTATATTATATTATATTATATTATATTATATTATATTATATTATATTATATTATATTATATTATATTATATTATATTATATTATATTATATTATATTATATTATATTATATTATATTATATTATATTATATTATATTATATTATATTATATTATATTATATTATATTATATTATATTATATTATATTATATTATATTATATTATATTATATTATATTATATTATATTATATTATATTATATTATATTATATTATATTATATTATATTATATTATATTATATTATATTATATTATATTATATTATATTATATTATATTATATTATATTATATTATATTATATTATATTATATTATTATTTATTTTTTGAATAAAATTATAAATAAAATTTAGTCGATTTTTTATAGAAAATCAATACTTAAATTAACTAATTTGAAGGTCATCAGGACCTATTTAGATCTTGTGCCTTTCCAAAGTTGTTGAATATATGAAGAAGAATGTATTAGGGTTTTTCAAAGATTCATAATTATATCCAAAAGAAGAGTTTTGGACCAATGTGCATTGCTCATTTTTTTGTACAATACTTAGTTTCCGAAATAAAACCTTTTCTTCAAGCGCACAATAATTTTGCTCTAAAATTTTGACTAATATATTTTTTTAAATATTTTATAAATGAGTGATTTGTTTTTCATTCAACCCAGTTCTATTTGTCCCTTGTTTTATATTTTTTTGCAATGTTCATGCAAAGATAAAAGACATTTATATTCAACAGTCGTCTAAAGATGAAACTGCGGCAATAATCCTTGTATTGTAAATTTTGTTTTCTCACGTTTCTCACACAAATATACATAGGCAATCACACACAGAGAGACAGACAAATATATAAAATCTAACCTTCATGTGACAAGATTTCTCTATGAGAAATGTTAAATTGAAGGTACTGTCATCTAGAAAAATACTTATTTATATATGAGAATACAAGGAACTAGACATATTCATATTCTTATAAGACAAATGCATAAACAGTTAAGAAAGCATTATAAGCTCGCAATTTATCCACAAACATATAGATGACAGTCACATACACACACACACACACTTATACGCTTAAAGATTTAGATTTAGATGAAATATTCGTCTAAAGGTGGATTTTATGATATTTTACTCATTTATTTTACTCTAATCATGGCAAAATATTCCTTCATTTATTCGCTGTTGCCGCATTAATGCTTTAGGCACTTTAAATTGTACAATTTTTACACGCACCAAACATACACACTCATACACATACACACAGCAAGCGTTCTTCTGATATTATAAAAAGTGCTTAGAATACTAGACCTCTTTTTTGCGCTATTTTTTTTTTTTTTGTTTGGCATAAGATAAGAAGTTCAGCTACTAACGAAACCAACCAACAAACCAACATAAACACCAACAAATCTACCATTCACCCAACCCTCTCCACACTGTAACAGTCATTATTGTCGTTAGATAAGTATAATTGAAGAGTTTTTATTTTAAATGTTTATCCTTTACGATCCTTTGCGATTTGTTGTAAGATTTCATTTCTGTTGTGTGTGAGTCTTTAAAAAAACAGCGGTAACTGTATAAGAATGTGTGAGTGCTGGATATGTGTTGGTGGGAGTGATGATTTTAAGACCAACTTTAGTCGTTATGAAGTAAATGTGTGATGTTTTTTGCGTAGTGTTTTGATAATACATATCTATGAATATGTACATGTGTATGTGTGAGTGTGTGAATGTGTTCGTGTCAAAAGTATAAGTAATTTTTTATTTCTATAAATATTTTTGCTTTCATTTTTATTTCATTTCTTAAATACCTAACGGCAGTTTTATTCACTTATGCACGCATAACGTGCAAAACTCACGTACTTATTTGCACCAAATAACATTTTAAAACAAACACACACACACATGTCACTTACAAACACTATGGGTTGAATATTCATATGAATTTTCCTTTTCAAAATGTAAAATGTACTTGACTTTTTTTATAAATAATACAACAATTACATGTGAAATAAGCCCATGGTGTTTTATGTATATTCTACACCTCCTACCCATACACGCTCACACGCATTCCTATCCCATACACTAATATTGCCATGCTTTTATACGAATGTATAAAGTAATATTTCTCCTGTTATTACAAGGCATTACACAGAAAAGGTGACAAACTGTTTGTTTCTTAACTTAAGATGGCGTTTTTTTTTTGTGTAAAAAATGCAAAAAGTGGGATAACGGTTTTAGAACCGCTGATGTGTTGTTTTTTACGACCGCAAGTTAAATGCTTGTTTCCGTTTAATGCGTAACAGAAAAAATTATTACATTTTAAAACAATTATACTCTTTTCACAAAATTAGTTAAAAAAATTACACTGAAAAGGAGAGTCCACAATTTTTAGCAATTGTATTTGCCCAAAAGCAGGGAAAATTACTGTATTATAAAATATTAACGAGCGTGAAAAACTAAATTAAAATTTTTTTCTTGTTGCACTTGAATTCTTTGAATTCGATTCGAATTTCAAATATTCATAAATTTCATTAAAAATTGTAATTTTTTATAAAAAATTTAATTTTACATAAAATTAATCTTTTAGTAAATAAATTAAATTATACCACATATTGGATGTACATTTTGGATTATTAAGAATTTAGCACCAAAACTGGTTGTTTATTTTTTAAACGTGTGTGACATCCTTTTTATGTAAATTAACACATAACTGTGGAGCCGAAAAAATTAAATTTAATAAGATAATTCAGAGAGGATTCTACAATATGTGATTTGATAAAAAATTCCAAAGAATATTCGAAAAAAATTCTCAATTAACTTAATAATTCATTTTAAAATGTATAAAAATTAATTGTATTATTGAATAAATATCTAATTTTAATGATTTCTATTTTACAAAAATATTTTAAGGACGAAGACGATATTTGCTGGCGAACTTTGAATTTAGTGTCAAAAATGTATAGTGAATAGTTTGGTAAGTATATGTTTCATTTATTTATGGAGATTCCTCCGAAAATTTATGAAGATTGTTTTCCGTATAATTAAGTACAATCCTTGCGATTTTAGTTATTTATGACGAGAGAACCTTTCAGAGGAATTATTCCATACAAAACCAAGAGCTGTCAAGCCGCTTTGGCTTTATTATGATTTCGCACCCATCCAAAATGTTTATTTTTAATCTGAGCTCTGGCAGGAAATACTGTCAGTACAGTTTGCTTAACAAAGTCTGCTTGAATCATTGTTATAGTTTCAGAAGTCGGGAATACAAATCTAAGGCAAAATTGCAAGAAACCTTGGAATACAACTGGTTTAGAAACAAGTTATGTAAAACAAACAAAGACAATTTTCCAGGACCAAAATATAAATGTTGTTTCTAAAAGAGCTTCAAGATTGAGAGTTAAATATATTTTGATAATGTTCGTTACATGATATCTTCTGATTTATATTCGTTTTGTTAATTTAAAAGGTCTTTTTATCTGTTGGAACGGAAAACTCTGTTTATATAATTCAATTCTCAATTCTTAATTTTATGTATATGCGTATGTATTTTTAATATAAATAGTTCTTATGAAATTTTGCAATAAAAATTAACAAACAATTAACATATTTATAACTATTTTTGAAACTGTTATTGAACTATTTAGGAAAATAATAAAAATAATATTAATACGGACAGATAGGTGGACATAATATAAAAAATAATACCGTCTTAACATTACAAACGAAATGTTAAAATGTTAAACAAGTCTATTTATTTATTTATTTATTTATTTATTTATTTATTTATTTATAACGATATATTGATCATTAAATAAGTAAATTTTTGAAACAAAATTTTCTTGAAAGGAAAATTGAAACCTAAATTTCATTCACTGTATACGGGAAATGAAGACATACGCATTACTTTATCAAAATCGGATCAGGTATTCGGACAATGTTTTAAAAAATATAATCAACATTGTCAACTCATATTCCGAGAACTGTTCCGATTTTATATATTAATTATTAATTATATTAATAAGCGACTTATAATTAACATTGTTCACCTTTAGTTTAAATTTTGACCATTCTCAGCTTGATTTTTTTGCTAATTAGGTCTGAAATTTTTATTATTCCTACATTTTAACATTTTAGTGTCATATTTAGGATTTATAAAGATCATTTTTTCCGCTTCCTCCCATAAAAATTTCAAAAAAATCATATAACATGGAAAAACATAACTTTCCATTTCACCCAATCACTATGCCCATTTCTTCAGTAAATGTTCAGATATTTTTGGGTAATTAACACTTGCCATTATTTTATTTATCTCTCTTTCTCTCTCTTTCTTTCACACAGACATAGTGAATATTTCTATCTCTCAACAGCTAACAAGAAAATTTTAATTCAATGCTGCTTAATAACATTCTTCTTCTACATAATGATTTAGTCGTTAATGTTGTTGCTGAAATTATTAAAGATCTATAAAAGATGCCTTAATTTGTTGGCATTTGAAAATGTCAAAATCATAAAATAGAACAGCAACAACAACAACAACAGAAATAATAATAAAAACTGAAATATTTTATTAGCAGTAGAAGGAGGTTGGAGAGGGAGTAGAATCTGTTGTATAAATAAGTAAGAAGTGAATGTGAATGCGAGTGAATGTTTGTGGCAATCTTTTCATTTTTACAAAAACAAATTTATACAAGAAGGCTTTACTTTTTAATGATGATGATGATGATGTGTTTTGGATTTTTTGTTAAAAGGACAGTTAATGATAGTCTTAATTGCATGGAACATAATTGTTATAACAAGTGCTTTTGTATCTTAATTTAGATAGAGTTTATTTTAAATTTCTTCTCATGCCACATACACACACACAATGTTGCTGTTGTTGTTGTTCTTGTTGTTGTTACATCTTCTCATTGTTTATTTTATTTATGTTGGAGGACTATTTGTGGCAAACCCAGTTAATGAGGCATAAACATAATTAAAGAAATGTTTCAAATTAAAAGGAGACAAGATTTCTTTTTTACATTTCATATAGTCCACAATAATAATAAGATGTGTCAGGTTCTGAATTCTATACTTGTCAATAGAATTCAGAATAAGTTTTATATATTTTAGAAACAGGAAAAAGCATGACTAGATGATGAGATTAGGGATTCCAAACTGCATTGAGATTTAGACATTGGCATTTATGAACAGATATGTTGAAGTCAAATTTTAAAAAATGGGTAAATTTGAAGAGGAACTGGACTTACTCCTATAAGGTTTCTGGATACAAAATTTTAATTTTTACTTTCTTTGTAATGGAAACTTTTAGAAATATATAAATTTCACACCTTTTAGCCAAAGAAAAATTCATAATTTTTTGAAAGTGTCTGTTTTTGGACTGATTAGGATATTTTTTTATTTGAAAGTTTTTTTTTTGTTTTTATATGAGAACAAGCAGAGCTTAATTAAGAGAGAGTTATAATTATTATTTGGAATTATATGAAAATATGGACAGATATTGGACAAATTAATATAATATATTCAAGGAGATTATGAAATCATTGCGACACATTTCAATAAATCTCTCTGCCCCTAACTTCGATCAAATATTATATTTATTCATTTTCATATGTATAAATTAAAAATTACATTTCTCCCCTTTCGTCTGTCTCAATTGTTTAATAAAGTTAAAATTTATTTAATATCTTCAAGTATTCTAATTAAATTTATTTTAACTTTAATGTCCACTTCAAGAGTATAAAATAAACTTTGTTTTTTCACTCTCAGAATGTTAGTATTACCCCCAAAACTTTTGCTTGAAAAACTTTATATGATGCCTTAGAAAGCAACAGCAACAACAAAACCTCACAGAAAATATATAGGAAAAATGAAGGCAAATATTACAAGGTGCAACTTGAAAAAATATATTTTTTTATAAATGAAAAAATCAGAAGAGAAAATGTTATGAAACTCCCACAATAATATCAGGAAAAAAGAAGAAAGTTTTCATAAACGTAAAAAATGCCTAAAGGTAAAATATCAAAAGTTAGTAACACACACAATCAAATACAGAAAAATGGTCTTATGATTTGTTTAAATAAAGATGAAAAATAATAAAGTAAAACAAGAAAGCAGAAAGAATGAAAGAAACAGAAAAGAGACCTTAACTTCAAAAACTGTATAAACCTGAATTACCACAAAATGCACACACACAACACACAAATCTAAACAAACATATGAAAAATAAACACACATACATAAGTAAAAAATTGTAGCATATATTTAGGCGAAAATATAAAACCTCTAAAAATCATAACGGATGTGTAAAACACATACGAACAATTCTATTTCTTACTCACTCCTTTTTCCTCCTCACAAACACACACACTTAACATATTTACACAAGAAAGTTACTTGGTATGAATGTCTGTTGCAGTACTTGACAAAAACAAAAAATAAAAAAAAACGAGAAGTGAAAAAGTTTGAAAAGTACGTACTCATTCTCTCATACTCCTACATAATAAATTTATGCGAATGTTGCAAGTTTTTTTTTCCATTTGTTCGTCTGCATATAAGTTTGTAATGATGATTTTATTGTCGGTTGAAGAAGTTAAATTTCTACATTTCTACCGTTCATTTCACATTCGTAACAATATTCTTATTAAAAATTCAATGAATGTGTTTGTGAATATGTATGTATGTATGTGTGTGTAAATGAATGTGGGTGGTTAAAGAGAAAAGAAAAGTTCTTTACTTGACTTAACTAGTTGGCCAAAAACTATAAGTTTTAAATTATTTCAAGTACTTTTAAGCAACCAACTGTCGACCCAAAAAACCATCTCAAACTAACTCAAGCATTTCAGAGTTAACAGAAAAACGAGAACTAAAATTGAAGGTGGTGATGTTCTACAGAGATGGAAAAAGGTAATTCTATAATATTAAATGATGACCAAACAAGAAGTGACTTCGATCAGCGTCAGCTTAGGCAGCGACGTTCAATTGTTCTGCACGTTAACGACTCTTCTGCCATGTTCCCTGCAAAATATGATGAACATTAATATAAAATATATAAATTTTTAATTAGGACAAGGACCCCTTACAAAGATATATTAAATGTCTATTAGCCATGGAACTATATTAGTGAGAGTTGAAAAGTTCGTGGCTTTTTTTAAGAAGTGATTTACTAGAAAACACGCATCTGCCCTGCGTGGTGGATGGTTACACTACATACAGAACAAATATGAATTATCGAATTTTTGTGGAAATATAATAGGAAGACATCTTAAATTTTAATTTCATCATGGTATTATAAATTAAGCGATTTTATTCTCTCAAATAATAGACGGACAACATGACAGAAAGGTCAGGAGGTGCCACAGCCAACCTGGGAAAAGGGTAGGAATTTTAATGTTAAGTAAGGTTCCCCGCACAAATCAACCAACAAGAAGAAGTTCTTGCAAAGACAGATGGCCGCCTCGTCATCCTAGAACCTTCTGTAATTAAAATTGGAATATAAACCGATTATAGAAAGTAAAACAAAGCGACTTTGTAGAATCTATATGCTCCCAAGAGATGATAACAAAATATTTTTCATATTCTCACAGGCACACTAATAAATACAAGTTGTTCCTCATTATAACATAAGTTATTTTGGTTACAATTTTTAATGTTCCGATTTTGATATTTGGCGTAGAGATGAAGCATATATAGTTACACAATATCAGCAATTTTTTTTTTAAACTGTTCACTTAGATCGGTTTATAACTTTATATTGAACCGATTATGCTGCTTACAAAAAGGCAGTTGCGTGAGAAATTAATAAACATTCCTTGCAAACTTTATTGAACTAGCTCCATTAACAGAGAACTGAGCGTGTCAACAACATAGAGAGGGTTAGACGTATAGACGGACATAGATACTTTAAACAGATTTAAACGTGATGCAAAAATATATTTTTTAGATTCCAAATAATTCCTTCTTGGTATCATACATAGAGTAATAACTTCCCTTCATAACACAACATTTTTCATTGGAAGAAACTAGGACGGTAAGGTAAAGACGATTTCCGAATATTAACTAGTACCATCTCTGTTTGAATACAAAGATTCATATTGGAAATCATCTTAGAAACAGCAGAATATTTTTGGTGATAGTTAAACGAAAAATACAAGAGGCAGTTGTATTTTGAATCATTCTTTTTTATTTCATTTTTATTCCATCTTTTTCTTGAATTTAAGATTTTTAATGTTTGTGGGAGTGTCAACCGAAAAAGTAATATATCATCGACAGTAGTTTTACAAAAAAAAAAAAAAAAAAAAAAAAAAAAGACGAACAAAAAATGAAACATACTTTTGAACATAACAAATGGTAGTTAGTAATGCAGTGCACAGTGGGAAGGGTTAAGGAAAAAATTTGAAATAAGTATTATAAAACCAAATACAAATATTTCTCCTTCATTTACAACAAAGAAAACAATATATGGAGAAACCAAGCGCCTTTCCTATTCATCCCATTCCATTCTGATCTTTTAATTCCCTCTTGTTCCTAAAACAAGCATATGACATTGACAAAGCTAACTGTTGGTGTTTATTGTTTCTGTTCCTTTAGACATTTTGCTATTCCAGCTAATTAGGGGATTGATCTGCTGAAGCTTAATTCTAGAATGAAGCAGTTACTATCTATCGCTTTAAACTTAAAACAACTCCCTTTATATGTGATGTTATAGTGGTATAAACTGAACATTATGTGTGATATGATTTTATCGGTCTCAATCGCTAATTTAGTGATTTACTATATTTTTGTGTGTTATCTTTATCCAGTTATGATCAAATAAAAATGTTATATATGTAATTTGTATAGTTGAATTTTATATTCTCTGTCCCACTGTGCAACGGTATTCGCTTATACACTTTGAACAACACTTTGGCAACAATGAAGACATTAGTAATTCATAAAATCAAACAAAACATACAAAAAATGTCCTTTGAACGCCTTTGACTGTGTGAAAACTATAGTTTTAACGATGCTGCTTTATTTATTATGCATGTGTATGTATGTACACATAAAATATATGAATGTGAAGATGACAAATAATAATGCCAGATTGAGGGAATTTTCCCCGTTATCAAATTTGAAAATCCAGTTTTACTTAATTCAAAAGGACTGAAACTTTGAACCAGAATTTCTTTTTGAATGAAATTTAAAAAGGAAGTCAAAATGACATCCTTAGGAAATCAAATCACTTTGAGAATTCTACAAGAAATATATATATATATGAAAAACTTACAAAACTTCGATCTCGACATTAGGAACAAGGAAAATAGCATTGAAATACATTCAAAAGACAAGAAATTGGGTTCCATATGTATTAAAGCCAAGAGACATTGAAAGAAAAGTTTCATTTAGCTCTCTCAATTATTGTGAATATGAGAGAAGCAACAACAGACAGAATGATATAGCTACATTGACTCAGATTTTGATTTGATGCACGTATGTATATACTAAATGCAATCTAATATGATTCCTTCTAGGCGTTATAAACGAAATGATATAGTTCCCCACTTGTGGTGTTGGAGGGTTTACAAATTTAATGTGCGTGTCCTTTTTACAAAATTCGGGAATAAAAGGAAATTTTCAACATTAAAGAAGGGATGTTCATGAAATTTAATCTGACATCACTTGTTAATGCCTGATTTCACTGTATTGTACAGCCATAAGACAATTTATTGTTTAGATGTTTTAATGAAAACTCTGTTGCTCAATGGGTGACTAAATATTTTCTCTATATAATTTTCATCTCCAGCTCCAACAATGTCTCCTCCTTTTGATTATTTAAGCCTTGTAAGACAAGCCCTTTTTTCTTCTGCTCGAATATTATTATTTTGTGGTTTGTTGTTATTGTATTTGTTGGTCATATATGACATTTTGATTGTGACAGACAGATAAAGAAATTATGAACATTTTAGCAAATCACTATTAGACAACACTTCATCAACACTAACGCATTAACATGCAAACTTGTATTTGTGATTATGTGAATAAAAAGGTTTATGTGTGTCTGTGAGTGTGTTTTTGTGTGTTAATGTGATTCAGGAAAGGGAAGTAGATTTTACAATGATCCTTGTGGGTATTAACACTTTTCATACATGTATGTGAATATGTGTTGGGTCCATTGTTGTGACATTGATTGATTACAAATCGCAGTTCAATGCAAATGAAACAAAGAAAGAGAGAGAGAAAATAAATCCATTACAACAAAACTGGAATAAAAACTTGAAAATAAACATTTAACAAATGACCAACTGATGAACAATAGCATGTGCGTGCCTGGTGCTGATGATGATGTAGATAAAAAGTGTCTTACGATTAAAAGTGGTAAGTGCCCTGGTACACATAAAAACATATTTATTCTTTATTAACTGTTATCATCAATAGAGAATGACAAAAATGAAAGTAAAAAGAAACATGAAATTTATGTAAGTTCTTTTGAAAAAGAGGAAGAACAAAAGTTTTTTTTTATATGTCTTTACTTTTTCTTTTAGCGATTACAATCCTGGCCATGACAGCTTTATTTTTGTGTTGACTATTTTTGAAGATATCTCTATTTTCATCTTAACCGCTTAATATGTTCAACTATGTATGAATAGTATCTCAATTTGTGGTTAGCAGTGTGTCGATAACAGTTCATTCGTTAACAATTTTCACAAACGTTTTCATCAGTATTGTAAGCTCACTGTCATTGTTATTGTCTTTGTCATTTTTAACCGAAAAAAAAATTAAGCCGATAATAACCAATGTGACATTGATGATAGGTCTTCATGTCCAAGAGACAACTAAATGTACAAAAACATGTTACACACTTTGAGAGGAGCATAAAAGATGGATTGGAAATCCTTTTAAAAGTTTAACTATATTTATTTTGATTCAATATGAGTATTATTGTTAGCTGGAGTTCCAGCAATAGTTGTCACTGTTGTTGACATTTTAATCCACTTCGTCTTCTTTTTCTTTTTTGTGATGACATCTTTAATGTCGAATGAAGATTAACTGCTTTTTAAGCCTAATTACATTCCATTTAAATAGTAAAGATTTTTAAGTGTTAACGTGGGATAAAAAAAAAGAAAAATGTTCATCTTTAAAGAAAATCATGAAGTGGGAAGGATATTTTAGTGTCGTATGTGTATAAAATAATTATTAAGAAATATCACTAAATTCAATTATGAAGCTTTGAATTACGCTGCTTTGTAGTGAATTGAATGAAGTTTTAAAATTGATGAAAATAAGCATTTTACAATGTTAAACCAATAATTTTATATATTTTAATGATATACCATTGGAATGCATTTAAATATTTTTTTCAATTAGAGATTTCAGCGATTTTCGTATTTTTGGAGTGATTCCTTGTGTTTGTTTAAAAGCCAAATTTAACAAAATGTTGTGTCAGATTTTTTTCATTATCTTTCGTTTATTTTAAAAAACATTGTGGCGCTATTGATATATAAATAGATATAACAATTGTAATAACCTGTATTTTAATGATCCGATCTTGCTTTCTGAAATCAGATCAAATTTTTTATTATTGTATAGATAAACTGGAGAATAATGGATATTATTATAATTAAGATCCATTTTGAATTTTAAATAGTAAAATTTTGCTGAAAAAATTAAGTTTAATGCTGAAATTAATTAAGTTTAAAGTTCAAGTTTAATTTTTAGGGTAAATTCAAATTATAGTAAATATTAAATAAAAAAAATCAATTTGATATCCTTCACCAACACAAGTGGCAATGAAAATATATTAACTTAGTCATTCCGTTTCCAACGTCAAGGAGGAATCTGTTAAGACCCATAAACAAAAAAATATTGTTATATGAAAATCTAAGTTAATTTGTTATTGTCATAAGAAGTTTTCCATTTAATAGGTTCAGTAGAAATAAAGTGATATTTAACATAAAAATGAAACACTTTAACAGCGCTTATGACCAAACGATATAGGGTTCTACTTGAAATTTGATAGGTTAAACCATAAATAACAAAATATTTAATTTTAACACAATTTTGGAGAGGACCCTCATAACCAAAATTTTTATATCAAAAATTCAGGAAATTAAATGAAATTTGGCTCATTGTGTAGTAATAACAAAAAATATTATAGGTTTTATACATAATTTTGGGAACGGGCCAGTGGTACCATCTTACATTATCCAAATTGAACGTAGCGGAAGACATTAAAGATTTGACATAATCGAATCTTTACATACTTGTGCTTTCAGAAATCTAGTTAGTTAATAGAAGTTACCTGAAAAAAATATCGATTTGAAAAAAAGTCAAATGTTAATTTTACATATGAATTTGCTATGCATGTTATTGCCTTTCTTTTCGGTTGCACTCATTATAAAGATTTTTCTCCTGCTATAAACAAATTAAATTTCTAAAATTAATGATCAACCTTCTCACTCTGATTATGATAACAATTAAATTAATTATAATGATAATAATATTAATTGAAATAATAAAATAATGTTAATTAATCACCATATGCTCATTTTTTTGAACAATTTTCTAGATTTCTACGAAAAAGACAATTTAATCACAAAAGTTAATGTCCGTCTGTCCAGCTGCTCAACTGTCTGCAGGCCATAATTCATTTATCAGTGCCCAAGAAATGACAAACAAAATGACAAAAGAACTAAAAAGAAAGAGAGAAAAAGACAAGTAAGATATACGGATAATAAAATGTTATAAGAAATAAATGGATAAATACTAAATAAACAGCATCGTCAAACAACAGGAAGCTTAAATCACACAAATAAACGAAGAACACGAAAATCTCGTTAATCGTCTCAATGACATCTGATGACTCAAATCCCAACACATAACAAACCCACCACCCCCGTCACCACTCCTCAAATACCAAGAATAACAAAGAGTCTTAAGAAATACCAAAAGATAAGACAATGGACATACGCATCCTGTACGTAGCAACATTTTACTAGTCACCAAAGTGGCCATGTAGCTTAAGAAGATTATGAATGTTAAAAGAGCAGAGCTTTAATTAAGAAAATCCCGCTAAACTCAAAACGGAAAACAAAGACAGAAAAAAAGCCAAAAATAACATACAGTTAGTAAGTAGAACTTGGGCAACATTTTTTATTAATATTGGCCTTTTTAACAACATGGAATATCATCAACAGGATTTGTTTGTTTGTTTTATTTTAATAATTCATTGTCTGCCCAACTAATGGCGTTGTGTAATTTAGTAGACAGGTATAAAGATACTTATGAATTTCAGCAGAGATTTAATAAAATTAGAATAACGCTATAATAATTTACGAATTCTTAGTATTGAATTCAATTTCCAGATAAATGTAATAATTATATTGTCTAATCAATAGCATAGTTGAAAAACCTATGTAAATCTTGTTATGGCGTATAGATATCAATTCGCGTTACATTTTTTGATTAAGATGAATTTGAATAGTCGCTGTCTGTATTTTGTTTAAATAATTCTCTATGTTTTTATACCCTCCACTACTACAAGTGATGATAAGTTAAATATTAAGTTTCTCGCTTCGTTTGTAACACAAAGAAATAATCGTCTAAGACCCCATAACCACCATAAGTGGTGGTGCAGTTGCTTGTAACGGGTAAAAAATCTTTTAACTATACTGTTCGATTCAGAATCACTTCCGCTGCACTCACTACCCGTTTGCGTCCGGCAGACTGTCCATGTAAAGCTTGTTGAAAATATCTTAATGAAATTTGGCGATTGATTGAAGTACAATGCTTATTGATATTGATTATGATTGGTCCATTATTTTTTACGAAATAATTTTTGTAGATACTGTTCATAATCAAAAATGTGATGGAGGGTATTCATAGTCGGGCTTCAATCTCTTACTTGTTTAGTTTTATCTGTATAGTTCTTATCCAAAAATAAAATTGAAGCTTTTAAATGAGAAGCAACTTAATTTTTTAATTTACTCTTGTTGTGTGTCTTACACATGTGATCAAATATTCTTGTTGCAATTATACGTGGAATATTTCTATGAACGTAGACGTGAAAATTGCTTTTAAGAAAATTACCACAAGTAAAATATTATGAATTCCTGTTACTTATAAATGAAGATATTTTTTAACAGCACAAAAAATCGTCTAAAATTCGGACAAAAATACATGAAATGGGCGCTGAATGGGAAAAGAGTAATTTTCTCTCACGAAAACTTGAATTATATTATAGTCACGATTTAAGATCAAGTGATGTACGTATTTTCAAACGTAATTTCGGCGATGGTAGTTTTATACTTCGGGCAGTATTTCTTGCAGTTGGCAAATCTAAAATTTGTTTTCTTCAAAAACAAAAAATTAGTTAAACTCTAAAATTAAGTTAAAACAATTTAATACAAAAACAATTTTTAGTTAACAATATTTCAAATGAAGTCTAAGTTGAAAAAGTTATATGCATTTATAAGAATATGCACCAGTATGTATATTCTTGAAATCGAAGTCGATTTAGCCGTCTGCTTCTTTGTTGTTGGCAATAATTGATAGAGCGCAGTGAAATATCAGCTGAGGATTTGATAATGTTTGAGTATTTGAAATCGGCAAAATCAGATCAGTAAGAAAAAAGTTATATTTTTAAGAAATTTTACTCGTTGTTATTGCCTTTAGTGAAGAAAGTTACACAATATAAATATTTTGAAAAGAGTATTTAAGAGAGGTATTTCCCTTACATACGAAACACTTAATGTCGCATATCTCTTGAACTTATGCAGGAGATCTTTTACTAACGGAATTTTTAATATGTTTTTGCAATTATTTCTAAATTTGACGTCGTGGAGGGTATTAAAAAATCGGCATATCGGAATATAACAATCTAACATGCTATTTTTGTTGTTGTATTCTTAATTTTTTTGTTTACTCCCCCGGCTTTAGAATGTCAAATTTAAATGTTAATACTAAGGAATTATCATTATTTTGGTGTCACCAAAAATGTCGCGTTCATAAATAATGTTTTATTTTTATTAATATTTAGGCTGTTGTTAGGCTAACTGACTGAATGAGTGACTGTCTAACTGAAAAGGAAAAAACTGTAACTGAGATTTTAATGCGATTTTCGTATTATAAAATTCCCCCGTGCGTTTTTAGTATTTTACTTTTGTTCTCGTATTTTTCTCTATTAAACAAAATCTACTACTCTCTGTTGTTGTTGCTGTTGTCGTTGTTGCTACTTATTATTGTTTTCCTTAATGATAAAAAAATGACAAAAGTGACAGGACTTGACATTTAAACCCGCAGAATTAATGACAAGGAAAAACAGAGTAGTGAATAAAAATTCGAAAACATAAATTCTCAAAAAAAAAAAAAAAAAAAATACAAATACATGATTTTATACTTTCTCTCTCACGCACACAATTGTAATAAAGAAAACAGCTGGAGAAATGTTCACTTGAATATGCAAAAGGCGGAAGGATATGAAACCCTCAAAAATACCATCAGTACTTGTTTAACATCCGGTCATAATTAAGAGTCTTTAGCATCAACAACAGGAAGAGGGTGTTTGTGCAGATTTATCAATAACATCTTGTATTTCTGTCAATCGCTAAATAGTTGAATGCATAATTTACTTAAAAATTCTTAAAATTTTTTATAAGCGTTATTCTGTATACAACACCAAACTAATCTAAAGGAAATTGTAAATTTTATTGGGTTAAATCCATTTCTGAATCTTTTTAGCTAGACCCACCCGCCCATCTGTTGTGGACTCTCATATTTGATTAAGCCCTTTGAATTAATTTAAATTTATCCAAATTAAATTAAAAAAATGAAAAAAAACTTTTGTCAAAAACAAGAGAAATTATCTTGTTTTCAACGTATCCCGCTTTAAATAATTCTGTAATTTTTGAACAATGGAACATATCTTATAAAAATTTGACATAAAAGCAGTTGAGTTGCGAGCGGGTGATGTAGTTGTTAAATAGGTTTCATACAAAAGTAGGATTTTGAGAATCCCGAATTCGGTTTTCTTTGTTGGCAAGCTTCAAATATATATCGAGCATTGTTTGGTACTTTTTGCATTCATTGTAATAGATAAGCTAAATAATGACATTATTTGGTACTTTCAAATAATCTATATGAAATGGCATAATGGCACAAAAGATTCCAAATATATGATCCCAATTGGGAGACAATATTATAGTTTGTTGTAATGTTTGGATTTTATAAACTTTTGTAATAATAATTAATTGGTAATAATAATTAATTAAAAAAACATGGAATTAAAATTTCATTGTGCAAAAGAAATAATCTGATAGTGTGGGGTACTTTTGGGATCCTCTTTAGGTACCATTGGATACTTTTTATGGTACTTCTTTACATTTAAGTATCACGCTAACGAAGTAACAGGTAAAATAATATCAATCTGAAGTATGAAACTTTAAAAAAAACTTATTCGTTTATTTTTTTCCAAAACCTTTAAATTCTTCATAAAATTTTGACATCAAATGACATTCCCCTGTTTTTATACCCCACGCCACCGTAGGTGTTTTATTTATGCTGATATTTTTAACATACAGAAAAATAGGCATTACATCCACCTTTTTGTATACCCTTCGGCTCAGAATCATTTTCTGAGTCTATTTAAAGATGTCCGTCCCTCCGTCTGTTCTCTATTAGTCGTAATTTTTGAGATATCTTAATGAAATTGGTAACATATTATTAGTATTATTTTAGCCCAAGGTCGAAGCCTATTGAAATTGACCATGTTCGGTTCAATATTTCATTTACATCTAATACAAATGTCTTCCCTGTTTATAAAACTCCTAAATATAAAGCGATTTTAACGAAATTTGACAGAAGTAAGTCTCTTAAATGTAAAAGGGTCGTTCTTTTCGCAACTACCATTTATAACCAACATCCACATTTAACGACTTCATAGATTCAAAATATTTGCGAAAAAAATTAGTAGATTGGCTGAAAATCCAACCTAAACTAGGCTTCCTCTAGTCAAATTCAGCTATTTTCCATACACTTCTTTGGCACGAGCAGACAGAAGGACATCATTAAATCGACTCCGATAGAGATTCTGATGTAAGAAACTTATCTTAGTCTGATATTAAATTCTAACATGTTGTTATGATCCTAAATAAAAAATATGAAGTTTTAATTAATTTCATTTATCGAATGTTTGTTAACTAATTTCTTCATTTCAACCCTCTTATAAATCTGTGAAATATTTTTCTTTAATTATAAATAATTTATGGCCACAAAACCCCCCCCAAAAAAAAATACAATTAAAATTCTCAAACCGTTAAAGAAAAGAGTCTGTAAATAATTGTAATAAATATTTTTTTGCTTTCATATTTACAAATAAAATGGATGAGAGTATGAACGTAATATATTTATAATTCGTAAATGCGTGTGTATGTGTGTGTACGTATAATATATACATGAATGTATGTGTTGGAAATATGAAATATTGTTTTTGAACCATAAGGATAAAAACGATTATCTGTTGGCAATTAAAGCATCTGTAATACATAAACCAAAAAAAAAAAAATTAGAAAAAAATGGAAATGCTCCCTTAAGCTTCAATTCCTATGAAGAGAGTGTTCTAACTGTAATTAATTACAATACAAGAACAAAACAAAAAATAAATAAATACAATGTTGAATGTTTCCTTTCCTTATTCACATTTTTGTTTTTGCAACAGTTTTCTAAGGAATTGTAAGAATGTGGCAAGATGAAACAAAAAAAGTAATAAACATTTTAAGAATCTGTTGTAAATTTCATATTTCCATTTCAACGTTTTTTTTTTCACTAACGATTTTCGTTATGCAACTTTGTGTATCTTGATACCGGATTTCTTGCGGAATGTTTCATTGTTGTATTTCTTATGGAAGTTGCAGTGATTTTGTTTTTGGTTTTTTATTTCTTAACGTATTTTACTGCATTTGTAGTTTTGGGGCTAATTAAACATGAATGTAATGATTCTTTTTTGCAAAATTTTCTTAAAGACAAATTCGTTACATCATGTTGTTTATTGAAAGGAAGTAAAATATTCTTGCTTATGATATATTTTCTTAGCATGCTAGAGCAAAAACAACAATAACGATGGCATCAGCTGTAGATATGTAAAAATAAGGAATGAAATCGAAAAATTCTTAAAATTAGGTTTTCATTAAAACATTAACTCAAGTGTTTTGATCAAGTTACCTTCGTTAAACATGTCAGTTATTATGTCGAAGGTCAAACAAGCAGAAAAGTGCGTTTTAAAATTTATTAAATATTTTTATAAAATCTAACTTAGTCCTACAAAAAGTTGGCCAAGCATTCAAAGGTCTGCCGTCAAAACGCTTTCAATGTTAATAAACAGATGATAGAAAAGGAATGTAGAAGCAATGTTCCCCAAGGCTCAAAAAATTCCTGATAAGAACTCTATTAATATTAAGAGGTCAAAAACGGAGCACGGGAATTGAAGTCAAGTTTTAGAATGAATGACGAAACGTATGTTCTTGTAAATTTTTTGGAAATTCCTGGTCAAAAATTTTATGTTGCTGATACTCGAGGTAATGTTGAAGAAAAAAAGTTTAGAACCGAAAAGCAATTAAAATTTACCAAAAAAGTTCTTGGTGTGGCAAGCATAATATATCCTCAAATAATATCTACAAAAAATGCTGCTTTTATCCATAAAATTTCATAATGTATCCACTTTTTTGGCCTTCCTTGGTATCCTATCACTTTGGTAAACAAGCTCTGAAATTCTACTAGAACAATAATGTGGTATTTGTTCCAATACAAGTGAAAGGGGTGAGGAAAGAATTGGGTCCTTGTTAAAAAAGAATTGATACAAAAATTGCCCAAAAGTGTGGTAGACTTTAAACGGAAATGGACGGTTCGAGCAAATTGACAGAAAGCTCTATGAAAACATTAATTGCTGAGTTTTCGGAAAAAAATACTTGTAATTAAACAGTCTAAAAAATAGATAAACTTGGAAAACGTTTGGTTCAAGAAAAAAGCTTTATATATTTATGATTACTTTTGAAAAATTAAAAAAAAATCTAGTTTTGCATTGAAAATGTAAAGAAACCTTCAAGTTTTTTTACTTGGTAAATAAGCGTTTAATTAAGGATTAAGCTTTATTCAGGAGCACTTTGAAAATTTCCAAAACTACACTTAACAGCTGCGAAAAATCTCTCTATATATTCTATATAATTAGTGTATCATTATTATGCTGATATCTGAACTCATTTAAATGAGTCTTTATTGTAATAACAACAAAAGTAATTAAAATTTATTTGAACTAAAAACCATTTAGTTCCTTCCTAAGTACTACATCCATATACATATAGTAAATGTTTTGAAATTATAATTTTTCAATGTCTCAAATCCTCTGTATAAATGTATTGAGATAAGTATGTATGTTAATGTATATATGTTTTCTATATAAATCTTTACAACTGTAATATATCGAAATGAAAATCTGTTTTTTTTTTGGTTTACAATACACAAAACTGCGTCATCTATACATTTCTTTTTTGAAAGTAGTTGATGTTACAGTTTTTAATTTTTTGGCTGTTGAATTCAATGAAATTTTTACCAAGAAAATATTAGGGGGATACAAAAATTATAAGAAAATTAAATGTGATACAAAATTTAGTTAAAATTCGCGTTTTGTCAGTATAAAGATCAGAAGAATTGCCTTCCTATAATATCCAGAAATAGATATTTTTCGCTTTGTTTTATATATGGAGATTCGAAATAAAGTAGTTTATATAATTTTTCTTTCAATTTTTTCGTATAGAATTTTAATCACTTTATCATTCATGCTCCACGTTATACTTATTCCATTTGAATTATATATTTATATTTATTTCGCAAAAGAGAAGTAGTAAATTGTATACATCTAAACATTGGTGGTCAATAAAATGGCACTTATCACCAAACTTCTCGCATGATTTTTGCCTTATTTAGGACCGATACATATATAAATATTTTTTCACTCTCTTTTGTGTATATGACGGGGATTTATTTTAAGAAAATCTCTAAAGGACTCAAGAAAAAAGTATAAAATAGTAAATTTTTCTATTTTATTTATGTGGTTACACAAATATTGCTGCAGTAAAGTATTTCTTCTGTTATTATTTGTTTAGTTGTTGCTGTTTGTATGTTTTTGGGGCTTTTTATTTCAATATTCTTAAATAAAGTATAAACGAAATTTATATACACTAGAGCCCCGACTTACATTGTTAATAAAAATCCACAATGCTGCAGCAAAAATTTCACAGTTTCTAGCGACGCAAATCGTGGTCAATACGACACAAATAAAAACGGTGCAAGTCGGTGCTCTAATGTATTTGAAATAAACAGATGCAACAAGAATATAGCAACATCATTTTAGTCATTAGTAAAATATTAGAAAAAAAAGAAAATAGTTTTTCAAAAGACATAATGAAAAATCAATTGTAAAGAGTCTTAAACAAATACTAACATTTATCATCGGAAGATGTTCAAGGAGAGAAATGAGTAGAAAATCCATTTAAATAGAAAACCAAAGAAATAACAATCTTTGGTTGTACTTAATCTAAAATACCATCCAACTCTGACCCATCAAATAAGAAAAAAGATTATTGAATATGAATGATTCAAGTTTTAAATGATTCCTTTTTAGCGTCACAAAACAATGGATAAATTTAATATACTCTCCATTTTGAATTGTGATGATGAAATGATTTATCTAAGTTCCTACTGAATGCAATTTCAGTGAAAGCTTTTAGATATTTTCAACATCTTGCACTATTCATTATATGATTTTGATAAAATTGAATAAAAAATAATAAAATAACCGTCTGAAAACTGGAAAAAATCTAGATTACAAAAAAAACCAAAAAAGCTTATCGATGTATTGAGGGATTCCAAAAATCTGGTTTCATAGAAATTTTAGTGTTCACAAGCGTTAAGCGTTTAAGCATTATTTTTTCATGATCACTTTAAAGATCAATTTTTCTCGGAACAAATTGGAAAACAATTTTATTCTCAATTCTGTAACTTTTGAACAATTAACGATATCTTATTGAAATTTTCTTTGTTTTGAGTTAAGTTTTTTTTGGGTTCACTTGGAGTCATCGACTGCGCAGTCACAATGTGTTTATACACGAAAATATTAAGTTGAGGTTGGATTTTCGAGGAATAAACTTCTTAAACTAAATTTTATTTAAATTTTTAAATTAAAATTTGTTTTTTCTTAATTGCATTGCTATTTTACGCATTGCAATTTTAAAACAAATTTTATAAATACTTTTAAAAGATTTTTTAAACCTTTATTAAATCCTCTCACTGGAAAAAAACGTAAAACAACAAGCGAGTTCCTTTTAAAAATGAATTTTTGGCGAATTTAAAAAAAAAATCAACATAAACTTGTTAGCCTAACTTTTAAGCGTCACCAACTGCTTTCCTGCCTAGATAAGGATATGTACTGCTCAAAGTCAATGTGGAAAAAAAAACACTGCTTTAATCATGTCACAATGGTTATTAATTAAAAATTAAAAAAAAAAAACTTAATTATTTATATTCACTTCTGAAAAGATTCAAAAATTCACTTTTTCGTAGATAACGTTTACTTTAAAAAAAGTTTTTTGAAAATTCCAAAAACCCACTTTTGAAAATTCTTTTTGTTTAAGAATCGAGCAAAACCTTCAAGACCGCTATTTTCAATGAAAAAGGCTGAAGTTGTAAATAATGATCTGGAGAAGCGTTAAATGAAAAAAATAAGCTTTATCCATGATCATTTTTGAAAAATTCCAATTATGTACTTTTCACTAAAAAACTTCAGATATCGATAACTCTATTTGAAAAAATAGGTTTTGTTAGTGAGAATATGCGTTTAATTAAAAAATAAGCTTTTTTCTTTATCACTTTTGAAACTTTGCAAAAATCAACTTTTTGATGGAAAATATAAGTTAAGAGTTTGAGAACGATATATGGCGTCTTTACTGTCCAATTTTTGGTTTTTCTTTACTGTCCAATTTGAAGGAACTTTAAAAGTCCTTTAGGTGCTAGTAATTCGTAAATAAGTGTTTAATTAAAAATAATAAGATTGTTCATCTTTAATTCTGAAAATTCATTTTTCATATTACGAAAAGATCTTCAAGATAGCTCGATCTTTAATTGATTAATTCATGATTACTTTTAAATATTTACAAAAATCTACTCTTTTGTAAAAAAACACAATATCTTCAAAATTAAAATTCTAAATTTGGAGTTTTTGATAAAAATAATAATAATAATAATAATAATAATAAATAATAAACGAAAAAAAGGTTTATTCATCTAAAAAAAATCTTTTTTTTAATTGGAAGATGTTGGAAAAAATCTTCAGGTGTAGATATTTGATCATTAATTAAGCTTTATGCATGATCAGTTTTAAAAAATTCCAAAAATCTATTTTTTTCCTGAAAAATTAATAATTTGATAATTAAAATAAGTTTTTGTATCATTAATTTTGAAAAACTCTAATTTTTCATAGAAAAAATGGAAAAACTTCTAACTGCGATTAACTAAGTAAGAAAAAAGCTTATTTAGGAAAATTAATGATTCACTTTCTAATAAGAAAAATACATAAATAAATGTCGATAACTTGTTCAAAACGCGTCATTTTTAAAAATTTTCATGAAAAAGTAGAAATAAAATTATTTTTAATCTCATTAATTCTTTGTCTCTGAATATGTGAATGGCATTGATGAAAATTGTTGTAATATTGATGTTGATGATTTCGTTAGACTACAAGTTTAAGTAATAAGTGAAAAATAAATAAAGTAAAATTATTCGTCTTCGAAAACAACTTTCATCTAATAGAAATGTATTCTTGCAATCCACCGGATTTACAAATAAATAAAAAAGTTGAACACAAAACTACAAAACACTCGGTATGAAAAGAGCCAAATGGAACAAATGACGTTAATGGACACCATGTCAAGTATCAGTGACAGGAGTTGCAAGAGTTTTGCCATCATTTATTTACACATTCAGTACTTCAGAGAATCAATTGCAAAATAACAGTTACATTTAGTAAAGCATTTTGTAATTCAATGATAGAAAATAATGTTCTTTATTGTTAAGCAGCTACGAAAAATATAACGGTAAATAATATTTGCAATTTTAGGTTATGTTGTGAAATTATGTTGTGATCATCCTGTAGAGCACATAACAAAGGAATGACGTTTAGATCATAGTCTGAAACTGATTTAAAATTGATAAACATAATTACACTTTTTTAATTTGCGACATATTTTATCCATTTTGGACTAAGACGCCTTATAGAGTATTCCTAATTCGTTTTTTGTCTATGTATATAATCTTCCAATATTATTTGTAAGATTCAAATTTTGTTATATACGTACGTGAAGATGTGTTAGTAAGACTTGAGTGTTTTTCCATATAAAATACTTGTTTCATATTTAATGATAAACGAGCTCTGTCTTTTTTTGCTTTTCCCTCTTGACATCACAGGACAAAAATGTCCAGCAGTAATGATGTAAGAATAATAGTGGCAGCAACAAAATAAACTGTCAACACTCTCGATGTTGCAATAGAAAAATAACAATAATAATGATACAAAACAAAATAAAATTCACCATTTCTCTCATCCTCTTGCATCCTTTTTTAGACTTCATCAACTTGATGATTTTCTCTCATATTTAACATCATTATTAAATTTAAATAAGTTACTGTTTTTTTGTCTATGTATATGTCTGTCTATCACCCGGTCCATTCATTTTATCCTAAATATCATTTGTATTCGACCATTTTAATCAATCTCTTTTTTTTTTTTTTAGATTTTTCCTTTTCCTTCTATTTGCAGGGGGTTTTGAATGGAAATAGGCGTAACAAATTTTTCAAGTAGTCCTTTATCCTTTTTTATTTATTTTGTCTTTCTTTTTGTCATTGTTGTTGTTGCTGTTGAAAAATAATAATCTAGAAATTAATCATTTCTTGATTGTAATGAAGCTGTACACTTAAAAAAGGATTTTCCTTAAAATTTAACTCCTTATTTGTTTTCTCTCTTATATGTTTCTACACAAAATTAATCCTCTCATATAAATAAGTAAAAAAGAGTGTACACTGAAAAAAAACTTAAATAATTATGTTCATGGTCAGTTGCGAAAATTGTTGAAAAATGTGATTGTGGATTGAGACCCTTTTGGCTCCAGCAACTTTAAGTAACGAGAAAAATCAAATAAAAGTTGATATTATCCGATTAAAATTTTAGAAATTTGTTCAGCTCTATGGAGAAAAATTGTGTTTCATAGAGTTTTTTTAAACGTGATTATGGATTGAGGCCTTTTTGGCTCTAGGGGCTATAACTTAAGAAAAAACAAAACTTTTACAAAAAAATGAAAGATATCTTTATAAAATTTACCATATGTCATTATTTACGTCCACGGACAATGCCTATTGAAATTGGTGATGAATGGTCAACTATTTCCCATCTTCAAATATCATTTAAAGGGCTTACATCTTACATATACGTTGTTATTGTAATAAAAATTGGTAAAATTTGGATAAACACAAGGAAAAATCGATGTGCGAAATTTCACAAGGGTTGGACCATAATTTGTTCTAGCTCCCATGTTACGCCCACAAAAAAAAAATTAGTACCATTATGATATAGTACAATCCTAAGTATAAATTAAAAAATACCTTTAAACGAGTGGTTTATTAATTTTTGATGGTGAAGGGAATTTAATTATTTTATTATTCTTCTTCATAATTCTTTAATTTCAATACTCGGGCTGACCAAATTTGGAAATCCATCCCTCATCGTCCGGACCTATTAGAAACTTGTGCTCATCCAAATCAACTCCTTATACAAATTAATATTTGGTCTTGTTAGTTTTAATTTTTTTAAGTGTTCCTTTCTAACACATACACATGTATAAATTTGTGTCCAAAATTCCTTTACACTTAATCCTGTCTACTTTATTTGTATTTATTTTAACAATAATATAACTAGAAAAGTATATGTTATAGCAAGTATGTACGTATGAGTGAGAGTATGTGCGTATAAGAATTGTAAATTGAAATATATTTTATAGTGTATAAGTAAGTATATGACTGAATAAGTATAAATATCCATTCTATATGCTTAAAATTAAAGTAATTGAGATTTAAGGGGATTTATTTGTCATTCACCAAAATGTTGCCCTTGCTGTTGGTGTTGCTGTCATTTAGTTGGAGGCCTTTTTCTTCCCTATTTTACATTATTTGAAAGTGAATGAAGAAGAAAAAAAACAAAGTCTATGTTAAAATCTGCTCTTAAGAAAACGACTTCAACGCGTGCTAGAAAGCTTATAATGAGCTTTGAAGGGTGAGAAAATTGTTGGATTTAAAGTTTTAATTTCATTTCCGTTTTAACATTTTCGTTTTCATTTCTTTCTTTTCTTTTTAGTTACTGCTCCATTATCATCAACAGCATCAATTTCGTTTTTTTTTCTTTGTTGCTTTTTTTGATTTTATGGGATTTTTGTTACTTTTCATTGAAGAGTTGTTTGGTATCTGGGTTTTAGGTAGTTGGGGTGTTTACTTGTTGTTATTGTTGGTGCGTTGTATTTGCGTAAATGATTACATTAGTGGCTAACAGTTACAAACACACATACCCTTAGACATTTTCCCCTTCTTTAGCAAGTAAAGTTATAACTTCTTCATTTTTTTCTTCCATCATTTGTATTTTTTTTTGTTATAATTCCTTTTAATTTTACTCACCCCTCTGTGAAATTGCCATCAATCAGTTGATATATTGAATTAAAGTGGAAATTAAAATAAAAAACAAAGCAATTACTGAGGAAAGAAAGAAAAAAATAAATATAACCCTCCCCTCTCTGCATTTCCGTTAGTCAGCAAATCTTGTTTTAAAGTATTGAGCTCGAAATAAGGGGAGTTTCATAGGAAAAAGGAATTAATTTGAAACTAAAATTGTTACAAAAACAGAGTAAAATGAGTATTGAATTCTAAACCCAAATTTTTTAAATTTGTTGTTAAATTTAATTATTTAAGGCATAAGAAGAGAGATCGAAAAATTCTTAACATACATATATGTTAATAAAAACGAAACGACTTTTTTGGTCAAAGTTGTTATTACAATTTGCAAAAAATATTTTAACAATTTTAATCGCTCGTGATGAAATTTTTAAGTAATTGTTTGTTCGAACAGGAAGGTCATCTCTGTTTAAAATCTGCAATACTTGTAGACAGCTTTTTCGTGCTCTTAATTTTCTTTTTACAAGAACCTAATAGCTCTAATAGTTAGAAGGATTTGTCTCTCTTAGTAGAATTATAAAAATATTGTTCTTCTACTACACGGGATGTGACAGGATGCCAAGTCAATCCAAAAAAAGGTGGATAAATTATGAAGTCTTATGAAGGGAAGCAACTATTTTTGTAAACATTCCTTGATGTAAATTTTGGTATTTGTACAGCCCGTTATAACATATGATTGGCTTTTTTTCAGCAACTTTATTGTTTTTGGGTTCTAAGTTTTTCAGCATTTCCTCGAGCATCTGCAATATTCACATTTTGACTAGGAAGTTGGAACATACGTTTCGTCAATCATTTTGCAACAATAATAAATATTTTTTGAAAACTTGACTTTAATTTCAATGCTCTATTTCTGTTTCAAGTTCTTTCGGTACTGTTTAATAATATTGGAATACAATTTGACATAGAGATGAGAGATAATTTGAATTTTGAATAACGTAGTTCCCAAAGTGACTTTTAAATCTCTGTTCTTTACAACAGTAATAATGATCATAGTATTTCAAAAGAAAATATAAGAATGTTTTTTTTTCATTGAATATGGGAGTGCCACTATGCACCGGAAACAGATAATTTTAATTCTAGATGAATCGTGAATTTATGCTCAGCGCACTTTTAAATAATTTTTCTCACTCAAAATAAAAACAAATACATTTGAGTATGCAATAAAAGACGATAGAACGACATTATCAGTAACTGTTATTTCATAATTTCAGTCACTATATGTTACCAGGGATTTACCAATCACAGTGATTAAACAACACTTTTGAAAATATCGCTTATCTCTGGTAATGAAGGTTACATAGCCTAATATTATGGTAAAATTTCATTCTAATTTGTAATTTTATAATTTGAAATTTTACGAGAGACCCCTGTTTGAACTTAGAGATTGCCGCAGACATCGGCCTATATCTTTTAACACACTGAACTGATTTTGCTGGTTTTTAATAGAAAACTTTTTAACACACACACGAAATGTTATGTTAATATATCCTCTTCACCACTTGTGGTGGTGGTGGGTATACAGATCAATAAATATTTTAGTTTACAGTTATAATGAAAAGAGAGAATTAAGAATGTTTCGACCTCATCCCTTAAAACGAATTTGTTTCAATTAAAAAAAAAAATACATTGAATTTTAAACCCAAACATTTTTATTTTAATCAGGTTATAAATTTAATTATCTAAGCATATCGCTTCCTTTCCTTTTCCGTTTTTAAACGGAAACTCCCTTATGTCATCATGATTTGGTTTAGAAGCAATAAAAATAAAAATAAACTTTCAACATTTTTTTTCACAAAAATTTTATGAGTTCCATGTGTTTTTTGTTTAAAACTTTCATCTTTGGATTCCTTTCTTACTTGCATTCATTCTTTCCTTTTCTTTGTGTTATTATTGTTGTTTTCTTTTATTTTATTCTCTCATGTACTTTCAATTGCTTTTCCTGTATACAATTTTTGCTGACTTCAAATAAGAATTGACAATGTCGTCGTTGATGATGGTGATATTTTATGTTGCTTTTCTTTCAAATTGAATAAATTATGGTAATTTTGCAAACAACAACAAAACAACAACGAAAAACAAATAACAAACAACAAAAATAACATTAAAATTATTCAATGAACAACAAAATCATTTTCAAAAATGTTCTTAATATTGGAAGACAACAAACACCAAAAGAGAAGAAAAGAAAAAAAGGAAAAACAAATGAGATGAAAATTAAAAACGAAAGAAAATCGAAAAGAGAAAATACCAAACAAAACTCAACAAGTATTAACAGGATTCGAGTGTGCTTAAAGTATTTTCGCAAGTAATCCGCAAACCTTAAGTGGGTCGGTTTTCTCAGTAGAGTGTGAAGGGGGTCTTCAACAAAATAATAATTTACATTCATTTTTTATCTTTATTATTTTTATTATTAAAGAAGTTTAAATACTTATAAATGCTTAAATCAACTTAACATTAGTTATACACACAGACAAACTTATTTAGATATGTTTATGTGTATGTATAGATTATATTATAATCTTACGAGACCAATACCCAGACAGAAGAGGATTCCTAAATAAGCAAATAATATTTTATTTAAAAGATCTTTATAATAAATTAGAAGATGTTGCATCAAATTAACATCTGAATCGATTGAACTCTGTCTGCCTTTCTGATGTTGGCACGCTCTCATTCACAATACTTCACAGAGCTTAATGAAATTTGAGCCTTAGTATTTATTGTAGTCCTGAGAAGTTTCCTATTCGAAACCAGCAAAATCGGTGTGCGAAATTTTTCGATCATTTCAGAACGAATTATTTATCCGTGAATGGTTCATTAATTATTTTTTCTACCCCATATAACCAACAATATGGTGTAAAATATAGTCGGTCAAGCCCGACTATAATTTCTTTCTTGTTTTTAAATGGGCTTGTAATAGAAGGAGGCCAATTGATCCTTAACCCATTCAAAAGTATCAAATTTATGCTGTTTCATTTGTAGAAAAATATGATTTATATATAAAAGCGTTTGACTTACTTGAGATTTCCATAGAAATCTCAAGTAGAGGGAGAAATGCTTTGAAAGTGTTGAATAGGTTTTATTTGAAAATTATTCAATTTGATCTTCCAATAGAACTTTTTTAATCAATCTATCTTAATGAAATTTACCATATAAATAGATTTTCTGATATTTAATAGAAAACTTTTAATTTTATTTTGTTTTTCCTAAAAGAAATCCCGTTATTCCCAAGAAACTTTCGAAAATTTCAAAATTTTTTGCTATATCTTTCTAACCGATATCGGGAAGCAAAAAGTTCTATTTGTAAAAATTTTAGAACATATCAGGCTTTGAAAAAAAACCTAATTCTTTTAAAATTCCAGCTTTGCGCTTTGAGAAATTTAACCAGAAATTAGAGTATTGTGAAAAAATATATTGAATTTGGGAAACTCTAATTCTTCCAAAATTGAAGTTTTAGAAACTTTTTTCTATTATACAAAACCAATTAATTAACCTTCTAGAGAAATATATTCAGTATAGATTATCTAAGAAAACTTTTTATAACTTAAAAAGAGTGTAACTGATTTTTTGGCAAAAAATCGGCGAAAAATCTAAATTTTTTTGAAAATTCCCGACGAGGTAATCCACTCATATAAAAATCTTTAAAATCATCAATCAAAACTTAAACTCGACTACACTTTTACTATCACTATGTGAAACTTTATCCGTTCGGGAGCTACAGATTTTTTTTCCATTTAATCTTTTATTTGAAACACTGTGGGGGCTGTAGCGATGTATGGACCGATATAGAAAAATAAGTGTGATGAATTTCAATAGAACTGATGAACATTTTAGAGTTTTAAGTTTAAATTCATAGTTCAGGAAATGGGCATTATATGGGAGCTTGGGTAAATAATGACTCCAGTACAATTTATTATATTTTATTTATTTATTTATTTATTCATTTATTTATTTATTTATTTATTTATTTATTTATTTATTATATCACATTCCTTAAGATATAATTAATTGTAAAAAAATTTGTAAGACCAAGTTAATTGTCGAATATCTATAGAACTATTACTATGAGGATTTATAAAACAGGTCCAATTACCTTTTCTGGAAATGTCATACCTAAAAATCTGAGACAAATATAAACGAATAAATAAGCCAGTGATGCTGTGAAGTTTTTTTGTGATGAGCTCAAAATAGAATAATGTTATCTGCTGAGAACAGAGTGTGGTATTTTCCAGGCTTAAGTTTTTGATATTCTTAGAGCGGCAAGACAGATTTTACAAATATACAACAGTAATATTAGTTTCTTCATTGCTGTAGAACATTAGCTTTTGCTGGGTGTCTGGATATAAGAATGTTAAAGGAAGGGATCATCTCTTTCTGAGGACTTGGCAGAATTCTACATATTTCCAGTATCTTGATATTATTAAGCAGGTGGGTATTTACAAACCAAGCACCTTTGGAAGGAGAAAAATGGAGGGATCAACTGAGAAAGGTCATCGACCTAATCACTGGTCACAATGCTCTTGGTAAGCATATAGTTGGATTGCGTATTTCAGAAGACTACACATGTAGATGGTGCGGGGAGGATGTTGAAGACACTTTTAATTTTGTGTGTGAATGTCCCGCACTGTCTTATAGAATTAAAATATTTGAATATTATTCTATGACATCAGAGTTTGTAAACCATGTTTATCATTGAACTTCATCAATGCAGCAAATTGGAAAGCGTAGACAACTTAGTGACAAAGAAAATTAGAGGTTAAAATGAAAATAATCGTATTTGACCATAAGGTCTCTATGGATGCTGGTAATTTTTTTTATTGGTGTCATCCTTATAACATAACCTTTATCTCCACTTATGATAGTGGAAGCTTAAAAAAAAATTATTATTAAAACTCTTTAGAAATAATGTAAACAATATTGTTTACATTTCCTATAATTTCAAGTACCGATATGTGATTTTTTATAACGTCCTCCTTCCACGTGATGTACTTCTAACTATTTACTTCAACATTTTGATCTTTGAAGCCTCCTTGAAATATGTTCCAAATTTAATGTCTGTTGTTGAGAGGCAAAATTTAACAACATTTTACTACGAAAGAATTTATCATCAGTCCGTATTTTATAAAGTAAAAGATACAAATTAACTTTAAATACCAAGAAAAAGTTTTATGTGCTTCTTACAATTGATTGCAGTATTTTTTCTTATTTTCTTCTTTTATTATTTTTTTTTTTTTTGGGATGAAAATAAAAACCGAAAAACTGTAGATAATTAAAAGTGAAAATAATTTCAATTTATAACATGCAACAGTCCTTTTGAATTTATTGTAAAGAGAAGTACTTACTTATTTAGTCTACAGGTATGTATGTTAATTTCCTTCGTCATTATGTATAACCCTCTCCATTTCTTTGAGGGGCGGGAGGAGGAGTTGGTAGAGGCCTATTTAAAATAAAACTGACATGTGCCACATTTTATTTAACTTAACCTGTTTATAAGCTTTTTCAGCGTATACTTCAGTCTCGTCATCATCGTCACCGTCATTTTCCACAACAGTTAAAGTAAAATTAAGAAAATGTTCATCATTCACATCAACATCATCTTTGTCGACATCGTCATTGCGTTGTCATTTTTTAAGCACCTCTTACATCCGCTAACAAGCGCGTTCTGTCGTTCTTGCGTTCATTCGTTCTTTCGTTAATTTACGTTTGCATAAACTCACTGATAAACACTTGTCGCAATAAATGTTGGCACCTTTTTTTATTTCTTTCTCTTCCTTTTTTCATACCAATTTAAACAAAACAAACAAGCAGAATACCCTTACACATATATTTAAATGTGTGAGTGTGTGTGTGTGTCTATATGTGAATATGTATGTGTATGTACTTAGTACTCCAAAAAGGTGTATTATAAGAGGGCATGTGTGGAAATGCAAGTTAAATGATACTACCGATGATGATAATGATGATGATGAGGACGAGTACCGATGATAAGGATAAAAATGTTGCTGATGAAGACACTGAGATGCTGTTGAATGATAGCAATTTTATACATTTTGTAAGAAATTTTACATTTAACATATTGATGGATGAATAAATGAATGTTTGAATGTATGTATGTATGTATGTATGTATGTATGTATGTATGTATGTATGTATGTATGTAAATATTAAGAGGTGTTGACTCCTTGCCTCCGCTTCTTGGTGGGTTTTTCAATTTAATGCTTTAAAGTTCCTCTTAAAGCAATAAAATGATCGCTTCGAAGGGTGGATTTGTTGTATTTTCTCCTTTATTTCACATGATATACAAAAAAAGGCTCTTGATGTCATCATTCCTGTTGTTGTTGCTGTTGCTCCTTATTTATTTTCATTTTCATCGCATCAACATTATAAATGAAAATGTAAATAAAACGATAATGAAATTAAATTATGTTTTACTTTTTATGCTCAAAAGCACAAATACTCAGAAAAGGAAATAAGAAAAAAATACAAACACATATGAGTGAGCACTTACGCATGTACGAGGGTTAATTGCAATAAAAAAGGTTACAATTTACTTAAATAAAAAATAACATTTGCTTGAATAATGTTATTAGATTTTCAAAACGAACAAAAGTCATTTTGACTTACATTTATTATTTTTAAATATTAAAAAATTAAACAAATAAAGTTAAATACCCTCCACCAGTAACAGGTTTGAAATAATTTAAAGAACAGGAGGATTATAATTTTTCTATAGAAGAAGATCAAGCACAAAATAATTGCATACATCACACATCAAACTATAATTTTAGATTTTTTATATCGGGCCAGATTACATTTTTTATCGATTTTAAAGTTTTAAAGGACTACACCCCTGACCAGATAAGGACCTGGAGTCTTCCAAATCAACTTGATATGGAAAATTTATTTGAAAATTTAATTTTAATGAATTCTGCACAGTGGTTCTAAATAGATTTTTTTTGAATAATTTCTTAAATTTTTAATGGTTAAAAATATTCACCTCAGTTGACGAGATCACCTCATTGATCTCTGTCTATTATTGTGGATATGAACGTGCCAATAACAGACAGACGGACTAAGCTAATCGACTCAGATTTTCATTTGATCTATGAATATACTTCATGGGGTCTTAGAAGATTCCTTAATGGCATTAAAACCGAATGTCAAACTTAATTTGCCCAACTGATAAATAAATTTTGGCGAATTTTCAAATTATCGACATTACTAAGGAGGCAAAATTTTAAAAGTCACCAACTACGCCCCTGATAGTTAAGGGTTTATGTAATTAACTTTAGCATAAAAAATTTAAAGCGACCAAAATTAGTCATATCATAACTTATTTTATTTATTTAAATTTAAATTTTTAATAGGAAACCTCGTTATAAGAGCTATCTTTTATAGCTCTATAGCTTTATTGTTAAAGTTCAGAGGTTTAGAAGATTTTTTCGAAAAAATCTTCTAAACCTTGAGTTATTTGTACAATTAGTTCTGTAGTTTATGAACCGATTACAGAATACAGAATTTGTGCAAAACTTAATCATGTTCATATACATATACGAGCTTTACGAGCTATAAACCACTTATCTGAAGAACATTTTAAGGGAAATATCTGAAATATTGAATCGACCACCATCAATTTCAATAAGCTTCGTCATTGGCATAATGTTGTTTGTACCAAATTTCATTAAAAATCTTATCGAAATTAAAACTGCTGAGGATACATAATATTATTTAAACAGCCAGACAGAGGTAGATCAATAAATTGACTCTGAGAGTGATTCTGAATCGATCGATATAGTTTTTATAATAAAATATTTTTTAATGAATTGTTACTAATTTTTTAAACGTCTCTGTAAACAGGATATAAAAGAGAATTTACTCTTGACTTATTTGTAAATATTTTTAATTTCTTATCGAATTCGTTTATATTTGTTGCCATTTTAAGTTGTTTGTATTCACACACATGTATGTGTTCATTTATTTATGTATTGTTTGCATACTTGCACACCTACATACGCGTAATATTATAATATAAAATCTATTAAATTTTAGCTTTTTCTTTTTTACATATATATTCAACATTATTCTTTAAAGACACCTTTTGTCCTTTTGTTTATTTATTCTTAAAGATGTTTTGAGTGACAGGATGCGTACTTCTCTAAACAATTGTTTTCATTCAACAAAAATCGCCGGATTTTACAAGCTGTGAATTTTTGTGAATTTTTTTTAGAAAATGTTGATGTTTGATATGGATGATATGGTGTTATCACCCCTTTAAACATACCGATCAATTCAAAATTATTCGATTTAAAAATGCCAGTGCGGATCATTATCCATGTAACATTGTGATTACTTTACAAGTACTGGTGAATTCCTGGAGTCGAGAACTAAGATTATTGAAAGTATTGGCAATTGCTGTTACACAAATATCCAGAATTGGGTCTTAATCTCACAGTTATGAAAATAAATTAACTGAATTTGTCAATAAATCTGTTGTAAATCTAAATCTGCATTTCATACGAAAATCACTTTTAACTGATAATATTTCATCTCTTTATACAACAAGAAATTATCTTACCTAATTTTATAAGGAATAGTTCAACATTTTCTATTGACTTGAAACACCACCATTTCCGAAAATCACTACAAATTCAGATTTACATTTTTTTCTGAAGACAAACTCTGTATTCAGTCTTAAATTTTTTCATCAACAAAATTATTAGAAGAAGGTTCTATATACAACTGCTGTTGTTGTACTCTATCAAGTCTGTGAGTTAAATAAAAATCCTTTCATTGAAAAATATAGATTTTTATTGCTGTGTTTTTCCTGAAACATGTTTTCTTTTGAAAGGAAATCATGTATTTTTTTCTCACCTCCCTTGAACTTGTTCTTTTTAACGTAAAAATACACACATATGTATGTAGTAGTGATTAAATGTCAGAGTGTTTGTTTGTTCAAAATTACTTTTCTAAACTAATGTTGATTTTTGTTTTTGTTCATGTTGTTGCTTTTTGTAATTTTACTTTGACATTATTTAAGTAAATAATGTGTGTGTGTGTGTATGTAAGAGTGTTCCAATTTTGTTGCTTCTGTTCATATGTGTAAGTGTGTTCATGTATTTTTCTATATTTACTTACAATCTTGATGTTAATGTCAACATTAGACACTCCTCACCTCCTTATGTAAACTTTCCAAATGATATTATCCTTCAGCTTTTTTAGTTATTTTCCTCTCCCTCTCTGTACTCTCTCTGGCATATTAGCGTTTTACTTACATCTTGTCAAAATTTTATTTTTTCATGTTATTTTATTTTCTTAATATAACATGTGTCTATGTATATGTATGTGTATGTATTTATTTATGAGTGTATTTGTTTATATTTCATAATTTAAATTGTTACCTTAATATAAAAGCAATTTAATGTATGGAAAAGAACTTGTCGGGAAAAATGAATGTTATCACTATTTCGATGTTGGAAAAATGTAACAGTTGTAGTGATAAGGATGAAAATCATCATATACTTTCCTTTAACACTTAAAAGAGATCTGGGTGCAGTTTATCACTTATTGGAAACTCATGAATGTAAAAAAAATTATATTCATTGGTTTTGAGTAGGTATACGGACAATAATATTTTAATCCCGTGATTATAAGGGAATTTATGTTCACATCACCTGAAACTGGAATAGTCGGTTAAACAGTGAAGGAGTCAGATCATAACATAAACAAAAAACATAAAAACATGAAATGATAGTTTAAGATTTAGAATATCTCTGCTTCACTTCTCACAACAAAAGAGGCTATTTTATTAAAAACTTATTAGGAGTGAGATCGAAAAATTATTAACGTGTTATTACGTTATTAAAAACGAAACCAAAAAATTTTCAATTTAAATTTTTTTATTTGATTGAAATTTTCACAATTTGCTTTAAATTTTAAGTAGTAAAATTTAAATTTTAAGTAGTAAAAATTCAAGAATATTCTGTGAAACAATGTGAAAAGCCACTTTCTGAACAATAGTTGAATTATTTATATTTTAGTTAATTTATAATGATTTTTTCTGTGTGTAGCTACCATTTTAGATCCACTTCGAAAAATCACTTCAAATTAAATACATTTCATCTAAATTTTGTCATAATGTGAATATTATGTTAAAGTCCATTTTAAATAAGCACTAATTATAGATCCAAATTCTACGAAGGATTAGTGCAATATTTCTGGTAGCTTCCATATAAAGAAATTAAAACAATGTTGATTGGTATCTGTTTTGGTTAATTTTACATTGTTTTTTTTTGCTTCAGTGCTTTACATAAAAACCGTTAGAATAAAATTATTCAATGAATTACAAAAATTAGCAACCTCAAACTAATTTTTTTCACCAAAAAATTATTAAACGCTTTTCCATTTGTATTATTTCTTTTGTTTTTGCGATTAATGTCGGAAACCGCACAACAAAAAGTATTAGATTTGATCAACAGACACCAGCAGCATTCATACAACACCAACAACAATTGACTCAAAATAAAATCACCCTAATTTCTTTCGATTTAAATAAATTTGCAACAGCATCCTCCTTCAGTCGCATAAATAAAAACAGTTCTAAATAGAAATGAGATTCAATGTTCATTGAAATATTCAAAACAACAATAATAATACAGGCAACGAAGTGTAACTAATGTAACCAATCACCCAACCCAACTCCCTTCGCTCTCAAAATAAAAAAAGACTGTAAACCGTACCAAAACTAAGGACACAACTAACAAACAAACAAACTATAAAATAGAACTGTAAAACGAAAAAATCCCCTTTTTTATAATTTCTTATTTATTCTTGCAACAAAAATATATTATGGCAAACACACATTCACACTTGTTATCATACAATAGTACACATCCACACATACATTTTGCAAAAGGGGGTTAAGTTGACACCAAAAATATTTACAACTTCGTTTATAAAAGTCCGTCTGTCTGTTTTGTATATTTTTCTATTTGGGTAAGAGAAATAAGAGTGTGGGATGTATTTGTATGTTTGTATTTGTCTATCAGTTTTACAGTTAAGTTTGGTCGTTTGCTAAAAACAATTGCTACCATTTAGATACGCACAATAGGACTGTATGATTATTTTACTTACGCCACCACCACTATTTCAGGCACAAACACATACAAATGAACACACACAGTTATAATATGATGTGTAGAATCAAATTCGTGTCAACATCAACAACGACCAGTTAAATAGAGATGCACCAACATTGATAAGCACCAAAATATCACTAGGGAGCCACTTTAGAAAGCGTTATATTATTATGATTTTTTCGTTTTTTTTATTATAAAATTTTTGCTTTAATGCACAGTGGATAAGAAGTCTCTGTGGCACTGGTAAGTGAAGTGAATATTTTTATAATCCAAATGAGAATCGGTGCGCTCTGCTACCCTCATAAAGCGAAACAAATCATATACATCCTTCTTAATAATGTTTCTGGAGAAAAGTAATTGAGATAAAATCCTTATTCTCTCACTTTAATAGTTCGCTTTCTCCTGGTCCTATCTGTCTTATATTTGCTCAGTAAAACTTTTCTTTGGGAAATTAATCCTACCAGTCCTATATTTTGTCCGGAACAACTGTTCCTTGGTAAAGTAATTGAGATGGAGTTCTATTACTCCCTCGAAAGTTCTAAAGATATTCAAAAATAAATATTTGTTTTGCATGGTGACTACCTGTCTCCTTGATCCTGTATGTCCTACATTCTGTTCAGTGAAACAGTCCTTGAGAAAATTTAAAAAAACCTGGATGTGATAGTTCTCATATATTTTGTAAAAAATGTTCTGCGTTACTTTCGGATATATATTGGAATCATTTTATAAATATTTCATCAGTATCTTTTCAGTGGTTTAGATGTCTTTAAGCCACAAAAATTTTTATATTCATGTATTTTCATGAAAGTGGTCAATTCAAAACGCATGATAGCTACTGACTAGCAAGCTTCAGCTTTTGACAGCCCACAATAGTACAAAATAGTTTGGCAGTACCCCAAAAATTTTCGATTTTTTTCTTGTAAGACCAGCACTATTGATGGGATTTTCTTAACAATTTGTCCCACTGTCATTCATTTTTTGTTATCCTTATTCGAAACTATTGAAACGTATGTGAAAGCAACGAAGCGTTAAAGAATGAATGAATCGTAATTGAGCTGGGTAAATATAAACAGGACATACGAATACAACAAACATCCATAGACATGGTGGCGAAATCCCAGGGAACAATTTTCGTTATGGAAGAAAATTACAAAAGTTCTTCAGAAGATGATTAAGAAAAAAGCAAAATCATAGCAAGGCTTTGTGTTGGATATACATATTAGAAATGTCGTAGTTTCTCAATTAACAAATACATGTTTCTCATCTTTCTGGTAGCATAGAAACTCCACACCAAAGAGACTGCTTCGATATTGAGGTTAAGAATAAATAAAGGTAATAAGATATTCTTTTCTGAAGTGAAGCATATTTCGGTAATAGCGTACTGATTCGATCGAAACAATTCGTATCCAAAAGGGTTGTTCTGTTTGGTGTATGGGGAGAGAGATCAAATTTTCTGTCTCTTGTTTTCCAAATATTTTTCATGAATATTGCAACATAACGAATCTATTATCTTTGGTATATATAGCATCTTTGTGATTATCTGAATCGATTTAAGCAAATAATAATACGCCTTTCTACATCCACCAATACACAGCATTACCTTGGCGTCATCAATATTTGGCTTCGTCGTGGATATGGCTGTTTGACCGATATTTCCATATGACATTTTTCATCGTGAAAAATTACTTTTTCGGCATGCAAAAACCTCTTTAAACTTCTCTCACTTTCAATAACGAATTTCATTGCATCGGAAAATGTGCACGAATTTTTAATATAGCTTCAAGTGATTTGACAATGTTGTTCGTCGAGAATCGCTTCAAATTACTTTTATCTGAACATGTCTTCAGTATCGAATTCACTACTTTTAAATCGCGCAATTGCTGTCGTTCAGAAGTTTTCTGATTTGGCGTATCTTAATCGTAATCTTTTATTAAAAATGAATGACATTAAACATATTTTTAAGATCAAAGTTCCTCATCATTATGGTAAGTAATAATGAATTTTAATAACTGATGTTTACATTCTGCAATACAACATTTTTTAATTTCTATTTTGAGTGAATGGAAAAATCGTGTTGGCAATACTTCTCGTAAAAGATTTTATTTAACACCTTAATAACTGTTCCAAGTGTCATTAAGTGTAAAATTGGAGATCGAGGAAAACCTGAAAAGTTTAAATAAAAAAATCACCATTCACTTTGATTACAGTATAAACATATTTCAATTTCAGAAGCAACATTCAAACGATAGACAACAATATTATCACCAAAATGCTTACAGGGATAACCTACCTCACATACACTAACACAGTCACACTAAGGACAATAAGTTATACGGCGATATACACTTATGTATGTGTGTTGGTGTGTAAGTATAAACGATCTTATTGGCTTTAAATTATGATTGTTGGATAGAACGTCAAAATTAAGTTATCTATTTGTTTACTGTTGTTGTTGCTATATTGTACACATTGTTGGTATTTGCCTCGTCTTTTTTTATTACATCATTCTTGTTCTAGGCATTCATAAAATATAAATATATAATATATACACATATACATGTATATTTTCTCATTTTTTGTTTGTATTTTCATTATTATTTTGATGTTAATCGTATCACAAGTTTTTACTATTGTTTTCTTACACAGTTACTCACTTGTTTTCTCTGATATTGAAAACCCCCTTTTTCTATATAAAAACGCATACATACAAACATTTTATGTTAACTGATATTCGCATACATTTGTTTATGGCTCATAAATGTTTTCGTATACATGTATTTATACGTTACGAGTGTTTTAGGTGAGTTTGTGTGATTTCAGTTTTATTGTAAATATTATAATGGTGACTTCGATTATATTTGTGATTGTATGCGTTTTATTTGTGTTAAACAATTCAAGCGTATTTATGAGCTGATAAGGTGTCTCTAGAGATATAACCACAGATAATAGAGAACAAAAAGGTGATGGCCGAGACATAAATAAATTGAAAATGAGTAGCAGCAACATGTTGATTGTGATTAAATTGACATATTTAACTTGTGCCTGAAATAAATATAGAAATTTTTTAAGAAATATTGAAAGTTAAACTTCCATAAAATATTGAATAACAGCATGAAGATAATATGATAGCTTAGGAGAGCCCCTATGGGAGCTTGATCCTTTAAAGAGTTTAATAATTTTAATTTTAATAAATATTAACCTCACATGCATACAGAAGCATGTGAGGTTAATAGTTAATTTTTTATTGACTAATTTTCCTTATACAGTTAAAATTAACATTATTAATTAAAAAAAAAATACTTTGTCAGAGAGGAGATTTTACATTCTCCTTTAAGACATTAATTTAAGACATTTAAGACAACTACTTTCTCAAACGACAAAAATGTAAATTTAAGTAGATCGGAATCAATTTATTTCTTAACTCTTATTTTTAGTTTTAGCTTTCGTTTTGGGCATTGTTTGAATAAACTTCATGGGCCATGTATCCCCCATTGATTTTAAGTTCAGACTGCAAGACCAACAAATGTGCTCGCTAAACCATGATTTAAACTGCTTTCAAACATGTAACGTAATATTCATCCAATTTTCCATTCATAAGAGAGAGAAGAACATCTTCCAGAAATTTAACATTGTCAACAGCAGAAAATGCTGCCCAAACTATAACACTACCACCGTTGAAATTATGTTTTGCCATCCGAACATCGTTTGGTCTCAAATTGTGCCAATAACCTGAGTATGAGTCAGGACCGTCTTAAAATTTCTTTGTCAGAGTAAATTAACTTCTTTCACTCCTTTGCCCGCTTCGTGTATTTTAGACAAATTTTTTCTAATTTTCGATACCACAATTTTGTTCTTAAAAACTTACGCACCACATTTTCGGAACGTTTGATTTTACGACCATTTTTTCATTGCAACATCCTTATGAAAAAAATTATTTTGATTTTTTTTCTGATCTTAATGAGATCAAATGTTCTTGGTGCTATTTTTTGTGGAATATTTGTATAAATGCAGAACAGAAAATTGCTTTTACACTGCCAAAAATAAATTATTATATATTTTGATTCCTACAGGCAAGTTTTAAATGACAATGTATAAACTTTGCTTCAGAATTCTCTAATTTAATCATTAAATTTCATTTCTGATCTTGTTCTGATCGCAATAAAGCAAACGACAAAACTAAGAAAAAACTTGCTCACTTAAAAAAGTGTATTAGAAAAGCAAAGTTAATACAAAAATAAAGAAAACGTTAAATGCGTTTGTAGGAATATGCATCAGTGTATTACTATGTTATAAAGATATCTCTAATGTTTTAACTCACAGAATTTTACAATGTTAAAATAACATTGTTCCATATTGACTAAACATTATGAAATGTTAATTTTAATTAGCAACAAAATCATACAATGTAATCATATATCTCTAACATCATGAGATCATTTTATTTCTCCCTTAAATTGAATATATTTTTCTTCTTATTTTTAATTCCATTTACTTTTTTTGATATTTTAATTCTGTACAAAAAAATTAAGATTTTCTTTACAACTGACAATAAGAAATATTGATTCGTTCATATTGAAACTTCTTTTTCCCTAAAGTAGTAGACTTTTGTTCTTCATATTTTCTGTTGAATCATTCATGTGAATATTTTAAGCCTTCATTCCGAAATTTTATTTTTGTTAGAAAACAACTTGAGAATGAGATGAAAAAAGATTCTTATTTGTGGGTAGTTTTTTTAGCTTATTTTTTAAAATATACTTATTATTATACCCTATAACACCGTAGTTGGTTGGGGTATTATGCGTTTGTTCGTTTTGTAACATACAGAAGAAATACAGTTACATCCAGCTTTAAGTATACTGTTTGTTCATGTAAGCGTTGTAAACACTCTAAAGGTCACAATTTTTGAGATAACTTGATAAAGTTGGTATATATTATTTTAGGATGGGAACAAATCCTTTTGAAATTGCCTATGTTCGGAAATTGCAAATGTTCTCCTGGAATGAGATTTTAAGCTCATAAAATTCCTAAATATTGAAAAAGTAACTCTAAAACGATGTAAAACTCTCCTTCCAAATATCACTTTGAAGGGCATAAATCTCATATATACGTTGGTATTGTTATAAAAGTTTATCTAATTGAGTTAAATATAATCAAAAATCGATGTACGAAGTTATACTTAGATCGGTTCATTCATATAACGTCCAGTAAAAAATCATTAAAAATACATACATCTTACATTAATGTTAGTGGCACAGTAATGTATACTGCACTTTTAATAATACAATCAAATAAATCAAATTATACGAGGGTCGTTCATTAGTTTTTCGTAGATACCATTTTTAACCAATATTATGGTGTAGGTTATTACATAGTCGGGCTTCACCGACTATATTTTTCTACTTGTTTTTTTAATATTTTCTATATTATTAAAAATGCTATCAAAAAAATATATATGATCTGTTGTCATTGCAATTGTAATATAAACTTTTGTAGAAAACAGCTGCACTCATATACAATTCAATAATCTTTATGCAACTTTATTGTTGTTGTAAATAAATTTATTCCAAAAAATATTTATGTGTTCTTATTTCCGTTGCCATGAAAAAGCTGGATATTATTTGCTTCATTGACATGTTCTTATATGTTGCAAGTTGCAACTAACATCTGTTCATATTCCAAAAATTTCTGATTTTGTTATGTCACCAGTATTTGTGTGTGTATGTGTGGGGTTATTATGTACATCTCTGCATTTTTCTCATAAGGAAAAAAATATATTATTGTGTTGTGATAATGTTGTGATAGTTACATGACTAATTTTAAATTGATTTATATTTTTTTTACGCTAAAATTATATTAAAGGAATTTTTGACGAGGTTTGTTTAAAGTGAATTCTAAATAATTGAAATATTAAGCTTAATTTTCTTACGAGATTCCTGCATCCTTATATCTACAGATTGTTAATGTAGTGGGCTCGATATGTGCAACCGATATTAAACCAAGATTGTTGCATATAATTGATAGAATTTGTATTAATGAAAGACTTATGACAGATTTCATTAAACTAACGTTAATCTGTGGCCTAAGTGATTTAATATATAAATCGGCCACACAATTTCCCAATTTACATTTTTTGAAAGTTTATTTGTTTCGCTATAATTATAATTTTAGAAGTTTAGATCTCGTAGGATTGAAATAGGCGAAATTATAGGGGTTCAATATTGAGCATCCCGGACAGTCAATTTTAAAATATTTTTTTATCATCTTATGGCCAGCAAAAGAATGTGTTTATATGTCATTTTTCACTTACTAACTACAGTGTTCGAATTATTTCCATTCGAATTTTAAAATTTCAAAGTTTTACAAGATCTTGAGTAAATTTTATTTTTATAAGTTAAAGTACAAAACAATTTCTAAAACAAATAAGTATGAATGCTATATTCGGTTATGCCGAATCTTCAGTACCCTCCGCCATAATTGTGTGTTTACTTTATGAGTATTAAATTGATAATATTTTTGGGTATAACTTTTGATACACTGTGAGCGTATCAACAACAGATTTTGATTTGATGCAGGATAATATATGCATTATGGGGTCTGAGATAATTCCTTCTAAGCACTAAACACAGAATGACAAAGTTAATATACCTTTTCACTACTTGTGATGGTGGAGGGCATAAACCAAGAAAGAAAATTACAGTCGGTAAAGCCCCACTAGAAATACCCTTCACCATATTGTTAGACCTCGATTAATTCTGATTTCTTCTTAATTATAAAATACATAACTCTCACATAAATATTAACATTATAATTTTGTTAACATTTATTTGAGATTAATGTGTTTTGAACGATTTTGCTGGGATGGGGACAGAGTGGATATTGTGGACCTTGCGTATTATTAGACATATTTCTGGACTATCTGGAAAGATTTCAAGCCATTCACTTTGATGTAGGTTAATATTGAAAAATAACTAAGTAGTTTCTATCTTATGTATAATAATTTACTAAACGAGTTAGTTCAATAAATACACCGACAGACCTATAATGAATTACTGAGTCTGTTAAGCGATTTCTGTCCATCCATCTGGTTGTCCATGTAAACATTGTGAACTCTTTACAATTTACATTATGATGATAATGTTTACATTTAATTATTTTGGTTTAAGGTCATAGTCTATTGAAATTGGTCATATAAAGTTCAATATTTCAGAAAGATCCTCCCAGGATGGATTCCAAGCTAAATTAACTAAATTTAGAGATAATAAACTTTGGATCAGTCCAAATCCACGTGCCAAAGATCGAACCACAAATGATCGCAAAGATACATATCGGAAAATCACTTTAAACTTCATAAGTTATGGACGCTTACAAAAATCTCTTCAAATTACATCAACCTCTTATATATGTGAGTTTGAATAAATATTTTGAATAAGTATATTTAATACTGACACAGATAAAACTCTCAGCTTCATACCTCCGCAGTGATGTAGGGTATTACATAATTGGTCTTAAAAGCTATAACACACTTACCTGTTTCCTTTGTTTTCGCAAATTTAAAATATTCCAAAAATAAAGCTCATGTTCTTAATTTTCCACATCGTGCTTTAAATTTACACTTTCCTCCATGCGTATGAGTAATGTCAATCTGTTATGATAAGAATGCGTATGAGTAACAAAATGTTCAATATTTTGTTAATATTTCAAAAAAAAAAAAAAATCATTTTCATAAATTTATTTAATTTTGTTTGTTATATGGGATAATGAAATAAATATTTCAATAATCAAGGATTTCTGATTCAAAAATATTATTTTAAATAAATATTTAAATAAATCCTTTCTTATATGTGTAAAATGAAAAAACTACAGTTTTCAGAACAGTTGCTAAAATAGTAGCATTCGCTATTTAAGTTTATTATGAAAATAGTATCTGAGTAAGAAAATGTTACTGTTAGTTTATCTTTGAAAGTCAGCTCTATTTTATGATAAGCTGAAATTTATTGTTTATCATATATTTTTAGCAAATATACTCCTAAGGGATCTTACAACATACACCCACACATGATAGAAATATTCGGATAATCTTAATTGGCTCAATTTTGATTGCTCCTTCCTTTACTCATTTCTTTAATCTTCATTTTTTCGAATTATATATGGGAAAAAATCCTCAAAAAATAATTTCTAAAGCTATAAAATTTTTCGTGGAAACAAATTAAGTTTGTTATAATCAAACACACATACATGTTCGTTTGTATATATGTGTGTTTACATATATCTTATATAATTTTTCTATTTACATTTAGGCGATTGATTTTTTGATTTTTTCTTAAGTTAAAAAATATGCAAACAACTAGACAACAACAACAATAACAATTACAAACAACAAACAACAACAGCAAAAACAGCGACAGAATTATGAAGACAGAAATAACAACATTTTATCTTCATCATTTCTATTGTTTGTAGAAGAGAGGGGAGAGTGGGGAGTGTGAGACCTTTTAAGTTCAATTGAATTCTGGTCTAAAAGCAGAAAAACAAAATAACACAAATAAACACTTATGCGAATGTATAAATTAAAAGAAGAACAAGAAGAAGAGAAGGATGAAGATGATGTACATAAATATATATTTATCAGGAGATGAATATTGTAATAAAAAATGTACAAATATAAACATAAATACACTTTAGTTTAGTTAAGATGTTGTTTAGTATCTTTATCTATTAAAAATTTCTTTTCTTTTCACTTATTTAATACACTGAAAAAATCTACAAATTTGAATTTTTCACACAGACATTTTCTTCACTTAAAAGTGTAATTTTTTGAAAATTTAATTTTCCACTAGTAAAATAAATTTTCATAAAGATTTAACAGTCTTATAATCTATTCTATTTCGGGAAGGGGTCTTTTAAGTGAGCTTTAGAAAAATATGGACCGATATTCAAATTAGTAACATGTACTCAAGTAAGTTAGACAAAAATTGGAAATAATTGATATTCAATAGAATTGGAACATATTTAAGAGTTATAAGCTTTAAACTATATTCCGGGAAGGAATCCAATATGGAGTTTCTGAAGGTATATTGTATTAAAAATATATGTGCAAATATGAAACAATTATCTAAAAATTGAGAATTAAAAAAATCAAACTTTTTCATTCTTTAGCCTATAAATTTTATATTGATCCGATTTTGATATTTTTTATAAGATGATGAAGTAAATATAACTGTACGTTATAGTTAATTTCAGATATCAGACTACAATTAGATATAATACTACTGATAACAACATGAAACAATGTGGTCAAATTAAATTATAGGCGTGAGATAGATAGACAGACTGACAAACAAACAGACAGAGAGACAGATAGACAGACAGGGAGACATATATAGAGGAAGGAAGGCAAAGCTAAATCGACTCAGTCTTAAACAATTTTTCACTAAAAATTGAATTTTTCACTAAAAATTGAATTTTTCACTAAAAATTGAATTTTTCACTAAAAATTGAATTTTTCACTAAAAATTGAATTTTTCACTAAAAATTGAATTTTTCACTAAAAATTGAATTTTTCACTAAAAATTGAATTTTTCACTAAAAATTGAATTTTTCACTAAAAATTGAATTTTTCACTAAAAATTGAATTTTTCACTAAAAATTGAATTTTTCACTAAAAATTGAATTTTTTACTAGAAAATTGAATTTTTCACTAAAAATTGAATTTTTCACTAAAAATTGAATTTTTCACTAAAAATTGAATTTTTCACTAAAAATTGAATTTTTCACTAAAAATTGAATTTTTCACTAAAAATTGAATTTTTCACTAAAAATTGAATTTTTTACTAGAAAATTGAATTTTTCACTAAAAATTGAATTTTTCACTAAAATTGAATTTTCACTAAAAATTGAATTTTCACTAAAAATTGAATTTTTCACTAAAAATTGAATTTTTCACTAAAAATTGAATTTTTCACTAAAAATTGAATTTTTCACTAAAAATTGAATTTTTCACTAAAAATTGAATTTTTCACTAAAAATTGAATTTTTCACTAAAAATTGAATTTTTCACTAAAAAAATGAATTTTCCACTAAAAATTGAATTTTCCACTAAAAATTGAATTTTCCACTAAAAATTGAATTTTTCACTAAAAATTGAATTTTCCACTAAAAATTGAATTTTTCACTAAAAATTGAATTTTCCACTAAAAATTGAATTTTTCACTAAAAATTGAATTTTTCACAAAAAATTGAATTTTTCACTAAAAATTGAATTTTTCACCTAGAGTATAAATTCAATACCACAGCTGCAATGAATTTTACAGTGTATCAAGATGACATTTTTTCCAACGGAAAAGTCGGTCTTATATCTCTATATTTTACAACAACTTACTTCTGATAAAATAATAATATTCTTCTATAAAATAACATCTGTTATATTGATAAAATTTCATGCCCACAATTGTAAGTATTTTTATCTCATTCTTTGGCTACTTTAGCTTTAACATACTTTCTATTTAATGGCGTTAAAATCTGACAAAAAGTTTCCACAAAAAAAATATATATATTTTGAACTCTATCAATAGAATTATTTTCCGTGAAATTTCATTTATTTTGTTCACATTTTTTCTCAGTGTATTAATAACACGTGTTATTACCATGTTATTATTTTTTTGCTGTTGTTGTTATTATAAATATGAAGCAATATTGAATTGGTCTATAAGTCTACTTAAAGTTATGAAAACGGAAAAGGAAGTGGCGCCACAAAGGCTTTTTTCTCGAATATAAAAAAAGAAATAATGTAGAGGAAATAAAAATAAAGTAACTCGTCGTATTTTAACATCATTTTCTGTTGAATGTTGTAGTTGTTGTTTTATTTATTTTCTCTCAAATATTGCTATTGTTGATTTTATTGCTTTGTTATTGTATGTTGTTGCTGCTGATGTTATTTTTGTTCTTGTTGTTGTCGTTATTGTTGCTTTATACTTGTGCCACATTTTATTATCATATTTTATTATACCAACCATGTGTATGGTTTGGTTTCACATGATTTGTCTTTGACTTGTAGAATTTTTTGCAATATTTCTTCTCTGGATGTATGAAAAAATAAAACAATAATATCAACAACAAAAAACAACAACAGCAGCAATAGCAACATCAGCAGGAAAAATAAATATACATATATTTTTAGAGTTAACAGCAACAAAATAAAATCCCTGGAGAATTAAGTTAAAAACGATAAAGAAGTGTAAACTTATTTATTTATTTGTAATCGTATTTCGATTCTTAAGAAAAAAATATAACCCAGTGAACATTTCTGGGAATTAAGTATTTACTTCGTTTAGATAATTTCGCAGATCTCATTGGATCTCGTTTTTATTCCAGTTCCATCACACCGTAGGACAGAACCAGTAGAATGAGGAACAGATATATCTAATATCCGAAGTACCCCAATTTCCACCCTATAATTTCGCATATGAGAGCCATTATGGCATCTAAGCTATTGGCGTTATAAGGATATTTTTTGTGCTTTAATTATTTGAAATTTTATCGAAAATTGCGGAATTATTTCCAAAAAAGTCGATCCTGCCACAAGTGTGCATCAGATAGTTAAGATTCCTAGATCGTAGCTCTCTTAGCGAAGCTCTGGTTTTCTCTAAGCGGTGATCTACAAGAAGCATTTTAAGTTTTTTAAAAAGACTATGTTATGAGAAAGATCTATGGAACCATACCTTTTAAAAAGTATGAAAAGCCTTAGCTGTCCCCAGCTGGAAAATCAAACTGCTTCACAGGTCAGATTTAAGAGAAAAAACTAGAAGAACTGTCCAACAAATAAAATGTATAAAGAATAAAAGTCCTTCAAAAAATTTGTATGCTAAATAAAATAATGACAATAAAATAAATGTTCGAGGGGAATCAGATGATGTATGCTGTTTCTTTTGGAGTCGAGGGTGATGTGGCAGTTTAAATGTAAAACAACATCAAAAACATGTTAATAGAACATCGTGGAGGGGAGAGTTTTTTGAAATATATGTAAAATTATTTTTGAGAAATGTGTAAATCTAATATTTATTTACAAAATCAAATGTTAAAGGTGACAATTCAATTAGATGGTGAATAATTTAAATGCTCAGGGAAATATGAGATTCCAGCGAATACATTAAGAGCAAAAATCTAGACGATGATAAAAATGGAAAGAGCATTAATAAATTTATCTAAAAATATTAAAGATATTTTTGTATTTCATAAAAATGAAAAATTCCTTTTTTAAGAAATACAGAGTTAAGTAAAAGTATTTTCCTTAATTTGGACTGCACCGACTTCGGATAAATTCCATATATATTCGTATCCACTACAGTTTTTATTTAAATTTTTTCAAATTATTCTGATTTAAATTATATTGAAAGTTGCCCAGTCAAATGAAAGGAAGTATATTAATAATGTTTGAAATATTCAGTAGTCTTCTACTCATGACTGAATTAAACCTTTAAAATTTTATATAATAACATGTTGATTTAACGCTCTAGAACATGTTGAAATGACAATTTAGCATGTCACATTAACATTTACACGATCTTATTTTAAAACGGTTTAAAAATTAAGATAATATTCTAGGAATATTTAAATTTATCTAAATGACATAAATGCTAAATTAATTGATGCCAAGTAAGTAGCTCACATTCATGGAACTTACTGCTAAATATCACTTAGAAGTGAAAAAATTTCAGCACAGTGCCTCAATGAATCTTGCTCTTGCTGTTTTGCTTTCAGCTTCTTTTTTATTCCAGCTAAGTGGATGATGTAGATAAGTCCTGAAATATGTTGTTTCGTTTCTATCCTTGCCTAGAACAGCGCCCCCTATGTGTAATGTAGTATTGGAAAACTTTGATAACTATCATTCCCTCTACTCCCCAGGAGTTCAGGTGACAACACTTATATACCTTACTTTTTTATGTAAATGTTTCCCGTATTCATCTCAATGTCGGCTGTAAAAAAATCGCTTTTAAACAGAAATATTCCAATTATATTTTGCATAAACAAGTTTCCTTCTAATAATTCACTTTAGCAAAAAAATCACTTGTTCAAATATTTATCGAAATTTACCTTAATAGACAAACTCTGTGCTAACATTACTACAGATGAAATCTTTTACTATCGTGTAGTTTCAAATGTTATTCTAACATGGATTAGAACACCTATTTCAACACATTGTTGCCATGACATTCAGCAATACAATACAATAACAATAACTGACTGTATAAGCATGATTGTTATTATTGTTGCAACTACTTCTGCTGCTGCAGTTGCAGCAGTTAAGGTATTATTGTTTGCAATATGTTCAAAATACCGAGGATACATATATGTGTGTGTGTCTGTGAATGTATGCATACATAGTGTTGTTATTAAGTTGTTTAGTACACAAAATTCAATTCCCTAAACAATCTTAGCGATCTGGTAGCTAACAACAGAATTTTAATAGACAAGTATATAAACGTGCATACATACACATGCACATATACATATACATTTCTATATAGTTATTGCAATGCTATAACGTTATCGCATAAGTACTTATATATGTAAGAATATTCGTTAGTCTGTAGCGAGGGGAATATATACTTTTTTTGGATTTTTCTCAATCAGAAGAATTTTCCTCACATACACATTTATTCTAATATGTAAAATAGAATTTCATATATAAAACTTTTGCTTTTACTTTAATGCATTTTTCCTTTTGGCGCCAAATTGAATAAAATTTTTAAATCAACTTAATCAGACATCAAATCTCATGAAGTTTCCTTTTCTCGCTAACTAAAAATGTAAAAATATATTTTATCAAATTCGTTGCTAGAAAATGTACTCAATGATTTAAGATGAAATTATTTTTTAGATATTGAAATTTCAAACTTCCTTTATTTCTAAGAAATAATTAAGGAACCTTAAATATATTGACCATCTTGCACAACTAGCTTTTCCATCATTCTGGTGGCAAATGGAATCTACTTTAAAGGAACGATTTTTGTTTCGAGTTTAACAATAAATTATACCAATTTTCAGCATCGAAGGAAGTAAATGTTATTCAAAAGGTTATATATTGGGTTAATTATATTGTTGGGTTATTTACCAGTCTTGCAACATGCGGCCGAGTGCTGTCATAATCGAATTTTTTTCTCCCCCATACCTCGTTGAATAATTCTTCATTGACTTCTCTCTTCGAACAAATAAATTGTCTTGGGTATTAGTTTCTGTGATCGCCTGACTTAAGATAATATAAAGACGTCTTCTTATTTCACCAAATCCTGAACAATGTCTTGGCACCTGGAGTATTCTAGTGTTGATTTGGCTGATAGGCCTTGTTCGAAGCGAGGCTTTCTAAGCGTGGCGTTTTTAAAAGTTATCCATTTTCCATAAGATTGTTAACATAGTTTGTCCAATTATGATATGTTGATTATCTACAACTTCGACAAAAATTTATTCATGAATTGAAGGTAAAAATATATGTAGAAAGTCTTTATTAATTTCTATCCTGCAAAATAGGAATATTTTAGACTACGTAATTTTAGAATAAGGCAAGGGGGATTTGCACCCTCTTACAACCGGAATTTCCAATATATTTCTATAATTATTTTCAAATTGATAGTGGTGGGGAATATGAAGATGCGGCATTCTTACTTGATGTTTTTGTAGATCTTTTTTCCAAGAGAGCTTAATAAAAGTCTTTACATCTTTTCAAAAATATTTGCCAGATTTTCTATTAAATTTTTAAAAAATAGTGTTACAACAACCATATAAACAAGATGAAATTTTGAAAAACTAGTATTTTGTTACCATTTTCCAAAAAGGTGGCAATATTTATTTACTCATAAAACCATTTCAATGAAAATGTTTTTTTAAAGGTTTTATTTGCATTGAGATTTTTGGTATTTATATGTCGAAAATTGAGATTTTTTTAATTCTGTAATTCACGAACTAGTTTATGTACATCATATTGGAATTTTTAACAAATACCGTTATTCGTTTAGATTTTATTAAAGTTCTAATATTAATGTTATTTTTCTAAAAAAAGAAGCAGTGAATATTTTTGTACATTTTTATAGTCAAATGATATTTTATTTACTTTTTCTTTAAAATGATAAATCTTCAAGTTTAAACTTTTTTTTACAGATGATTAATTATTGTACAAGATGTTTACTACGTGGCTGAAAATCAAACCTAAATTAAGCTATTTTCAATATATATATATTTTCAGATAATATGGATTCAAAATTTATTTAATTTAATTGTGTGATGACGAAAAGCACAATAATTTCTTGAATGGATTTAACGATATGCACTTTGACCATTTAATAAGGAAGAAGCAGTTTCTAGAGGTCTATAAACATATTTATAGAAGTATTAAATATGAATGTCATTAAATAAAATTTCATCGGAAATTTCGAAAATTCAGCTTGTATCTCTTTTAAATCTCAATTTCATTTGTTTGCTAATTTTTCTATCTGTAAAACTTTTTTTAAATTAAAAATAATTTAAAAAAAATTTAAATAACAATTAAAACTTTAAATAACTTCCATCAACATCTAGAATATCAAAAATATTATGCAAATATAACAAATACATTCTTACATCAAAGTTATATCACACACACACACATTCTCAATTTATACATATTCATATATGTATGTGTGTGTAAGATTGAATTTTATATTTGTGTTTTATACATTTTATGATTGTTTTATGAAATCATTTTTCAAAAACCATTATTATCATCAACAGTGTTATTATCATCCCGCAAATACTTTTTTTAAACAATTTTTCCAAAGAATCAAGAGTTAAGAGGAAAAACAGTACGAGAAATAAAATGAAAATATAATTTTTCTTTTTTTTTTTTTGGTAAAAATAAAGTCGTTTGTTTTTAAATTTATATACAACTCCATGGGGACATTTTGTCTATATTTATGCAAAAAATACACACACATAATCACGCAAAAGAGTGGAAGTGAAAGGAGTTTTACCTCCATTTAAACTGAATCACAAAGAGGCCTTTTTAAAATGTTTTCAATATCATTAACTTGTCTTTTTCGAAATTTGTGGAGTTTTTGTTATATCTCGATATTCGAAGCTATAAAAACTGTAACCAGATGCATAGTGTTTCCATTTAAATTTTTCCCTGACATGCTATTGAAATTTTGAACCGTTAGAAATACAGTAACTGCACTGCAAAAGTATAGGTACCATATTAATATAAACTAAATTTGAAATTCAAAGCCTAAGAGTATCAAAATGTTAAACCTGATACTAAGCAGTGATACTAACAGTGGTTGTGGTACTGATTAATATATTTTTTTTTCGAATGTAATCTTTCAAAATCGGTTCATAAACCACTGAGATATAGTCAATTCATTCTTCTATTAATGCTAGAAACTTATTTTCTTTACTAATGGTCACTAATATTTTTGTGGATATTTCATTTGAAGTATAAATCCGATTAGGCTATTAGTTTCTGAAATATGGGCGAAAACTTATTCTGACACTCCTGGGGCAGCTACAGACCTAGTTGCCATGCAGAAAAATTACTAAATTTTTCTCGAATTTTGTTTTTTTTAATTATTAAATTGGTCCATAAATAGCCGAGATATTAACAATTCTCTATTTTCCTTGTGGTTGTTGTTGGATATAGTATTGAGAACAAAAACAATGTGAGGTCAAATAATGTTTTCGACTTTTTGAGCTTTCAATTGAAGCTTGAGATATAATTTTTTGTACTAGCGGATTGGAAATAATTAGGAGGATTTTTGAGTCCATTAGTTTTCGAGTTATAAGCAAAAACGCTTTTTCCGATATTCTTAACCTAAAAATTATTGATGTAGAAATCGAAATCGGCCCATAATTAGCCGAGTTATTAATTACACTTATATATTTATACTAGTGTATTCCAAATAAGTTAAGGTGAAGGGTAAAAGATCGACACTTAACTTCTTAAAAGTCATAATTTTTCGATCTTCACTTTAAGAAGAAATTAATAAGATTCTACAAAAAGGCCCTCCTAATTGAAAAAAATCCTCCCTTTTGAGTTATTATAATTTCACTTATGTAGATTTCTCTTTATCATGTAAGTGTGAGTTTTGTATATATATAAGTATATTTGTGTGTGTGTATGTTTTTTTGGTAATTCGAGATGCCAACATTGTTCACACATTCGAATAAAACAACAAGAATTTGCCTGTTTGAACTTAAGTGCACATTTGAGCGTCATATTTAAGTGCCACAATACGTACGTCTTCGCAAAAATCATAATACCAACAAAATACAATCAAATAAGGAATTCACAATTTGGGTGAATAATAACGATAATTGATGTTTTTGTGTTCTGAAAAAAATTTTGGAGAATTTTATTAAAAAAATTAATTTCTACATTAAAAGATTTTCCTAAATAACAACGAATTAAAAATTGTACTCAATACTAGAGACAACATTGAGCAAAACTCTAATTAAAGTTTTCCATATCGGGTCAGATTATTACTTAAATGGGCTTCTGAAATACAATAAACTTATTCATTACAATATTCCTGGAAATTCTTATTAACAATAACTTCTTATGTACCTCTTTTTTAAACAGTTCGGCTGTATTAGGTTGTTCTTTCTTGGGGAAAAAACTTTTGAAATTGATGCAGCTGTCGCTGTCAATTTTTGGCTGGGAGTGACTCGTGTCGTTCCGAAACAGATACTTAATTGTAGTGGGAACTTTGACGACCTTTAGGAGTAACGTAGCGGTAAGGAACATTACGATCACTGGTATACCATCCTCTAGTGCTTTTTGTTGACGTTTTCCGTAATCAACTTTTTGCAAATGTTGTGAACACTCTTGAATTCGCAATTTAAGAGAAATCCTAATGAAAATAGATGTTTATTATTAGAGAGAGGCATGGACGAAGACTATTGAACTTGGTAATATTAGTTCCATTGTTTTAGACAGCTCCCATTTTATGCTAATGAATTTCATGAATATGAAGTTATTATACTTCAACTCAAAACGAATTATCTCATCTGAATCGATTTAGCTATGTTGCTTTGTGTGTTTATCTGTCTTTGACACGCAGAAATTTATTAAAAACCAGCAAAATCGGTATTATCAGTATTAAAAAAATATAGACCGATACCTGAGGCAACCTCTAAGTTCAAGTAAAGTACGTCCCTGTCAATAATGACGTTTTTATGTACTTCATTCCCATTCTAAAAATGATCTAAATCCGTTCTGTAGAATAAAGTAAATACTAAAATATAACAATATTTTTCGACTCATTATAATTAGGAACTTGTGTATATTGTAAACGTTGCGAATGTGTATGTACGAAACATAACGTATTTTATATATATATATATATATATATATATATATATATATATATATATATATATATATATATATATATATATATATATATATATATATATATATAATATATATATATATATATATATATATATATATATATAATATATATATATATATATATATTCTATGATAATGTTATCATGATGGAAAGTCATAATTTTCCATCATGATAACATTCAGCCACATGTTAGAGTTAAACCGAACTATACCTCGATCCTTGCCCTCCCTTTGCTTATCAAGTTTTCACAAGTGAGTATCAAAAATTCGCTTCATTCATTCTTTATCTCAAAACCGAATTACTTTCATTGACAGCGAATCCTCACGATACCACTAAGATGAAAGTAGTAACTAAAACAGTTTTACTTTAATAAAAGTCGTTATTATCCTTTCAAATATTCTCTATGTATGAAAAATAAATAAATTTTTATTTATTTATTTTTTTATTTTTTTTTTTTTTTTTGTAAAATAATAATCTGCAAATAATAACTTTAAGGATTATTTGCCTCATAATATTAGAAAATTTAAATTTATTTCAAAATATAATTTTAAACGAACAAACAAAATAATAAAAAAAATACTTAAATTGCATATTTATATATTCGTTATTATTCATTATTCGCCTTTGAGCTGTTTATCTATTTAAACAATTTTATTTTATTTATTTATATGTATTTTCTCTCCTCTTTATACCCTACACCATTGAAGGTGATTTTAATGTTATGTCATTTATGCAGATGATTATAACATACAGAAAGATTTGTGTTATACCCACTTTTGGGTATTTCGTTCGACTAAGAATCACTTGCTGAATCGATTTAACGGTGTTCGTCCGTTCCGTCTGTCCGGCTGTCAAAACGTTCATTTTGTACATGTTATTTGTATAGCTAAGGGACTAAAAAATTGGTCGCATTTGGTGCAATATTTCAGGCACTTTCCATACAAATGTGTTCCCGAAATTAGCTTGTAAGCTCATTCAAGCTCTTAATATAAAACAATTAAAACCAATTAAAAAAAAAAGTTTTACTATACTCTAAAACTATGTGCCAAACTATGTGAGAGCCGGTCCATTCCGTCTCATAGATCCTATAAAAGCCCCCTTCCAAACATCACTTTGAATCTCTTATAGATTTATTATATAATAAAAATTGGTCAAATTAAGATAAATATAAGTAAAAATCGATATACAAAATTTTACGAGAGTCGATCCATAATATCTTCTAGCTTCCATATAACTCCCCAGATAAATTCACTTAAAAACGTATTAATTTCACGTAAATCACATAGATCAGAAAATCACTTCTTACGAAGCTCGTTCATTAAGTTTTGGGAACTATAATTTACAAATAACATTGTGGTATAGAGTATTGCATTGTCGAGCTTGAACGACTTTTATATTCTTACTTGTTTCTTCTTGTTGTTGTAAAAACAATATTCAACTAAATCTTACTGTTTTTAGAGGTTATTTGTGGCAAGAAGAAAAAGAAAACACTACAAATAAAGTAAAATAAAATAGGAAAAAAAAATACAGAAAAATAAGAAATAAAATAACAACAATGAAGGAATGAAAGAAAATCCTTTAAGATACATACAGAGAAATGTTTATTACATCTGTGTATAGTAAGTACATATGTTATGTATGTATGCATGTATGTAACTAGAGCATAGTACATGTGAGTGTGTGTATATGTGCGGTTTTATTTTATTTAGAAATAAATATTTCTCAAAGGATTTTCCAAAGTAAATCGTTTAAGTTCTGTTCTTTTCTTTATTCTATTTTTCTTTTCACTGAAGTTTTTCTTCTTAAAAAGATGTGAAGAAGCAGAAGAAAAATTGCGGGGAAGGGTGTTTTGTAGCTTTAAATGTAACAAAAATTCGCTTCATCATTATTATTTTTGTTTTTTTTTGTGCTTAAAAATATGCAGATGTGAATTAAGAAAATGTGGCATGATGGTTTTAGCGGTGCTGACACTGTTGGCGATAATAGCGTTAGCGTTACCGTTACCGTTAAGAATAACAAGAAATTTAAACTTTCTTTATTTTTTTATTTCATTACAAAAACACCCATACAAATGCATATGAAAGTAAATATAGAATTACATTCACATGTGTGAGTATGTGTGAAAACACTTAAATTTATTTGTGTGTCTTGAACATTCTGTCACATATGTATGTATGTAAATGTAAATGTATTATGTATTTACATTACCGTATATAAATAAATCTCTTTGTATTATGTTGAAAACTTTAAAGTTCTTATGATTTAAACTGATGTTGCTTGCTGTTGCAAATTAAAAGAAATTGTTGCTAAGTGTTACATAACAGTATATAGTACATTTTTTGTTGTATTGGGAAAAGTGCTATAGAATTAAATTTTACTTTAAAGAATGTAAAGTTGTTAAAAATTTAACTCTTTAGTAGATTATGACGAAGTAATTGGAAAAATTTAATTATGAAAGTTTCATCAGATAAAAAATAATTTAAGAATTTTTCAGATATGATCAATTTTTTTATTAAGAACAAAAAAACAATAATTTTTAAGGATGGTAAATAATAGAATGTAGGCGAGTTTAGATTTTGTGGAGCTAACGGGGATGATCAATATTAAAAACGATCCAGTTGCGATATACACGAATTAAAAAGACCAATTTCAAAAGTTTTCATTTGAGTAAATTCTACTTGTAGAAATATACATAATAAATGTCGTTTATGGATAGATTCAAAATATCATCCTTACATTGATTTGGGGAAGGATATGTTTCTACTGGGTCCTGGGGTCGACAAATTTTCGTATATGATTGGATTGAAAAAAAACTTGACATGCACACATCACATACTCCCTTCAAAAATACGCTTACATGCATGAGATACCATTTATAATTAAGAGATATTTATACCACAGTAAGTTTAAGTCGGAAAATATTTTAAATATAGTCCGGATTCTCTGTAAAATTCTAAATTACATTTGTGCACAAAATCATATACTTTAAAGATCCAGTAAATATTATGTTTTTGGGAAATTGAAATTAAAAAAGTGTTTATTTCCGATTTTGGTAATATATTCATACCCTTCAGCACAAGTGGTGATGAGAGTATATTAACATTGTTATTCCGGGTGTAACATCAAGAAGGATTAATCTAAGACCCTATAAAGTATATCAAAGTCTGAGTCCATTTAGCTATGTGCATCTGTCCGTCCTCCTGTCTATCTGTTTGAAACATTTTCACGCCTAGAATAATCGTCCGATTGCAATAAAACTCGGTCACATTGTTTGTTCTTGTCGTAAGCTATTTCCTTTATATAATCAGCTATAGACCGATACCGGTGACAATCCAAAATTCTGAAAAAAATGAAACAAAATCTATCAATAGAATAGAGTTTTATATCCTTTAACGTCGTATACAAATTTCGTTGAAATCGCATCAATAGAGAAAATGTTATTGAGAATATATATTGAAAATTTTGAAACACCCCAAAATCAGTGTATCATATAAGTCGAAATTTTGAATTTTAATTTTAATTCATTATTGACTTTTCATTTATTATTTGTTTTAGCTCCCTTCCTGGAATATAGTTTAAGTACATTAAGCTCTTAACTACAGACCAATTCTATAGAAATTTAGCGCAACTGTCTTAAATATTACGATCAATATTAGCACCAATGTAAGACCCCGGAAAAAATGCTCTATTGAAATTTAGTTATTTAAGAAAATACGTATTAAGTACATACACACTCACTAATGTAACATTATATTTAAATTTACCTTGAGTACTGATCCGATTTTGATAATTTTTGCAATGAAATATTATGGAGAATTTTTTTTTGATAATTTGCTGATTTATAATTGACTATTTTACGAAAGTGTCTTCAATTAAATTTAGAGGTTGTCTCAGATACCTGTCTATATTTTTTTATATACTGAACCGATTTGCTGGTTTAAAATAGGAAACTTCTCAGGGCTATAACAAACACCACTTGTTGTGGTGGAGGGTATAAAAACGATTGGAATGACAGTGCATGGCGTTTACTTAATTATATAATAAGTATACGTATAGATAACAAGTACAGCCGAAAGGTATGCAATAAAATATTTTAATATTTTCAAGAAATAAATTCTTTCGTAAAATTTCGTAACGTAAAAAATCGAATAAAATAAAAATTTGTGTATTTTGCATTATAAAAGTATTGACCATTAAAATGACCTTCCAAAAACAACAAAAATAAAAAAAAACAAAAACAAAAAAAGAATTGTTAACAAACTTTTGCCAACAATTTTCTTTACTTTTTTTATTATTTCAACAACTTTAACACTTTTGTCGTTTCTTCCATGAACAAAACTCGCAATATTTTAAGCTTCTTTATGGAGATAACTTCCACAAAAAATGCATTAAAATATAGAAAAAAAAAGAAGAAAACTAAGGACCAAAACACACCATGTTGCAGAAAAGAGAAAAACTAGAAATATTTTTCTTCAAATGGTCAAAGTTTGTATTTAGAGTGGAAAAGTTTAGTCAACAAGCCAAAAGCATTAACGCAACAAAACAAAAAAAAAAACATGAAAAGGATGCAGAAAAAAGAACAGAATGGCCACCAACCAAATCACTTGAAAACAAAGAAAGAATAAAAGAAATAAAGAAAAGTAATAGAATAAAATATAAAGGCAACACATGGTTGTTTTGTGAGCCGTAAAAATGCAGTTTAGTTTGTTTTAGTTTCCGTTTTTTCTCTGTTTTTTTAGTTTCCTCCAGTTGGTTTTTATATCAAATGACTCGTTGCCGTTGTTTTTGTTTTTTTGTTTGTGTGTCCACTTTTTTATGGATTCCTCTCCAATGATGCACCTTTAGGAAAAATTCTTTTTTGTTTCCTCTTCAACCATCTTTCAACTTTTGCAGTGAAACGGTTATTTTTTTGTTTGTTTTCTGTTATAAAAAATTTTCTTTTAGCCAGTTTTTTCTTAAGAAATGCTAATAAAAAAATTGTTATAACAACATTAAAAGAAGCTGGCAAAAGATTGAGGTCTTTTAGCAACCAGTTAATATTGTTTTTATGAGAGAATGTGTATGTATGTGTGTATGTGTGTGTCTATGAGAGTGTTTAAGTTTTTCAATGTTTTCCCCGTCTACTTGTAATTTGTTGTGTTGTTTTAACTTCAAAATGAGAAAAGTTTTCTTTAATCGTATGTTATGGTCCATTCTTTGTTATTTCATTTAAGTTGTTACTTTTTTATGTTTTCTTCTTCTTCTTCTTCTTTGCGGGATAGAAAAAAATAACAATAGTATATAATAAAAATAAATGACATCAACCAAAACTTCAAATAGTTGTCAATTTCTATTGTTATTTTTATTTTTTTTTTTTTTGCAAAAAGAAGCATGAAATCCAATTTGTATTTTATGATAAAAGAGATATTTTAAATTCCTTGTATTCAGAAGGCATATAGGGGATAGAGTTAAGCGGCTCTTTTGTTGCGATATCGCCTTTTGACTTGAAATATCAAAATAAATTATATTTGACATAAAGGTATGGAAATAATTCTCTCGATGTTGAAACGTCAAAGTTGTCTAAATAGAATTTCACATGTTTGGAGTTAAGGTGTTCTTAGTCCGTGCTGTTCTTAATTAGGAGCAGAACGGACCACCATCTCTTCAAATTAAAAAACTCCACCGCTCTAAACATTTTAAATTTCATTAAGATATATTTAACGGCTCAAATGTTTCAGAATTATTCCCAAAAAAAAATCGATTCTGACTAAAAAAATTTTCTTAAATAAAAACACAAAATTTTAAAATTTTGAAAAATTTTTTTAAAGATTTACGATTTTAAAAATTTTAAATTTTAAATTTTTAGAAGTTAAAAATCTCAATTTTGAAAATTTTCTTTACAAATTCTAAATTTTTGGTTTTTTAAACCCTCCACCACCTCAATTGTTGAAAAGGATAAATTAATTTTTATCATTCCGTGTCAAACGCTGAGAAGGAAAAAAAATTAAAATTATTTTTTAAAAAGAAATGTTGTTCAAATTTTTTTCCCAAATTTATTGAAATTTCTGAAATCAATTTTTATTGAATTTTTCCATTATTTGAGAAATTTTCAATACAATTTTTCTCAAATTAACTAAAACTACAGTTTATGTATTTTTTTTTATATACAGATTTTAATTCTTTCAATTGAGAATTCATCTAAAAAAATTTCTAAAATTTCGTAAAACAGAAAATTATCCTTAAATAGGGAATTTTTCGAGAAATTGCATTAAATCGAGAATTTCATCAAATTCAAAAGTATTAAAACGAATTCCTAAAAAATTTTCTGAAAATTAAGAATTTTTTTAACTTCATCAAATTCTAAATAAAAAAACTTAAATCTAGATTTTAGCGATTTTTTACATCGATATCTCTTGTAAATTAAAAATTTATCGAAATTTCTGAAAATCAAAAATCTATAAATTTTACTTTAATTCAATTTTTAAAATGAACGCAAATTCAAAATTAATAAAAAAGGAAGCATGCTAAATTCGGCTATGCCGAATTTTCAATACCCTCCACCACAAATGCGTGTGACTTAAATATTAAGGTTTCGTACATATACGCGCACACAAACACTTACAAATCTATAACATACATAAAGTTTTTCTTAAATATAAAACAGAATCACTTAATAAGTCATAAAATCAGTTATATTTTTGCCCCTTAACTTTTCTTCTATTGAACCGATTTTTATAATATTTGGAATGATAATGAAGTCTGTATAGCTTAATATTATGCCAGAGCTCGGTTTTGCTTGTTTTGAAAAGGAAACTTCTCAGGACTATGACAAATTTTATTGCGCACTGTTAATTATTGGGGATGTGAGCATGCTAACATCAGAGAGACGGACGTAGCTAAAACGACTCAGATTTTGATTTAATGCAAGAATATAAACATAATATTATCTTAATTGGCTCCTTCTCAGCGTTTGATACGGAATGATAAAAATACATTTATCATTTTCACCAATTAAGGTGGTGGAGGGTTTAAAAAACCAAACATTTAGAATTTGTAAAGAAAATTTTCAAAATCGAGATTTTTAACTTCTAAAAATTTTAAATTTTTCAAACATTTCGATAAATAAAAAGTCGATAAAATTTAATGTCTAAATTGATAATTGAAAAGAATTTTGTAAAATCGTAATTTTAAAATTAAAAAAGGTATATGAAAATTGAAAAAAAAAATGTTTTGAAAATTTTGTAAAATTAAGATAAAAATTTTATTAAAAAATCTATAACATGAAGAAACAAAGTGAAAATAGGGTGTGTCATGTGAGTGTCAAATGTCGTTTTATGATTAATTTTCCAAAAATCTTAAATGGGTCCAAAAAAAGGAAGGAGCAAATTTCACATGATATTTCAAAGGATAAACAATATTCAAAACTCCCAGAAAATGTATCTTTATACAAACCTATTTACAATTGTCTCTCAATTTATTACATAACTTTTTTTTAACATTAATGAACCAAAATATTTTATTTCAGGATTTTATTTTGATATAATTTTTCTTCATTTATTAGAGAATAAAATTTTATTTATATTTTTTCTAATGTAATAAAATTAAAACACTTTAAAAACTCATTTTCACTAAGAGTTTCTTGTGGATTTTTCTCTTGTTCATTTCACTAAAAACACTTTTCAAGTTAATAAGAGAAACCAGAAAAAATGAGAAAAGAGAAAACAAAATTAAAAATCCTGAAGTATAAAAATGAAAGACAAACTACAGGACTAATAAAGTCGGCAGGATATACTTTAGTAAGCTAATCATTATTTTAAAACCAATATAGACGAGTATATATGTACGGATACAGATATCTTGATATAAATTTAGTACCACTACAGACATAAACGCATCCAGCAACCAACCAACAAGAACAAAAAAAAAAACATTAAAAGAAAAAGTGTCATATTTAAGTGGAAATACTGATGAGGGTGTCGGTCATAATGATAATGATGTCTTTGGTCAATATTATTACAGTTGAATAAATGTAACAAATATTTTGTAAATTATCCTGCCACATTCTCATCTTTATCACCAAGTCCTTTCTCATAAACTTATCATGAGAAATGCTCTCCCCACCTCCCCCCCATCCTTAGCAGCAGCAATAGCAACAGAGTGTGCAACAATATCTCCATTAAGCATCTTCTATTTTAGTTTATTTCTTTTTCTTTCCCCTCCACCACCAAAAGTGGTGAAGAGGTCATATTAACTTTGTCACTGCATGTGTAACGCTTAGAAGGAATCATTTCAGACCTCATATTTTTTGGTATTTAACAAAAACGTTTATATATTGTGTACGTGTGTGAATGTATGTGTGCGTGTGTATATGTGAAACATATCGTATTTACTTCACTCGGATTTGTGATGATGGGTATTGAAGATTCGTCTTAGCCGAATATTTCGTTTTCTTATTAAAATCCAAAACGAGCAACAGCATTAAGTCCGCAATAAGACCAGAGATGAGTAGAAAAAATGAATAAAAAAAAGAAGAAAAGAGACAAAAGCTTTAAATTAAATTACTTTTAATGATTAAACGCTGTTTTTTTTTCTTCTCTCAAAAGAATCTGAATTTTTTTCTATTTGAGTTTTTTATGTAAAGAATTTTGCCCTTTTCCTTGTATATATAGCGAGAAAAGGAAGCTACTTAAGGATTTCAATTTATGTTGCTTTTCCGAAAAAAATTCATGCGGGTGAAATTTGTATTTAAATGATTAAAAAAATATTTTGTTGTTGTTGTAGTTGTTGTTTCTGCTGAAAATTCTAACGTTGTCAAACGATATCGATTGCAGTGGAAAATTTCACATTATTTCTATTGTCTTTAATATCCATTATAACAGTTAAATTTACTTAAATTATATAACATAGAGACAAAGAGAATAATTGATAAAATTTGGTTAAGAATAAGTATTTGTGATTATCGATTATTTTAAAGTAAATTTTCGAAAATGTTTAAAATAATAAAATCAACATTGTTTAAGTATTGATTTAGCTTTATACATGTAAAAAAGGAGTAAATAAGTAGACGCTTAACTATCAGGGGAATCCTTAAAACTCAATAAACGCCGCCTGCTTTTCTTAAATATAAATCGAAATATTTAATGAGTTATATTTTTGACTAAAATTTTTTCTACTGAACCGATTTGATAATTTTGGCATGATAATGAGGTACATAGAACTGTATGTTTTGCCTAAATCTTATTCTTATTTACTTTTCAAAAATTTTTAAAAATTTATAAAAATCGAATTTTCTCGTAAACTAGAGACGCTAGAGCCAAACAAGTCTCAATCCAATTTTTGAAAGTGATTTTCAAAAATTTTGTAAAAATTTATAAAAATCTAATTTTCTCGTAAACTAGAGACGCTAGAGCAAATTGGGGCTCAATCTATAATCACTTTTTCAAAATTTTGTTAAATTTTATAAATATTGATTTTTCTCGTTAACTGGAGCCAATTGGGGCTCAATTCATAATTACTTTTTCAAAGTTTTTTAAAATTGTATAAAATTTGATTTTTCTCGCAAAGTAGAGCCGCTAGAGACAGTAAAGTGTTTTTCAGACATTTTTGACTCTACTGACTACACTTGTGTCCTACAAACGTCTCTAAAACACACTTGGTGTCTATAAATTGGCATTAGAGTGTGTTGCCTGCAACTTAAAATAATTTCACTAAAAATGCTGTAGGGATGTTATGAAGGGTATCTTGTTTCAGTTTTTATACTCTATTTTTTGTTGTATTTATAAAATCTTTTAAATAATGAAACTCATCACTGTTCTACTTACACACATATACACATACACATATTTCTTACAATAAACATTTTGTTTCCCATCTCAGATCTGCTCCTTTTTCAGTCTATTTTTTACGAATATTTTTCATTGTTTTTTCTAATGTTTCATTGTTCTCCAAGGAAAAAAAGTAAATCGCTCTTGGAATTATTTGTTTTTTATTTATTTTATTTTTTTAATTCTATTAAATTGAATTAAATTAAAAAGAGGGGTAAAGAAGACAATTCTAATGATTTTTAGTATGTGTTTGTTTGTTTTGTGTGTGTGTGTGTTTGTTTCTAACATCTTCCATTTAAAAATTTAACGTTATTTTTTTAACTAAATGATTCCAATTTTTATTCGTCTTATACTCTACACCACCGTAGGTGGTTGGAATATTATACGTTCGTGCTGATGTTTGAAACATGCAGAGGAAATGGTGTTATCCTTTATCTTTTAGTGTACCGTTCGACTCAGAATCATGAAATTTAGTACATAGTACTTTCACCTAAGGACGAAGCATGATGAAATTGGCCATGTTTGCTGCAATATTTCAGGTACCTCCCATACAAATGTTCCTTCTGGATATTTAAGGTCATAAAAGTGGGAAAATATAAATATCATACAATAATCCAAAACGATGTGCCAAAATATGTAAGATCCAAAACTTTTCATAGGTCCCATAAAACCCCCTTTCAAATACCTCTTAAGGGTATAAATTTTACATAACTTAAAAAAAACTCATTTGTAGCCATTTGTGATGTAGGGTACTATGTAGTCGGTCTGCAGCGACTGTAACATCCTTACTTGTTTTATTTGTATACCCTACACCACCGTAGGTGTTTGGGGCATTATGCGTTTGTGGTGATGTTCGTAACATAGAGAAAAAATTTACTTTAAATATACCGTCGACATAGAATCTCTTTCTAAGTCCATTTAACAATATCCGTCCGCCTGTTTGTCGGCTGGCTGTCTATGTAAATGTTGTGAACACTCTACAGGTCCCAATTTCCGAGATATTTTGATGAATAAATTTTGGCTTAAGGACGAAATTGGTCATATTCGGTCAATATTTTATGTAGCTTCCATACAAATGTCCTATTCCCATAGGTCCCATACCCCTTCCAAATATCGCTTTGAACGTATATAAATCTCATATATACGTTGGTATTGCAATAACAACTGTTCAAATTAAGAAAAATAAAAACTAAAATCGATGTTTTAGATTATCGAGGGTCGGTCCACCAGAAAAAATAATTTTCAAACGTAGAAATTTCACATAAATATTTGTACTGCAATAATACACTTAATCATAACTAATTATACGAGGATCGTTCATTAATAATTCATGGTTTATAACATAAATGTGATGTAGGGTATTACATAGTCGGGCTTGACCGACTCTAACATTTTTACATGTTTTTTTCGGATACATTATTGGTATAAAATATGGGGTGAGTTAAAAAAAAGGAAAACGAATAACAATGAATGTCAAGGATATTTTTGGCTGTTACTGTTGTTATTAGAATTATATTTATTTGTATGTATAAGTGTTCTATTCTCTCTGCTTTCTCTAAATGAAATATCTTACAATGACATAAAACAACTGTCAATAAATTACTAAAGATTTTAACTTAAAAATTGTTTTAGAAACAAAAAACACAAAATTTTAAATGGAGCAAAACTAAAAAGACAACAAAAAAAGAAAAGAAAAACAAGACTAAATATAATAAAATATAACACCAATGAAAAAATGGAGGGGGAAATTTGTTTAAAACGCTTTTCCCTCGACAATTTTTTTTAACTTTAATTTGTTAATGAAATTTAAAGAAGAAAATTTCTTTAGTTAAATTTTTGTCTGCAAATAAATCAAGAAATTTAATTTGTTTTATTAGAAAATATTTAACTCAAGACAAATGTCAGAGTATTAAAACTTTGGGAGAAATCTAAGGAATTTGTGGAACAACCACCCACTGTAGACATAAATAAAAATATAAATTAAAAGGACAAGTAGAGGAAGAATATTTTGTTTAAATTATTTTTAAATATAAAAAATAAAAAGGAATATTGTATTCGGATATAGCGAATTATAAATCCCATCACTAATGATTTTGATTTAATTAAGAGAATTTATAAACTAGAGATATGCGATATGAGTGCCTCCTGCCTCATCCTTCAAAAACTTTTAGCACTTATTATGTGTGTATTGTGTCATACATTATAGTGATTCTAACATTTATGACAAATTTATGCGTTTGATTGGGGGATTTATATCGAAGATAAAGGAAATTACGGACCGACACCCGTTTCGAGAATGGCATGTATGGGATCTCTGAAAAGTAATGGACTGACCTTAGTATAACTTGGCAAATCAATTTAGAATACAGTAAGATTTATTTGTTATTGAATATTGTTGAATTCCGTTCAACGTTGACATCGTTAAATCCATTCAGAAAGTGATTATGAGTCAAACGTTATACTTTAAAGTCGGTGTTACACCACTTTTTTCCATATTACAAACATAAGCACAAACGTGTTATGCCCCAACCGCAACAATTGCAGCAATCTAAAAAATTTAAGACAAAATTAAAGAATTTAAATCGCGAATCACAGCAATATTATTTTAACTATTTTAAATGTTAATTTAAATATGTACAATTTTTAAAATTAAAAAAAATCACAACTTCAATTATTTTTACACTGTTTTATTTTTCCTGTGTGATGAGACTTTTTAGTTTATTTCGTATTTAATTAACTTCAATATTTTTTGTTTTCATTACTTTTAGTCCTTTTAAGTCCTTTTTATAGAACACGATTTTTTTATTTTCAGCTTTAACTTAATAATATAAAATGCTAAAGAAAAGCCCGCGTAATTTTAATTAAATTATAATTAAAAATTTTCATTTCACTTTTTTTTGTAGCGAAAAGCTTTAACATTTTTTCCAGATTTGTGTCAATATACATTTTAATTCCATCTTTTGTTGTTGGTCCTTTAGAAACTCCTGGGCATCACCAGTCGAAAAATATTAATAAACAGCGAAATATTGTTGATGTTTTGACGGGATTTACTTGCCCCATGTCGATTTCTGTTGTGTTAAATTATTTGACATTGACTGTTTTCTTCTTTATTAATAATTTTTAATAAACGCAGCGATAATTTACATCATAATTAAAGTCATTTTGTCACCACCATCGTCGTCATCATCATTGACGACCATTATTAAATGTCTCATATTTTAAGTATTTTAATTTTCATATAATTTTGTTGTTTATTGATCATTTAAGGAGGTCAACCCTTAAGACCTGCAAAGAAATTTTCGGAATTTTAAATGTTAATTAAAGTTAAAGTCAAGAAATAAGTTAAATAAAATAGATTAAGATGTTTAATAATTTTAAATGGATTAAAATTTTAATAATCGAGAAAATGTTTCAAAGACAAACACATAACACGCGAAATGAGCTTTAGAAAAAAGTGTTCAAACGCTTTAATTTATGCAAAGAAACAGTAAAAGAGTTAGAACGAGAGAGAAAATTAAGATGTCTTTAAAGGATTATGGTGGAATTAAAGGAAATTTAATTTCAAATTTGGTCATTTTAAACTTAAGAGAACAAAATTAATAAAACTGAATCAAAAACTTAATCACACAAATGAGTTACACGAGGGTTGATTCATAATGTTTCAAGTCATTCATTAAATTTAATTTTTCTTCAAAAAAAAAAAAAAAAAATGAGATTTTCGATAAAAAATAAATTTTCACCAAAAATTTTAGATTTTGACTACAAATTGAAATTGCGGCCAAAATTTTATATTTTTGCTTAAAATTGAATTTTTCATTACAAAATTAAATTTTTTACTAAAAATAGAAAAAAATAAAATTTTAGTTTTCTCCAAAAGTCTTTTATAAAAATTTAGTTTAATAAAATTCTAATATAATTTTTTAGAATTAGAATTTCAAGATCAATTTAAAGTAAATCTGACTCGATATAAAACTGATAATACAGTTATAATAACCTCCATCATCACCAGTGTTAACTTTGTAGTTCCGTGTATAACGAAGAAAAGGAAACTCTAGGACCCCATAAAAGTTTGTATATCTGCATAGAATTAAAATCTGGAGTTGATTTTATCTATGATTTATCTGTCCACTTGTCTGGGATTTTAGGCCACACATTGTTTGTTTATTGTCTTTAAGAAGTTTCTTATTTTAATACCAGCTAAAATCAAAAAATAGAAAACTTTTTCCGGAATATTTGGTAAGAAACATACAATACTCCAAAGTAACGCTAATAAAATTAAAGGAAGTGAAATTAGATACAGAAATTGAAGTCCAGTTTAAAAAAAATCTGCTGCACCATGGATGCCGAAACATATGTTCTGGCAGATTTTTCAAAATGTTATGTTGCTGGTGCATCGAGGGAGTATTGAAGAAAAGTTTAGTATAAACGGCAAAATTTTGCAGAAAGTTCTTGGTGTTGCAAGCATTTTGGTGTTGAGGCAAAAGAAGTCAATCATTTGTTAAAACGGTTTCAAGAAATACTGAAATTTACATCAAGGAATGTTAACAAAGGCAGCTTCCATTCATAAGACTTCATAATCGGTCCACTTGGTAAACATGTCTTAGAGTAGCACAAGAACAATAATGTGGTATTTGTACCAAGAGAGACAAATTCTCCAAACTGCCCGCAACTAAGACCAGTTGAACTCTTGTTGAAAGAGAATTGATGAGTACAAAATAGGTGTCCAAAAGATTGATAGATTTTAAACAGAGATGGGCTACCTATTCGAATGAAGTGACAGAAGCCATTCCAATCATAAAACCTCATAATATGTTCACATAGTTTTAGCCTGAATTGGCAAACTGCTACTATGATAAACAAGTCATTGAATGGTACCGGAATAATAATGTGGTATTTGTAACAAGAGAGGTAAATCCTACTAACTGGCCGGAGATAAGGCCGGTGAAAAAGTTATTGTTATCTTTTAAAAATAAATTTGAAAAACATACAAAGGTGTCCAAAGATTGGTATAACAGGGATGGATAACCTGTTCGAGCAAAGTGACATAAAACAATATTAAAACGTTAATCGAAAGGGTTTCGAAAAAGGTTCAAAACTTCACCACTTCAATCAATATAAAAATCAATAAAACTGTTTCGTCTTTATTAACTCATATAAAATTAAGAATTTTTCGATCGCACTTCTTACTTTATTCTTTAACATTCAGAAAATCTGTTATTTAAAATAAATGAATTTTATGGTCTTTATGTATATAAATCCATATACTTACAATTTGTTTACTTGTAAAACCAAAATAAATCAAGTTCGTTCATTTGTTACATTTTCTAATCTTGATGATAAGTCTATTTTTGTCTTCCATCCTCCAGATGAGCTTCTCTTTGGTCATTGAAATTAATTAAAACATTTTAACATTTCTAACCTCAAGTTAACAGTTAATCCAAATTTATAGTCACAGACATGTGTTATTAAATAGTTTGTACAGATTTGCTATTTTAATTATCTATAATATAAACTGTCCTTCCTCGCATTTCCTTCCCATCCCCTGACCTCATCAGGCATAATGTCATGACTTGGTAATCATAGTAATTATGTAACATTCAATTTAACTTGAACTAATAGAAAAGAAGAAGAAGAAGAAAAGTAATAAAACCAAAAACATATTTCTACTAATTTAATTTTAGTAATAAGTAATTTTGTCATAAATACAAAACTTAACTCGAAACATTGTCAATTTCATAAAAATAACTCTAATACGAATTCATTCATTCATACATTCATACATATGTATGAATAAATGAATGTTATGTAATAAAATTAATTGGATTTACAATACAAATTGCGTAGATTGGTAATATAACTACATGTGTATGTTGCATGTGTGTGTATATGTGTTAACATGTATAGAGAATTACTTATTAACTGACAGTAAGACACATACAAACACTCTCCAGAATCATTTAACAAATCTATAATGACTCGAATTAAAGTTGTTATTATTTCGTTAGTTTTCTTCTTTTAGAAAATCAAATAAAATAAAATCATGTTTATCCATCCCCCACCACCACCACCACCACTACTATCACCACTATATCCCATCACCATTTCAAACTGTCTATCTTCTGGCATCCGTTTGCGTTTATTTTTATTGTAAATATTTACTAGAAAATGTGTCTATGAATGTTTCAATCTATTTCTATTTTCTTCAATTCATTTTTATCTTATTTTTCTATGTCTCTTTCTATTTCTCTTATTTGCTTACTTTTTAGGTTATTTTGATTATAATTAATACAAATTGTGGTCAAACTTGAACAAGTATCCGGTATTAACCGCACTTAATTCGCATGTTAATTGAAAAGTCCTTCAACTAAAAGTAAATGTTCATAGTTAAAGCTAACTTGATGTACAGTGGAGCAAAAGGTGAAAAAATCACTTAAACTTCAAAGATAAAAATTGCATTTCAGAATTTTTTTATAGAATCAGATTTATTTTTAATTTTCGTAAAGATGAAATTTGTAGCGAAAAATGTAATTCTCGATAAAAATTTCACTAAATTTTTTAAATAAAAACCGCAAGTAATTAGATGAAAACTTAATTAGGACGTTAAATTATATCACACTCATTTTCGTTTTTTTTTTGCATTTGTATTATGTCTGTGTTAAGAGCCGAATAACATCTTGTAGCGGTAAATAGTTTCTCTGACTTCATGTTCCTCTTAATTTATCAAAGAACTGTCATTGCTTTATTATCAGACGACGAGGTAGTTTGAGACTTTGTACTAGCGGAATCATATGAAAATCTTTAAAATAGGTTCTGATATAAAGAATTTGAATCATCTTAAATATTCTTTTCACCCAAAGAGTCCAACATTAAGCCCCTCTGGAGCGAGAAATTAATATTTTTGGTGAAAAATTATTTTTTTAGTGAAAAATTCACTTTTTGATAGAGAATTAAATTGTTAGTGAAAAATTAATTACTAGTGAAAAATTACCATTTATGTGAAAAGGAAAATTTTTGGTGGAAATTATACTATCGGTAAAGCTTGCAATGAATCACTAAACTTACTTCTGTTAACTCTTATACCAAATTTTCTAAATTCTATTTTGCATTATTTATGGTACCCAGTACGGTCTTCGTGCCATTTGAATTTAAATTCTTATACCAAATACCTAAAAAAAATGTTCCTGGATGTATTTTGGGACCGTTATGCTTTGCCTTCTCAATGATATTGCTTTTCTTACCACGTCAATAAATCAATAAATTCAGTTTTATTTCAATTTTTTTCAATAAATAAAAATTACCATTTTTCAATATTAAATCAATACAGAGCCATGTTGATGTAACATATGTTTTATATAAATATTTAACATATATTAATATTAAAATTACATTTACAAAAAAGTGTACATTTAAAATGTCGCTAGTTCACAGTTTTAATAAATCAATATTGTGCAATATTAATTTAACTATATCTACCGTCGTTTAATTTTTTAACAATTTAAATTTTATCTAAGAAAATAAAATCAACGTTAAAATCCGTTTTGTGAGACCACTGTTTTCCATTTTATTTCTATTTAGAATTTTTCTATTTCTATTATTACAGTAGTTATAAAACACACACATACTCACACATACGAATAAAATTTTATTGAATGATGACAACTTATTTAAAAAAAAAAACTAAAATCGACTGAACAAATATAAACAGTCTTCCTTTTTTCTCTTTTTCTTAACAATAAGCCAAAACTAAATAATTCTTATACACATACAAAAAACATACACATTTACACATTTACAATTTTCAATAATGTCGTTATTTATTGCTTATTTTTGTTGTTGTTGTTCGAATTTAGTTATTTAGTTGAAGAGACAAAAAGCATTTATAAATCCTTGATAAAAGTCAACAGCTGAAATAGCACAAATAGTGGAATCCCTTGTTTTAACTTGTTAAACAAACACATTGATGAATATACACACACATACACAACACACATATACTCTTACTATGACAAAAATTTTGCGCAATAAGAACTTTGTCCACCAACAGAAAGCAACAGCATACAGTGGTCAAATTATTGACTACGTTACCTTGTTTTTAAGAGATCTTAAATTATATAAAAAAAATTGTCACTTTAACACTGTGCAACTCAGGAACTGAAGACACAACACACACACATATTTAGTTCAATAAAGTTGTGTACTTTTCGATTCCTTTTAATATTATGTGTCACATTATGTGATTTTATATATGCTTGTATGTGTGAGAGTGTAAGTGTGTGTCCAAGTGTTTGTATCTGTATATATAGTTCTAATCCAATCAATTAATTTCAACTACTTTTACGTATGTTCAATAGACAAGATATATGAGTTTTCCATAACCCAATAAACATAAGATCAAGGTTAACGAAACAGAAGATAAAACACAATGTAAAATTAATATTGAAAAATGTTGAATTCAAAACATGTTGAATTTTTAGTTTTGAATATATTTAAATCAATATTCAATATAATTAAATTACGTACCGATCATACCCAATTTCAACGGACATCGGCCATGGACCAAAGCTCTTCATCCACATGGATGAATTTGTATACCCTTCACTAACACATGTGATACGTGGTGGCGTGTAATGCGAAAAGAATATTTATTATTACATCTCATCGAGATCGCAGTCGATTTAGCTATGTCGATCTGTCTGTCCGTCCGTCCGCCCGTCCGTCCGTCCAACTACAAGTGTCCGAATTTAATGAAATTTGGCCACATTATTTGCTGTTATTTTATCGTTATCTGAGATAATCCCAAAATTCTGAAAATTAACTTTTTTATTGTTTCAACAGAAAGTTAGTAGATTTAGACCTAATTTAACTGTTTAAAAAATTGTCAAAATAAAATCGGCAAGAAAAGTTTTAAGCTAAAATATGGAAAATGTTAATACAATCCAAATCCAGTGGGTTATATACGTCCATACCAACATGTGTTTGTTTGATATAATAAACCCAAAAATGAATTACTTGATTTAGCACCAATATAAAGCCCACACCCGGAATACGATTTTAAGCTCTTATTTATAGACCAATTGAAATTCTCCATATTGTTTTTAAGGATTTTAATATAAATATTAGTAATTTTACTAATATCGGTCCATATATTGCTTTAGCTCCCATAGAAGATACCTTCCCGAATATAACATTCTTAATTTCTTTAATTGGAATTTTTAATTGCGGAAATGGTTAAGTCGACTTGGGAAGTGATTTTGAGTCGAATGGTATACTCAAAAGTGATGGTATTGAAATTTTTTGCCTGTTACAAAAATTTGACCAAACGCATAATAGTATTAAGCATTTAATCCAAATCTGTGATGTCCTTAATATTTTGAACTTTTGAAACTGGATTTTGATACACTTCGTATCCAAATAAGTCATCACTTGAGATTTTTTATATTAACAGTATAAAATGGACTTAATTTATTGCTTTAATGAGGAAAATAACGAATATTTTGATCTTTAATGAATATTCTTTTTCAAAATTTTAATCGCTGTTAGCATTTCATTGAAAACCTCAAAAGGTTTGTAGTTTCTTCATAAGAGCTATAAACCGAACCTGTTATAATTTTAAAACGACTCAGAAACTGATTTTGAGACGATCGGCATAACTGAAAGTACATGTGTTTTGAAAACATTAAGACAAACGTATAATACAACAACAAATTTATATTAATGCCATTTTATATAAGCATTATTATATCAATATGTATTACAATGTAAAATTAACAATGTTTCATATTGAATTAACATTTTAAAATGTTACTTTTCATTTCTATTTCAAAATATATCTATTCATCTTTATCTATTCCTCTTGATTAATATTGGCTTTCTTATATGAAAAACCTTCGTTAACAATATCTGATATATAAACTATATTGTCTATATTAGTATTTATTGGGTTATTTAGAAGTGTTAGTGTAAGTATTAGAGTATGTGTTTTATTTTAGAATGTTTTAGTAAAAACATGAAACTAAACTTGTGTTATTTTCCCTTCAAACATGATGATTTTATTGACTGTAATGTTGAAAGTTAAAACGGTAATTATTCTAGTCTTGTTAACTTATAATTACCGCAATAACAACACAATCACAATCACTAGTAGTAATAGGAAAACTGACATCGACCATAACAACGATTATGTTAGGAATAATGAATAAAATGATATGAATCGATAATTTCTAATTTATAGAAATAAATTTAAGAAGAAATACTGACGAAGAATAAATTACTTAAAGGAAATTTTAATTATTAGTCATTGAGATAATTCAAGAGATTTACTGCAATGCAACCTCAATGCAGGATGTTAATTGTCACTCAGATCATAACACCATTTCATGTGTTAAACAAATTCAACTTTCCCGATTTCCACATCCTGTAATGGAAGGCATCTTTCTAACCCAGCGAAATGCAGAATGTCTGACATCGACTGTAAATATGACCTTCAGTCCATGGGGTTATTAAAACGCATCTACTTTATAACCAGGGATAACGTAATATAAAAATAATTGTTTACGAAGTTGATTACACATCATTTTGGACATGAAAATTCTGTCCACTTCAATTTATTTGAGACGAAATTCTTGAGTTTGTCAATTCCATTTCCGCATTCTCAAACTTCTCCCCCTAACCTGTAATCTTCTTCTTATCTATTTCGTAATCTGTATGAAACTCTTAAACTATTGTTAAAAAGTTTTTTGAGGTTATGCATTCTTATCATAAGCTTTTTCCAAAAACAATACGTCTTTGCGATTGAAAAATGTACACTGTAGAGGTTAAAAGCATGAAAGAAAAAAAACGTTATATAGATTCTTTAAATATTGAAGTATTTATTGCTTTGCCATCGTTCCAATAAATAAGAAGGATCGAAGAATTTTTTGTGCTAAGCCGATTTTTGATTAATGCGGAGAACGTTAAAAAGAAACAACTTAGCAAAGTTTTTGACCACATATAGAGGGCGTAGTTCGAGGCAACGACGCCCATACACATCACCTTATGAGATTGGTCTCAAACTGATATTTTTGGAAATAATTCTGAAACTTTTGAACTGTGAGAGATGTTTCACATGATAAAAGCTTAAATGTTTTTGAGGCCATTTGGAGAAGAAAATGCTTCTATCTGCTCAGTGGCGTAGTCGTTGACCCTGCAAATTGACTGCTTCGGCTATTTTCCATTCATTAAGTTAATGGGCTTTTGGAAACTTTTCTGCAAATAACCTATAAAATATATTTTTGTTTATTTTCAATATTGTGACATTAATTATAAATAATTATTTCATCGATAAAACACTTTTTTAAATAAATCTTAACGTATGTGCGTGTAAACTGAATCCGAATGAGTTTGGGACAAAGTACTGCCCATAAACTCTATCCAAAGTTAATTAATTAAAGAAAGCTATTTTATTAAATTCTAAAATCTTAATGCTGGATTCATCTTTAAATTATTTTTTTCCGCGGGAAGGTCCTTAAAATGACTGGTTGATCACTTCAGTGAGAAAGTTTTTACAATGTTTTATATGGATTAGAATTTTGGGTATTTCCGCATGGAAAATGGCACTACTTTTAATTCTCTGATTTATGGACAAGATTATATACATCATTTAGAAAACTCAAATATATATATCGTTATTCGTTGCAATTTTTTTTAAAGTTCAAATTTTATTTTTTTAGCTAAAATTCGAAATTTTAAATTCTACATAAATTAATTATTTCCAAACAAACCGATTTGGAAACACTGTGCATCACTTATAACCCGGGAGGTTATAAAAGTCATTACTTTCTTTAATTAATTGTTTGCTTCATTTCATTGTTGTGATTTATTTTAAAGTCATATCTTCACTTTTTTTAATTATTCTTAAAGAGCTTAAATAAAACTTTAATTTCGTCTCCACTTTGTGTAAATCCACAAATTGTGGCTAAGAATCCAATGAGATTCATAAATAAACAAATTAAACAATGTAAAATATTTATGTTAAATTAGGCAAAGATAAGTTTATAATACTTGAACAATACAACACAATACTCGAACGCAATGTAACAGACAGAAAAAAAGCTGATTACACTGACACAAACACCACAGACTTGCAGATTTTACAATGGACACATACAAACACCCACATGCAGTCTTGTATGTATAAGTAGTTGGACAAACAAACAAGTATTATGCATAAATACACAAAACCCTGCAAGATATTTCAAATTTTGCTGAGATACTTAATTCAGATTACACAAATATTTGATGACATAAAAATCGTCAAATAAAATTTATACTTAAAATTGTTCTTTGATTACTTATAATCATATTTTATCTGATATAAAATGTGATATAAAACAATTTTTAATACGATCAAATCAAATACATTTCGGTTCACAACCTTATTGATATATTATCATAGTGTGACTTTAGTCTTGTAATTTTAACTTTAAGAAATCTTTCTAAATAATGCATTTTACTTATTCTTTCCTCTGGTAGTGCTGCATAATGTTAAACATGACTGTTTCTTTATGGCTGCATGTATTTAACTTGCCATCACTGTAAGTTCAAGTGTAGGAGAGTTTTTCAAAAGTATCCTTGCGTGTATGCGAGTCTATATAGTATAAGTGTTTGTATATTGCGTTTATTTGAACAAATTTTAATCCCAGGATAACAACACTTTAACATTAAAAGACATTTAAAGCAAAGTGTCAACGTTAAACAAATGCGTGTTATGGTAAATGAAAACCTCTGATTCACCTATAAAAACCATAATTATAATTAATAATGATATATTTAAAATGCTAATATTTTAATAATTATCAAGAAATAGTCCATCGTCAGACATTATAACATGGATTCCAAGGAACTACTCTGGTTTTAAAGTCGGAGAATAATTAAAGTCAAATTTTGATGATAAATTCTTATTTGATTGATATTCGAAATAGGTCCTCTGTGATCGCCTTACCATATTTCAACAACATATATAAACAAAATAGGCTTCTGTATGTGACCCGATTTCTGAACTTTTGTATCCCAAGTCTTTATTTTGTATTCCAGGTCTTATTATATAACACTCAATGATAGAGTAAGTACTTCTTGAGTACTTAATGAATTCAATTTTTCACCTTCAAAATATTTCGACTGATCAAGTGTTTCGTTGATGTTGTGATGAAATCCTAACATGTTTAATTGTTTTTTTTTAATTGGTGCATATTGACTCTAACTTTATCAATCGCCGCACAATTGTCGAACTCTTTTTTCCAAAACTTTTTAACTGGTAGAGATATCTTAATGAAATATCACACAGTTAGAGCTGAATTAAAGGTTTACAAGTCTCTATCAGTCAAGGGCATAGTCAGTGATACTCGGAAATTTTTAAATGATACATTTTAACCCTTTTCGGACCACTACGCGATAACGTTGAGACAAAGGAATGAAATTTAGTAAAGTGCATATTTTAGTTAATTCAATAAAAAAATATAGTACAGTTTCCGAGGTTTATACCCCAATTTTCATGCACTTGTCAAGTCAAATTTTTTTGCATTGTCATTATTTCATCGGAACAAAGGAAAATAAAAGTTTCCAAAAATTCAGATCGTTTGTTTGTTTCGATTTATAGCAAAATAATTGCAACATGTTTAAACTCGGTTAAGACTCCAAAAATATGCATTTTCATTATATAAGAAAAAATCTATTGTGATCATCATCAATGTAAGTTTTATGTATGAGTGAATATATTCTACACCAGTATAAATTGTTGGGATGTTATGCTTTTTTGGAGATGTTTGCCGATTATATAATCACTTTCTGAGTCGATTCAACAACGTCTAACCATCCGGTCTATTGATGCAACCTTACTTACAGTGTAACATTGATTTGTTAGTAATTTTTGAACCGTTATAGACATCTAAGTGTCATGTTTATAACTGAGGTATTTTCGAGATGATTTAGAAGAAGGCAGTCACCAATCCCTGCATACTTAGCGAATGTTGAATTTTCAAAAATTCGCTTAAAAGTAAAAGTCGCCTTTAATAGTTTTTGCCTTTGATTTTTTAGTCTCTACGAGATAGCGGGCTTAATTAAAGTTCTTACAGTTTTCATATATATGTGTAAGACACCGTATGAAATTTTAAAGTGTATTGACAAGAGACAATGGTCTGTCCACAAGACACAAGTTTGCTCCATCTTAGAAAAAAATATATATTTTTTGTAGTATCAGATTAGCAAAGCTTGAATAATCTTTTAATTATTCCTAATATGCACTTACATCCGAAAATTATTTTTTTTGCCGGACGGTACTCACATCAGTGAGAACTTTCCGGGACATAAATAGAGCAACATGTCATTCGAAAAATGTTTATCAAAGAATAACGTTAAAAGTCCATTTAATAGAAAATCACTTTTAAATATAGATTTTCTCATGGTTTAAAATATGTTCACACAACCATAGTTTTAAGAAGATCAAGACATAATTTTTCATATGTCATATGTACAGCCAAGAGTCGGTCTGGATCGTCTATAATGTCTTTACTTATTTTTGATTTGATTTCATATTTAATATTTCATATTTTTTGTATAGAAATAATAAAATATTTCAATTCTCTTTCACTTCAAGTCAAATTCTTTTAAAACCTGTTTAAGGTTTTTATCTTAAAAAAAATAATACAAGTATTAAATTTAAACTATTCCATAGAGAAAATTATATAAATCCTTACACTCACACACAGACATTCAGCACAAAAACTTAAAATAAAATAAGAAATGAAAACAAAACAGAACAGAACAGAAAAACGAGGAAAAAGTTTGATTGTAAACAATTTATTGTTTGATTATGTTATAAAATCCTTGTAGTCTCTGTTGCATCTATAAACATTCAAATACATACACACATAAACACACGAACATAGCCACACAACCATTTTTCAATGTGTATGTAAATCTTTGTGTATCTTGAATTTAACTTGCTGCATATTTATAAACAAGTCCTTGTTGATGCTTATACACCAAATACTTATACACACACACATATATATCATACACTGCTATTTTAGTATATGCAATTGTATTTTATATTGTTGCTTGTAGTCCTTCTCCTTCATGTCATGTGCTGCTCTACAGTTTTGTTGTGAAAATGTCCTTGTAAATGTTGTTTTGTATTGTTTGTTTAAAAATTTTACAATATATACATGTACATATATGTACATAGTAATACAAAATGTGTATGATTGTGTGTATGTATTATAATCAGAGAATACATGTTGCTCTCATGTATGTATAGTACATTATCTGAAATTACATCCCAATGCGACAGATTATCAAAATGCAAAACATTTCATGATGGACATGATGGCATCACAATAAAGGAAATTAAATTTTCTTACATATACATCCACAAGTATTTCTATGTTTGTGTAAGTGCATTCAACAAACATATGAGTTTGCTTTAAAAGTGACATGATGTTATAATGCAAACTACACATTCATCTTTAATGTCCCCAAAAATATTAGTTGGTTTAAATGTTATAAACTTATGATTTTTTAAACCGATAATACAAATCAATTATGTTATTTTCTTTTAACGAGAAAACATCTGTTTGAGGAAGGAAAATAAAAAGGAAGACGAATTAATACTTTCACCATCGATCGAATCAAATGGTAGTCAGAAGTAGATGGATCTGGGCTTTAAAACTGATGACCCATCATTTTTAATACAGGTCTCCAGAGATGAACTTAACCAATTCCAAGAGTTAATAATACAAATCACTCTTCTGATTTGACCCGATACAGAGATCATTAATTTGACGTTACGGTTCTAAGTATGTTCTGAAGTAACTCGTACTCCAATAACCACGCTCTGAATCGCTCTGAAGACGAGCCTAAATTTCGCTTATTCCGAATAGCTTTTGATCGGTCTGGCAAAATGTATCCGATTGTTGTCATGGTGGAACATAATGGTTTCCTTTATTGTCGAATATTCTGGTGTTTATATTTTCAAAAAAATCACCTTCTCACATGACTTCAACAACAAGTATGAAGTTAGCATCATGTTACAGCTGGTAATAAAAAGGATCAAAAATCAAAGTGTTTTTAGAAAGTCAAAATATCTATCCTCTTTTATCCGAATAATTTTGATGGGCCTACTCCGGTTTTTATGTTCAAAAATGGACGATTTCAACATCTCATAATACAAAACACTCCAGATATCCTGATACTGGTGAATATTGAACATATATATTGGCCTCAATGATAGCGATGGTGGCAAGTATTACATCTTTTATAAGGGTTCAGTATTATTTCAGAAATACAAAATCATCATATGAAATATGAATGTTCTCAAATGCTTAAATTACTTATGTGTTTCTTTTTGCCACAATTAAAGCACAGCTTTGCCGTTAAGTGTTATTTAGTGAGACAAATTAGCGTCTATACTACCTACTTCCTCTTTTCCGCTTTCACTCTTTCTATTCAAAATTTAACATAATGAGACCGTTAACCTCTTAAACTGGTATAAATAAATACAAAATTGTGAACATTCTTCACTTCCAAAGACGTACAGCAGTTCCTATTTCCTCTGCTAATTTCGATATAATTTTTTATATCCAAAATTTAACAATAAGTAAATCGTTCTTTTGGATACCTTTTATCTGTTGTTTACAAATTCATTATTGCTCTATCTCGTTCCCGTTAATTGTTAATAGTTGTTAATAACTTTCAGGGCGAGTGTTTTTTATCCGCATTAATTCTAAAAGCTTGGTTAGCGGTCAGGACGAAAGAGTTCATACCTGCTATCATACAAAAAAGTGATAACACATTCCTGCATGTTACACTCTTTATAGAGTGTTGAGAGAAATCAGTAATCGTGTGGGTGTCCTTTACAGCTTTATTTGCAGTGTCACCTTTGTAGCTTTCTTAAAGGCTTATTCCAAATAGACTTAACAGTTAAGCCTATCGTCAATCATAATTCCCAGATAATTGATTGCAGTACTCGACTTGATAATCTTCTTGCCAACCTTCATCCTTTCTAAAACTCTCTCGTACTAATTAGTACTCTATTTTATGATAAGTTAGTTCCAATCCTACTAATCTCATTCATTACTTAATGATCCTTATTTTACCATTTTCATGACATTTACAACGATGAGTATAATTAATGCAATTGTATATTACGTTCCACAGAAATCGCTGAAAAATCTATCTATAATCGATAGATACATTGAAACATTGTATTTAGTCCAGTGCTACTCTGAAAACCTACGTTACATTTATTTAGAGAAAGTTAATCGTAAATTAAAGTCAACTCACAAAGTACTTTCCATATAAACCAACAAAGTGAAATCTAAAAATTTGTTAAATGATTAAATTTAACCTCAATCCAATTTTAAAATTCAACATAAAACCTGATCTCAAATCCTTTCATTACAAAAATAACAAACTAACACATACATACATACATACATACATACATACATACATACATACATACTTACATACATTCATACACACTTGTAAATATTTGTGTAAATATGAAGATAAAAATTAGTTAAATAATTTGTTTTTATATAAATTTCTTTAACAGTAAACTAACAAAAATTAGATCAAATTTCACAATTACTCTAATATATTGATCCTAGACCTAAAGAAAACTCACACATACAAAACTACATATATTATGTTTATACCCTACACCACCGTATATGATTGGGGTGTTATGTGTTTGTGAATGAGTTTGTAACGGGCAGAAAGTGTACCGTTCGACTCAGGATCGCTTTCTGATTCGATTTAACGATCCGAGCCCTCCATTATTTCATCCAGCCCAAATACAGTTTGTCCTACCGGAAAGAGGTTTAAAAAATCAAAAAAGTCCTGAATATAAAGTGATATTAATGAAATTTGGCTAAAGTAAGTCTAAAAACATTCGTAAATGGTGCGTAAAATAGTATGAGGATCGATCTATTAATTTTCATAGGTCCGTACAACTCTTCTTTAAGGGCTTAAACCTCGATGTATGTACAACAATCGGTCTATAAAAACTGTTGCTCTTGTCGTATTTCCCACCCCCCCCCCACCCACAAAAAAACAAAGTTAGCAAATATATTTATACGTGGGTCATTAATTAATTTTTGGTAGCTACAATTTGTAAGTAACAATGTGGTGTAGGGTATTAAAATAGTCGGACTAAAACGACTGTAACTTTTACTTGTTTTTATAAAAATTAATTATCCACTCAGATTAAAATCTAGGCGAAGGGTATAAAGAGTCTTATAAAAACAATCAAAATAATGAGAGAAAAAAAAACGTATAAAACACAAAACAAGACGTAAACAAATCTGTTTTTGACCTTAAGTAAAATTTTGGTAAAGGATTTTGTACATTTAACAAATTAAGTAAATGGTCTCATTTGTTCATCATATTTCTCATATCTCTCAAAATGAAACATTCCTATATTTATACTTTTCTCTCTCTCTTACACACAAATACACATGCATATACACGCATACATTTAAATATTCAAAAGCCACTACCACTTTGGCAACAAAATATATTTCTATAAATTTGTTTCATTCACAGACAGATTCTAAACAATTCAGGAAAATTCTATTAAAACTGATTATAATATTGTAAATTATATCCTTTAGACTTAAAATAAACAAACAAATTCATGCATACTTTAAGGCATGAATTGTGGTTATACTAACTCATGCTCATACTCATACACACTCACAACAAACACGCATTTATATTTTTGGTTTAAACATTTTCATACTCACACACACACACACACATAAATACAACATATAGATTTAAATACAGGATTTTAAATGTGTGTTTAGATATTCTTCTGGTAACTTATACTCATTTTATAAACTTAAGATATTTTATAAATAACTTTATGGTTTTTGTTTTTTTTCTAAACAAAAACATTTGCATACAACAACAAACACACACATACTTATACACTCTAATATTTCCTTAAACTCACACACATACACACGTTTAACAAAAATAAAGAGGGAATACGACACCTTGACAGTTTATCAAAAATTATTTCTTCCCTTCATTATTTTCATAAAATGTTTAAGACTTCAAAAAGGTTACACACGACCTTATTGTGGGCGGAATAAGTTTAAATGAACTTTAAGGAAAATATTTTTTAAAAATTTATTTTTTGAATTTCAACATAAATAAATCGTTAATTATGTGAAGAAAAGAATTAAATAATGCCAAATCATGTCTTCTCCATCCCCCTTAGCACCCCCCTTGCTCTAACCCAAAATTATGCAGACTATGTGATTCATTCATTTCCTGCAACAGTTTCAGAGATATGCGATATTAAAATTTTCGTTTTTAAAAGGATGCTTCTTTCCCGGGTCGTATCCACAATTTTGTTTGTTTGTAATACATTGCTATTTTAGCTTTATCTAAGTGTTCAACTTCAAAAAAATTGCTTTAGAAGTTTTAGAAATATGCGATATTAAAAGTTTCGTGTGTTAGGGAGATACCATTATACCACACCCCATCCAATTTTCGTAAGATTTCCTGTGTTTAAGTGTTTTGTTTGAAAGGGCGATACTAGTTCCTAATGGTCTATTCGAAAATTTTATAATGCGTACTGTTTTCCACTTCTCATTCAAATTTAATAATCCGTTTAGTCATAATCGTCGTTCAAGGTTTTTAGTTTTAGGAAGATGTCTCAGATATTTGCGTTTAACTTTTTCTACTGAACCGATTTTGAAGTTTAAAATAGGAAACTTCTTAGGAATTTGGGCCAAGTTCCATTGAGCCCAAAGAGAGGAGAGTTTGTATGAAGATCGACCCACTTTAGGGGGCAATAATAAACAACTTCGAGTTTTATTCATATCGGTTGATCAGTAAAACCGTGAAAATGTGTTCAACATAAAGTACAGAGGGACCTAAATGAATTGATTCAGATTTTGATGCTGTCTAATTATGTATAATATGGAAATAATTGTATATATACACAGTGGTATAGAAGAATCAACATCAACTGAGATCTTATTCAAGAAGGGAACTGTGGATTCACACAATTTTTATACTTCTGATTTAATTCTATAAATCTTATCCTTTCATAAAAATTTTATTTATTTCTAAAATTTCACGAAAAAGAACAAAGATTTTGTGGACCATTTGAGGTATCGTTTGTTTAATTTCTCATATTATGATGTTAAAGTGTAATTCACTATTTTTATTGTGCATTTCTGTTGGAACACCTTTAAGTAATTAGATAATTGGTTTTCACCCACACAACTAACATTACTTCAATCACACAAAAAGAGAGCAGCAGTCGCCTGTAGTGTACTCTTTTTGGAAAACAACTGATCTAGACTGACGTAAAAAATTGTCCTTCAATCTCATTCCCTCAATTTCTTCTCGTCTTAAAGTACACCAATCGACTCAAAATCACATACTGAGTCATTTAATCTTTTTTGATCAGTTTACATTGTGAACATTCTACAGTTCACAATTTTAGTACATATTCCTATTTTGGACCAAGGACTAAGCCTAACCCTATCCAATATTTAAGGTAACTCCCATACAAATGTCTTCCCGGAATGCGGTTTTAAGATTCTTAAACACAGAATTAATGAAATACAAATAAATTATATGTTCAGAGTCCATATTTTATACAAATATCAACCATAAAATAAATTCTATGAATATCGGTCCATAATATTTCATGCCTGCATCAAATATAGATAAAGTTTAAACAGAAAACTGCATTGAAATAAAATGATCTGATTAGATATGAGTATAGTCGTGAAAATATTCCCAACAGACGTCTTAAATATTTGAGTCGTCCATAATCGTGTATTAGGGTTGGACCATGCTTAGTTATGGCCTTATATTGTGTGAACTTTAGCGAAGTTCGCATATCTTTCGAATCTTTAAATCGATTTAAACGTGGTTGTTGCTCAGTGTAGGAAGAGGTTGAAATAGATTTCAATTTTGTAAATATTAAAGAAAAAAAAAAAAAAAACAAAATTAATTTATTCCAAAGATTTTATCGTATTTTCTATTTATTCAATTATCAAAATGATTCGAAAACTTTATAAAACTTCATTAAAATCTTTTCTTAATCTTAAAATTTAAAAGACAAAATAAATTTGTTTCACTAGAAAAAAACCAACAAGAAACCCAAATCTTAATTTTACCCTACAAATATTAACAACTACATACACATACACTTCTACATCCACATACATATGTAGATAAAATCACATATAAATCCCCAGAGAATACTTTTGAGTAATTGTTAATGTGTATGATTTTATTAATTTAATCCATTTTTAAAATACCCCTTTTTTGTGTAGTTGTTGCTGTTGCTGTTGTTGTTGGGTTTTTAAAACAAGTTCGAAAATGAATACGAATTTAAATATTCGAAACACGCAATAAACGAATCGTTGTGTAAATACTGCACGTTTGCCAATCAATATTATGTCAAAATGTAAAATGGTTTAAAACTCCACAATTATATATAGACGTGAGTGAGTGAGTGAGTGAGTTTGTGTATGTGTGTATATGTGATCAAGTATAAAATGTATATGTGCATACACTATCTTCTTATATAAGACAGTGTGACATATATGTTATATACATATATATGAAAGTATATAGGTATGTGTGTAATATTTTGTGTATATATACACTTATTTATAAATGTGTATGTCCGTCCTTAAAGACGACAAAGAACAGTTATTCATATAATCATTTGTAGACTGCAATGCTGCTGCTGTCAGTCTGTCAATATAATAAAAAGGATAATAATGCAATGCTACCAAAATTTACTATATTATCAATACCATATATAATATATCAGGAGTGGCAAAATATTTTTGCAAGGATTTGAGATCCTTACAACTTTAAATTTATATACTGAGAGAAGATAATAATCAATATACAGTTGGCATATGGATTCTGCTCAAAAAGAACTAAAAAGGCATCAAGCAAAATTCTAATATCCTGTTCAAAGGTGCAGAGCTATTCTGTGTGGAGTTCTGTATCGATGCAAACAAAAATTAGTCAGAAGGGACAAAGTTTGGACTACAAGACTGAAGAGCAAACACTTTGCATATACTGATTTCCACTAGCTTTTGATCGATATCAGAAGAACCGATGGTTCTTCGTATGAGGTCGAGTATTCTAGTCGTTTTACTTTCATATGAAATAAATCTTTTCTGTTCTGGACTCCAGTGATCGTGTGACACAATGACAATAGTTTACATAGACCAATTATCAGCTCCTTTGATTTGAATGGTTGGCCCAATCATAGATAAGACATTTTCATCCACTACCACAAGTAATGATGAAGGTAGATTAATTTTGTCATAATGCCAAGAGAATGTTGGCACGCTCACATCCATAACAACTGACATAGCTTAATGAAATTTGGCCCAACTTAATGTGATCGGTTTAGCAGAAAAAAGTTATTGACCGATATTTGATATAAGCTTCTGAAACTGAAAAAATGGAACAAAGATTCTGACTAAACGGATTATTTCATTTTCATGAAGTATGCCTTTAATGTGAAATGTGACGTACAATAAAAATTGTTTATAGGGCATGGAAGGGAAATATCTCCCTTATAAAAAATATCGCTGCACATAAATAGTGCTCAAAACAACATATTTTGCGGATACGGGAGAGTGGTATCCCCCTAACAAAAAAAAGTGTATATCGCTGCAAATGTTAAACTAATTTCTTGAAAATTTTGCATATAGAAAAACGTTATGGAGAGGACACAGGAGAGTAGTTCCGCCTTATAAACGAAATTTTAATGTCGCATATCTCTCCAACCGTTACAGGAAATTTTATAAAATTTGGGACGTGGACGAAATAAAATATTTAAACTACTTAATTTTAAGATATGGCACTAGGGAGTAGTATCACCTTACAAGCACTATAGTATTCTTACTTGTTTTGTGTAAATTTTAGTCTTACCAGGCCTCTCCTTTTTAATTGTTTCGAGATCTTAACATGTCAACAATCGATTACGTTCGGCAGCCATTTTCTTCATCAAACTTTGGTGTAAAAATATTTTTAATTACAAATTTGGACATTCAAGTTTCTTAACTTCTATATATATAAACATTCGCACGCCTGGAATAATTGCCCAAATTCAATATAATTCAGCCACTTTTTTTGTTATTGTTCTAAGTAACTTCCCTATTTAAAACCGGGTATATCTGGTCATCATCAAAAAGTAAGAGACCGATATCTGAGACAACTACAAAATTCCGAAAAATAAGTTGTGTAATTTTCTACAAAAGATAAATAGATATCGGCGGAAACATGCAAAATTTTGATATACCCCAAAATCGATGTATGATAAGGATCGGAATTTTAAGTTAATTTACTGAAATTTACATTATACATTTTTTGACGGAATAATAAACCCAAAGATGCAAGAATGTGCTGGGGTCATTATTAGACCTTTCCCTATATAACACCCCTTCCCGGAATATGGTTTATAGCTTATAAAACATTTAAATATGAACTAATTCTACTGAAATTTGACACAATTAATTAATATTTGACATATATGTTATTAGATTTATTAATGTCGGTTCATATCTTTATATAGCTCCCATATAAGGCCCCTTCGCGGAAAACAAATTTGAGCTTATAAAACACTTAAATAAAGACCGATTCCATTGGATTTCAGCGCGATAATTTTTCTTACTATCTTAATCTATATTATTAATATGAACGATCTCGGTCCATATTTTGCTGTAGCTCCCATATTGAGCCCCTTCTCGGAAAACAGTTTTAAAAACTAGTAAATATAGATCAATTCTATTAAAATTCAACGCAATTATTTTTCTAACTGTATTTAATATAAATTATTAATTTTGAAAATATCGTTTTATATGTTGCTATAGCACCCATTTAAGGTCCCTTGTTTGGCATTATAAAATTAGTTAATATTCTTTTGAAATTCAGTCTTCAATATATGTTATTAATCTGACGAATATCGATCCATATTTTGCTATAGCTTCCACATAATAGCCATTCCCGGAATACGGGTTGAGCTTATTAAACTATTATATGAATAAGCATTTTTAATCTATCTTTAGTGTATGAAACTAGTTTAACAATTCCACTTAGCGGAATTGAAATTCAGATAACTAAATTATTGTCTTCAATAAAGTGGCGGAGGGTATTTAATATTCGGCACAGTTGAATATAGCAATTTTTCTTCTTTATAATTACAAATTGTGTTTCAGCGGGATAAATTTTAAGATAACGTCATGTTAAATGTTAACTAAGTATTCATTAAATTTTATCCCGTAGCAATGTTAAATCTAAATGTTTTCTATTGATTTAAAATGGCAAAATATTATTTTTTCATATGTTTTCAAACAATATTAAAATAACATTTTTTATCTATAAAACAAACTGAATCAATGTAGTTTTGATTCTAAGAATTTATTTTCATAATTTAATTGAGGTGATTGGAAAAATCTTTTAATATATTTTAATTTTATTTCCTTTAAATCTTATAAAAAAAACTATATTTGGCCCGCGTAGTGTCAGCGAACTATCCTGTCACATATGATTATATACATATATGTACGTAGTAATGTGAGTATCTGTGTTATACAGTTTTACTTAATATACACAAACATACATTATATAATCTGACTTCATTATAAGAAATATTTTCATATTCGATAGACATTCAATTGTACAATTTACATTAATAAAAGAAATTATATCACTGTATTGATTAACACATATATGTATTTGTATAGGTGAATATATGTGTATTATTACTTTAAATTTAAACTGATTCGAAAAATTCAATATTTTCAACAAGAACTGTAAAAATAAAGTCGATAATATAATAACTAAATATGACCTTTAGCAGCTCGTACTATATAATCAAATATATTAAATTTTACTTCTTGTGCAGTAATTACATCATTTTTCCATTACAACTATAAACAACAATGTATAATTTAAGTCGTAATCTTTTGTCTATGATTAAAGTATCTTTGAGTTGATTTAAGAAATTGGGGGTTTCCAGTTAGTCAGGGAGGTAGTGGAAGGCTTTCCAAAGAAATTTCAGGCAAAAATATATGCTTCTTACACATGTATTTGGCAGACATGAATTCTGTGTGAATTTCATGTAGACGTTGGAATTTTTTGAAGGCAAACGGAGACATTAAAAATTTCAAACCCTATAAAACGTAAAAATTTTACTTTTTTCATTGAAATGTCTACCCTGTTCTGACAAAAGGCGTCCAACTTGTAGTACTTAACCGGCATTTATTAGTCAATAAAATGTGTCGGCACATTATCCGGATTTAAGTACAATTTTGATTTGGTAGCAATTAAAAAAATTAAAAAGTTCGGAATAAATATATCAGAAACTATAAAAGATATCTCACTATATTTTAGATATTTACAAACATTATCTATATACAGATAGGGGACTGCAATTTTTCAAATCAGCTTGGAAACATATCTTAGTATATTCAAGTTATAAAAAACACAGCTCCGTTTCTAACATAAAAAATTAATTAAGTCATTTTCGTATATCCTGTCCCATTTGGAACATTCTACATCGGCAGAAAGGAAATGCTTAGACTAAATAACGTGTGAGTCAAAACTTCCTATTCTGTAAATTTCAATTTATTTATTTTACTGATCTTGCCTCATGAAGCTAGGAGGTGTTACAATGGAAAAAATATGGTCTCGAGACTGATTGTTCTTGCAACTATTCAGATGTATTTGGTTGTTTTTTTTTAAACGAGAAAAATTTGCTATTGATTCAGCTGGATTAACAATCTTTAGGCGAGTGTGACTTGGGTCATTCCAAAGCCGTTGTTTAATTGTCGTGTGCACGCTCGAGTTTAGTCGAATACTCTGGTTGTTTTTCTTCTCATTTTAATCCATTATCATCGTTATAAGTTCCCTGAAATCGAATAACTCAATTTCAACAGATCATAATGCAGAAGACTCTTCTGATTCCACCAAACACACAAGCTTCACAAATTCAGTTCGCTTTTGCATATGACTTCATTTGAACATGAATACAATTTGATTTGAACATGAATAAAATGTAATATTATTTAAAACTAAGAATTTTTAGTCGAAATTGTGAATTTGGTTTATTTTATTATTTATTTATTTTTTATTTATTTATTTATTTATTTATTTATTTATTTATTTATTTATTTATTTTAACTTACTTATTTATTTATTTTTTATTTGTTTTCTTATTTTTAATTTATTTATTTATTTATTTATTTATTTATTTATTTATTTACTTTTTTTACTTTTTATTTTTTATTTATTTATTTACTTATTTATTAAATTATTTATTTAATCATTTATTTATTTTATTACTTATTATTTTATTTATAATTTATTTATTTTAATATTTTTTATTTATTAATTCATTTATTTATTTATTTAATTATTTATTTATTTATTTATTTATTTTATTATTTTATTATTTTTTATTTATTTATTTTATTTATTTATTTATTTTACTATTTATTTATTTTATTACTTTTTTATTTATTTATTTTATTATTTATTTTATTTATTATTTATTTATTTATTTTATTTATTTACTTATTTTATTATTTATTTATTTGCTTATTTAGTTAGATTTTTATTTCATTCATTAAATATTTATTTAGTTTTTTATTATTTTTAGTTATTAATTTATTTTTATTTATTTTTATTTATTTATTTCATTAATTAACAAAGTACCAAAAATTTCATTAATTTTATTAACAAATATGTTATTAACAAATTTGTCCTCAATATTCTCCATTTTATAAATATATCTTTTTAAGCATTTTTTTGTAATTTTAAATACACACACATCATAAAAAAATTTTAACTTGGCAACACTAAAAAAATCATAAAAAAAAACTTTTCTCTGCATTTCAAAAATTCTCTTTCAATCGAAAACAAATCGAATAAAATCTCTCAAAATTACGAGTACGATAAGAAATTATCTCTTCTACATATTTAGGTGCAGTTTAAATCCACCACAATGCTGGCAACGATCAGTTCGTGTTACAAACGTGCCTCATCAACATAGCAACACACGACATCGCAGTGAGATATTTTTTAAGCACTCGCTGAAACCACCACCACTACGAGGGAAGCAGTTAAAAACAAATCGTATTATTAAAAAACAGCTGATTCCAGTAAGAAGATTGATGTCGTCATCAAATGAAATTTTAGTACGCGTCATAAAACCGCATGAATATCAAACAGTATTGGATTTTTTACGGATTTACTATTATTTAGAGGAACCTCTTACAGTTGGCAGTGAACCAAAACATCAAGATAAAGAAGATGAGGAATTTAATATGTCCAACATACAACATGGCACCTGTGTAATGGCTGTTTTAAAAGATGATGCTAATTGTAAAGAGCAGATTGTAGGAGCTTGTATGGCAGGGCCTAAGGGGCCCGGAGAAGCAGAACATTTATTTGAAGAAGCGGCCTTATTAGGACCAACGAAATGGGGTCATATTTTACAATTTTTAGCTTGTGTAGAAAGAGATGCCAATATTTGTGGACGATTTAATGTGCAGAGGGTTCTGCATATTCATGTTATTGGAGTTAATAGCGAAATGAGAGGTCATAATATCGGTCGTCGTATGATAGAAAAAGTAATAAGTTTAGCAAAAGATTTAAAATATGAAATGATTTCAGTTGATTGCACCAGTTTTTACTCGGCCCAACTATTTGAACGCATGGGCTTTAAGTGTATTAATATCAGATACTATAAAGATTATGTTGACGAAACGGGAAAACAGGTATTTAAACCGGAACCACCACATGAATGTGTCAAAACTTTTGCTCTTAAAGTGTAAAAAATGAAAATATTTAAGAGAAATAAAAATTTTGAGTTTTTTTTTAATGAGTGAAATTAATTTTGGGGGAAAATAAAAATCAGTTGGTGTTGCTTTGAGGAACTTCTGTAAAGAAAAATATATAAAATTCGGGGAAGAAAAAATACCATTAAAATAGACTGAAATTTTGTGAAAAATAAACTTTTCCTGGAGAAATAAAATTCGTGTTCAGAAATAAAATTTTTGGTGAAAATTAAATTTAAGTTAAAATTAAAATTTTAAGAGAATTTAAAAAATGTACTCCTCTGGAATAAGTATTGTAATAAGGGTGACATCTTCAGACCATTAGAAACAATTTATATTCAATATGAGCCTTGCGACGTACCTGCTCCAAAATTTGGGATAATGGATCAATAAAGGATACATAACATATCATCAACATGTTATGTTATGCATGGATATCAGATTGATATAGAAATGTTTGATATAATACCGGGCAAACAGCTTGGGGCCAGTTGCATTTCCGTCCGACTTATATACGCCCGAGAGACTAGGACAGGACTTGAACTCTTTATAGATGAACCAAAAATTAGAATATTTCTTCGATTATCAGATGATAATGCAATCTTACAAGCGTAGATCCGATTAAGCTGTTAATAGTCTGGACTAGGGAGATATTGGTACATCTTTAAAAATTTAAATTTTAGTGAAAAATTGAATTTTTTAGTGAAAAATTTAAATTTTAGTAAAAATTAAATTTTTAGTGAAAAATTAAAATTTTTAGTTGAAAAAATAATTTTTAGTGAAAAAAATTAATTTTTAGTGAAAAATTAATTTTTAGTGAAAAATTAATTTTTAGTGAAAAATTAATTTTTAGTGAAAAATTAATTTTTAGTGAAAAAATTGAAATTTTTAGTGAAAAATTGAATTTTTAGTGAAAATTGAATTTTTTAGTGAATAATGAATTTTTAGTAAAAATTGAAGTTTTAGTGAAAAATTGAATTTTTTGAAATTGAATTTTTAGTGAAATTGATTTTATTGAAATTGATTTTAGGAAAAATTGAATTTTTAGTGAAAAATTGAATTTTTATTGAAATGAATTTTAGGAAAAATTGAATTTTTTAGTGAAAAATTGAATTTTTAGTGAAAATTGAATTTTATTGAAAAATTGAATTTTTAGTGAAAAATTGAATTTTTAGTGAAAATTTGAATTTTTAGTGAAAAATTGAATTTTTAGTGAAAAATTGAATTTTTAGTGAAAATTGAATTTTTTAGTGAAAAATTGATTTTTAGTGAAAATTGAATTTTTAGTGAAAAATTTGAATTTTTAGTGAAAAATTGAATTTTTTAGTGAAAAATTGAATTTTTTAGTGAAAAATGATTTTAGTGAAAAATGAATTTTTAGTGAATAAAATAATGTTTTATTATGAGTTATAGATTTGGATTGACGATCAAAAATTGAATTAGTGAAAAATTGTAATATTTTAGAAAATTAATTAGTGAAAAAACTGAATTTTTATAAAAAATTGAATTTTTGACATGAAATAATTAGTAGTAAAATAAAAGAACGAAAAATTTCAAATTTTTTCACTAGTGAATTAGTTTTTTGAAAATTGAATTTTTTAGAATATTTTTTAGGAGTGGTCTTTTCAGAATATTTCCAGTGAAAAATTAATAAAATTGAATTTTTTAGTGATGATTTAAATATATGTATTTTATAAAAATTAATTAATGATGTTAGTAAAAATTTTCTGATGTTTTCACATAAAATTAAGTCCATTTTTATATTTTTCTATATAAAATTGATTTATTAATAAAAGTGTGAAATAGTTTTTTTTTTTTTTTTGATGTTATTTTCACCTAAATTACAATAATGTTAAATTCAAGAAATTAAGTAGTAGAGTAGACAATACTTTATTTCAAATCTTTTCGCTCACTAGCCTTCAGGCTTAGTCTCTTTTGACAACCATTTGCTTCGTTCAATTCAGAATATCTTTTTAGGAGCGGTCTTCACTTCAGAACGGGTATTTCCATAAAAATATTAATAAACTTCATCTGCTCTCATTATCACTTGTGATGATTTATAATATGCACTATTAATATTATGCATTAAAAAATTTAAGCCTAAAACATTATTCCAGGATGAAGGATTAGAAAGTAATAACTGAATTTGGACCGATAAATGTCAAACCAGATTTATATATCAAAGACAGTTTAAATATATTTGTACTAAAGTTCAATAAAATTGGATCAAACTTAAATCCGAAGCCTTAAATTTTGAGGTTATCTCAGATATCGATCTATAACTTTTTTGTTAAGGACAATGGCAAATACTCGGGGTAAATTTTATTGAATACGAACAATTATTTGAGGCGTGAGAACACACAGACGGACATAGTTAAATCGACTGAGATTTTGATATGATGCAAGAATATATATACTTTATAGGGTCTTAGATATATCCTTCTTAGCGTTACACACGGAATGACAAAGTTATCACCACTTGTGATGTTGAAGGGTATAAAAAAAAACTTTTTATTTTTTGCAATTTACAAAACGGCTACAAACTCAGAATAAAAAGGACCTGCAGCAAAAAAAGCAAAAAATAAAAATAAAAAAAAATTGTAATAAAATAGCAACAGTTAAAATGAATTTAAAGTGGCTGAAAATACACAAATTAGAGGTAACAATATATAAAACAACTACAACTACAACAACAATAACAAAAATTATATAATTGTTCACATAAATTTTATAAAAATTCTTAACATTCAATATTAAATTGTTTTGAATGCAATAAAAATATGAAAAAAAAGAGAGAAAAATATATTAAATGCAGTAATTTTTAGGATAAAATATAACAAGCAATGGATATGTATACATATACATATCGACTTAAATATATATATGGTTTATGTGTATGTGTGTTACAAATGTTAATTTTACAGTAAAAACTTGAAAATATGAAAAATGTTGTGAAAAATAATAATTTTAACTGATAGAAAAATTGATACGTACAAGAAATCAAGGACGCAGATAATAAAATTTTCAGTTTTTTCATATCGGGTCAGATTTTAGGAAGCCAAGATAATACAATTTATTTGTACATCATATGAAATAACTGTAAATATATTAAATTTTATGTCTAAATATGTTTATCGGGAAGGAACTTCTTTTATTTGAAGAAAACTTACGATCAAACTACACCATCTAAGAAAACCCTTAAACGATGATGATAATGTCAAACTCAAGAATAATTTACCTTAACCCTCAATGAATGACACGGTAGTTCAGTAGACATCAGTGATATGAAAAAATGCAACTGGTTGTGAATTGCTCTTCTAAATTCAATAAAGAATCGCAATAAATAACAATTTAAGAAACGTCATTAGTCGAGCTGAGTTAGAAAAAGGGAGAAATATCAGTAACTACATGAAATCATGAATCAGTGCAGAAAGTTAACATTCTCTCACACAACAACACATTTCTCTATAAGTAAAATTGGTCTATATGAAATGAAGCCGAGAGAAAGGTTGAAAAGTGAATTTGTAGATCAGAAATGTTGCTTGAAATCTACAAAAATAAGTAATTTTTCATCCTCCGATTTGGTAAGTAACTGTCCTTGCTGTCGCTGATTGCCTCTATGTACATCAAACAGGTATTCGTTCTCAATGTTGGGCCCAAGACAAAGCTGGTAAACTACCGACGGTTACGAGCAGTGACGTTGGACAAGAAAAAGAACTTACAGCCAACTCATGTTCTGGCGTTGGAAAGGAGCTGTTAACGACTAAGTACTTAAAAACATTTGGTTTACTACCCATAACAGTATCCAAAGGGTATAATGTCAATAATATAATATTTGTTTCGCGAGACCCGAAGCTATAGAGTCTGGAGTAAAACAACAGTAATATATGTGCAGACCTCACAAGAGCTTCCCGCTATCTACCATCTGGGGACGGATCCGATGGGACTAAAATGAGGCAAAAAATTTAGAAAATATTTTTTTAAGTGAAATAAAATTGTTTATTATCTATTGAAATCAGATCAGGCGGTCACAAAAAATCTGTACCAAAGACAATTGATTCTTTTAAGGAGAACAATCGTCGAAATTTACCCAGAATATTTGACAAGAACTGAGGTCCATATTCCAATACATCTCTCAACTCATATTACAAGTTGGTCGAAAATTTCAGAGTTTTAGAAAATGGGTTGATTTATTCTTTACCTTAAAATCTGATCAGTTCTTTTGGTGTGGATTCCATATCCTATCAGGAAAAATGGGTACAAATTTTGATGTTAATAATTTATGAATAAAATAACAAATTCACTTTTTAATTTTATCTCAACAATGTAGTAATGCCTACAGTCGATCTATACAAGTCGGATGGGTAATGGTATCTTAACCTTCAAATATCATTATTATTTATTTTTGCTTTGACTACGAATGTTCTGTAGTATTCACTTCATCAAAATAGTCTGTCATTTAAGCGTCAATTCAGGGTTTATCCAACTGCATATTCATCATTAATTTTTTAGTGGGTTTGTTTGTATAATTTTTAACTATCAACAAAGTAATTAAAGTTAATTCCACAATGTTTATTACGAATCACACCTTAAAATCACGTCAATGTGTCCAACTGAATTTAATATTTCTTTCCATGACTTATTAAAAAACACAACTAGAATATAAGACTTTTCTGAAAAGAACGTTAAGATCACTTAAATTTCTCGTAACTGTTTTGATGAATATAATTGATTCCAATTAGCCGGGTCTGTAGAAAATGTAAGAACACCTGCGACCTCTTTCAATCTGTAAAACATTGATGTTGTTTTCGTTAGTGTGACAGAGCATCCAGCAATTCTCACTTAGTTTCAAGCTTGAACATCTCACGAACATTACTGATTGATATTTGAATTAAGATTTGAATTTATACACCACAAGGTTCAATAGATTCGAGAGCTGAACTCTAGACTCTCAACACGCATTGTGCATTTCAGTTAGTTCAACTTATACAAACTTATAAAAAAGTTATACATTTAAAAAATCAAGGAAACTTAATAGAACAGTCTTGATGTTACTCGTGACCGAAAAACGAGCAACCTCCACCCAGTCATGACCAATAATTGAATATCTCACGATCATCACGAAAATGTATTTAATTAAAGATCTGAAATTATATGCTCACAATTGATTCCAGGGCTAAACTTTTGACGCACAATACTCCCATGGCATGGTTGGTCAGTACTTCGTACCGATTTAAAAAAAAAAAAAAAAACAAGTGCGTTCTTAATCTGTGCTCTTCTTCTGTTCTATAGAATTTGGAAATTTGCCTCAATTATTCCATTAAATTTGAGACCTTGATAAATACAAAAATCGAGACCCAATTGTATGTTTTTTTTGTACACAAAAGTGTTTTTCATCATTATCAACACGAAAATTTCGTTACCTAAACGAAACAAAACAAGCAAAAAAATATTTATTGTGCGATAAATAATGCGGCAACCAATTTTTAAATTAAACAACAACCGACAGGAGGTGTTCACCAAAAAGCGAAACAAAAAAAGAACTGAAATAATAACAACAATAACAAAGTGAAAAAAAAACAGAAAAAAAACAAACAACAATAACGTAACGTTGTAATGAAATTAAAATAAAAACCAAAAACAACAACAAAAACAACACAAAAATAATAAAAATTGCACAACCCACAAAATTTTTTTAAAAAATAAGCCCAGTTAGTATAGCAAAAGTAATATGAATACAAGACTTTATTACAAACATAAACGGAATACAGGAAAACCTAACAACATACGAACATTTACTAACTTTTATATGTATGTGTGTGGGTTTATACCAAAAAGGATGCAAATATGCAGTTAGTTGGTTTTCCATTGCTTCGTTTCGTTCCGTTTATTGTCCTGAAAACCAGTTTGGTTTATTTTATTTTCAATGTTGTTGCTGCTGCTGCTGTAATTTTTGTTGTTGCTGTTTTGTTGTTGTGTATTTAATGGTTGCATTGTAGTTATTTTTGTCGACAATAAATCCATTGCAGTTACAGTGCATTCAAACACTGTTTCAAACACACATACATATATACAAACATATATCCGGTTATATACATACATATCAATAAATGTGAGTGTATTTGTTTGTGTTTTCTTATCTGTTTATTTTGGTTATGTTGGCGTAGTTTATTTGGTGTTACAAACTTTTTTTTCTTTTTCTTTCTTTTTATATTTTATTTTCGCTGGTTGCGGTAATTTTATTTATTGGTTTTCTTTTTCTATATTCTTTTTCTTATTTTTTTTTTTTTTTTTGATGGCACTGCAAATTAACCAACTTCCGCTGTATGGCAGCGTCAAAACAGTTTAAAAAACAGTCATCAGCATGACAATGTTATCATAAATGTGTTTGGAATGAATTTTTCGAAAATAGATTTAAGTACAAAATTTATATATATAATTTCCGCGAAATATGCTTATTGGTGGAATGACGTGATGTCCTTAAATGACTTAGCAAAAATAAGGTTCTGTAACCACTATATTAGGAACGATCCTCAAGAATGATCATGATTCTACAGATAATATTACGTCAACAACTTTCGAAAACATGTTTTATTATGATTTGGCATTCATTAGATGCCAAAGTAGAAGCTGTCGACTATACTTTAAAACTCACGTTAAAGGGAGATCAGATCAGCCTAAAAACTTTGATAATAAGGAATTGAAAAAATAACTCGACCAAGCATTTTTTAAATTCAAAAGGAACTTTAATTTAAAGCAAAAAGATTGGACTCCTTTTAGATTGAAGACGAGCACAAACAGTGATATATAAGCCTGAAGGTTTGTTTTAGTTTATGAACTGTTAAAATCGCATGAAACGACTATAGGAAACTTGTGCCGAAATAAATTAATTCAAAATAGGTGAGATCAATCCACCAAGAAAAGTGGATTAAGTATTTTGACTATATAGTCTATTCCCTGTCCATTCAAAAATTCATTACCAAATACGTTTCACTTCGGAACTGGTATCAGAAATTTACCATCAGCTTAAAATCTTTCCAAACACAAAAGTTTGGAAAGGAATTGGAAATGTATTCAAAGACCAAAAATTATTTATCTTTGGTAAACTTCCCACGTTTAACTGCAAGGAAATTGAATTCTTTATGAAATGAAGACGAGCACAATTTGCCTTATATAAGCCCGTTTAAACTAAACCCCAGGATAATTACTTTTTTGAATGAGAATTATATGTTTTATTATGAGCTGCTGGAATCGTGTGAAGCGACTATAGGATCTGTACTGAAGGAAATGGATTGATTGGAGTGATGAGAGTAATGAACATAGATCTAACATAATTGCAACGTTTCGCAGTGGTTTCGGAATTTTGATTAATAGCCGAGTTCCTTTATATTCTGACTTTCATTATTAGAATAGGTTTTACTTTAGAACAGAGCATTAGATTTTTCTTACTCAAAATTGGACCATTTCCTTTTTATCTCAAAATCGGATCATTTCTGTTTCATGAATAATGTATCATCGTCTGTCTGGACGTAACACTTTCACCACTTTAACTCTTCCATTATTACCTAATTATTGGAATAAAGTGCAGAATAATGGCCCAACTGTAAAATGGGCCAAATTGTTGACGTAATAACGAGCCTTTTAATGCTCTACTGAATCGAATGAATTTGTTCAAGATCACCAAGCCCCGTGGTGGATTATTTACATACAATGAATAATTGTAGAATCTCCATAACTGGAGATGCAACTTTCACATATGCTTACTGTGCTGACATTACTGAATCACGAAATAACTCCCCACAACGAACAAAACAATGTTTTTTATGGAACTAAAGGTGAGAGTATGAATAATGATTTCGCAGTTCCTACAGACTGACAATCGAGCATAATACTCCCAATTATAGAGATATATTTTTTTAAAAACTCACCAAATTCACAAGGTTAAAGTGTTTTGAATTCAATTTATCGTAAATGTCAAAATTAACATCGCGTATTATATTTAAAACCGATTTCAACAGCTCATAATACTAAACAACCTTTTGTTACCACCAAATGCTGAACATTATGTTGATTTCATGGATACATTGCTTCATCGTTGATTTAGAAGTTTGTAGCATTGAAGCATCACTTTCGACATCCAAAACTGCCTCTCTACGTTATTGGCTTTATTCATATGGGATCTAATATCCTGATATTTGACAGTTTGCATCGAGTAAAGCCTCTTATACATTATTTTCAAACTTGTTTGCCATTCTGTGTCGAAATCACCATTTTTCAATTATACAAATTATCGACTCAGTTGATATAATCACAGCCGAATCTTAGATTGCATTGAATCATTCTAATTCCTCATCATCAAAATTGTTTTGCTTATCATATCTCTTCCCTTCTTTGTGTTTTAGTTATCATTTTTCAATCACTCGATTTTTATAATTAAAGCTTAATCTCACAGAGCCTGGAAAGTGATTCCAACAGAGACCTGTTCCAAGTGCTATAAGTATAAGAGTATTGCAGTGGAAGGGAATAACTATGGAGTAAATGTAACAACTAGTTCACTTAAGTTGTAAACATGTCTTCCAAACCATATTTCACTTTAAAGAAATCCACTAAATATGAATGTAGAGTGCAAAAGCGATTCCTTAATGCTCGATCAAATGTCCTTAATTGTTTTATTTAATTTTGTTTTAAGCAAGGATGCCAATTAAATCGTTTATCTGTTGCAGGAAGAAGACTAACGTAAATAAAAAAAGAAACGGGCGGAAATAAAGTTATTTCACATTTTTTTTTAATTTGCACACACATTTACACATTTCATATACCACCATTAATACAACTGTTGAAATATACACACTGACATTTACACACACACAAATAATAATTATAAGCCTACTGGTATATGTAAATGTAATGTGAGTGTGTGTATGTTTGTATGTTTAAGGATTTAACGAATTTTTTGGTATGTGACAATGATCATTGCGGCCGTAAATATTACACTTTGCGGGTGGTCGCAAAACTGCGGGTGATTACCACTTTTTAACAGCCTTGATTTTATTTTATTATTTTTTTTTTTAAATTTTTTTCCCCAAATTCTTTGTTTCTTTATTTTTGTTGTTGCTTTGCTCCATTTTATTTACGCCAAAGTCATTAATTTCTTTCTTCTCTCTCTTTCTCTTCTATTATTTTTTTCATTTTCTGTGTAATTCAACAAAGTACAAAGAAAATAATTGAAACGCTGCAGCAATTGTTGGGTTAAATCCTGGGCTCCATCGTGCCATCTGCCCGTAGAATGGATTAAATTGTTGCAATTGTGCAGGTCTATAAAATGAAATGAAATGAATAATACAAAATGTTGCTTGCTACCAATAGATGGTTTTTTTCCTTTTTTTCCTCTTTCTTTTTTCATTTTAATAGTGAAAAGAGAAAGAGACACCGAATGAATGTAAGAATGCATGAATGAGTGAATGAATGAATGAACAAACGAACGGAAGAATGAATGGGCTCCAAATAATACTCGATTACATGAATTAACGAAAATTGAAAATAAATTTGTGTTGGCGACAATTTTTTTACGATTTCTTTTTTCGGTTGGCTCAATTTTTCGTTAAACTTAAAATGAAAAGAAATTAAATAATAAGCGAAAGAAAAAAACCAGAAAAAAATAAAATGAATGGAAGAAAATATTTATTATTAATCCACCAGCATTAACCCGGTGCGAATTGCTGCACAAAAATTCTCCTCAATCTTAGATCTCAAAATAAATTTCACAAATCACGACGTGTATTAAAATTGATTGGTGATTATAGTTCTTTAGATATTCGATAATCAATATTTGATTTGTATGGGGGAAACGGCCTTCCCTTGGTCCTATCTATTGTACATTTTGTCTTGTAAAACAGATCGTTGAGAAAATCATTGTGACAAAATTTCCACTTAAATAATTCTTTAGATATTCGATGACCAATTTTTGCTTTATATGGGGGGTACCTCCCCCTGGTCCTATCCGTCCTACATTTTTTCCAGTAAAACAGTTCTTTGAGATAGTAGTTGGGACAAAATTTGAAAAATCTCGCTGTTATAAATCTTAAATATTCGATGATCAATATTTGCTTTATATGGGGGGTACCTCTCCTCCAGGTCCTATCGGATTTTCTATATTCCATACATATATACACACATACTTACATACACACATCGTATTTTATATATAAAGATAGATATAGAGTTATCCTTGATTACGTTTTCTTCTCTTAATTTATTTGAAATAATAACAGTGTTTGGGAAAGAATAAATCCACTATACTGAATATAGTGAAAGTATACAAAATGATTGGGTATACAAGTTAATAATATCGATTTTATTGCTTGAGAAATCAAAATTTTGTCCATCATTAGCCACCATATTTTCCCATATTCTGTTAATATATGAAATCCAAACAAAAGTGTCATCTTTTAAGGTTAAGAAAGGATCAACCCTATTCTGAAACCCTGTTCTACAGTGAAACCTATTGCTGTTATGGTTTTTCGAATCGATTTAAACAAATGTAGCCAGAAAGTACAGGATCTTGTCTATAGGGCAGGTGTGCGATAACTTCTCATTTACTTTTTCGAAATAGTTTTGAACTGTTTTGCGTAAGTTTTTTAGGAAAGATAAAGTTTCATTAACTTTCGAATATTCTAATCGATTTTTTCGGTGTTTTCTCTCTTCAAACGAATCCAACCGAGTTTGAACCAACCTTTATATTAAGCACTGGCTCCAGATCATAATTCTATAAAAGGTAAATAGCATTCAATTGCATTTTGTAAACCCGTTAAGAGGTACTCAATCTTTAGCTCAATAGCACCGTCTATAGATCATCTATGAATCTTTTAATACTACCTTATGTGCTATGAATACAATCAGCCAATCAAAAGTTCCACAACTTTGTTTCTGTCCCATTAATCAATATAGCGATTTGCAAAAAAATGCATCCATTATAGAACTTCTCTACAAAATGCTTCTTTATTGATCATGTCTCCTGGTGTAAGCTACTATAGAGTATATCCTGACCGTTTTCAACTTTCTTCCTGCGTCATGATGAATTTCTGTTTGCCAGTGATAATGTCACATGGGAGTAAGACTGTAAGAATATGGTATCCCGCAGAGTGTTGTTAGCAGGTTTCCTGCATATTATTTTATGAATTTTTATTTTATTTTTTGGTCTGGCAGAAAAAAAACTTAAGCATAATACTGCATTGAGTCTAGTGCATTTCAATAAAAATGTTCTCAGTGCATACACTCACTCACACACATACACACAGAAAATTCTTAAAATTTACAGTTGGTTGAATTAGTTGGCGTACCACGCCGTAACTGACTGGCTGATTGGGTGGATGGTTTGACTGTTGAACAAGGCTATACAACATATTCGACTTCTGTCAGAGATTTATGGCATTTGTAGTACACTTGGCATTAGTTTGCCATTTTTCTATGTGCTTGTATTCCTTTTTTTCCGTTATTTTTTTCTTTTTACTTCTTTTTGCATTGAACTTATTGCTTGAAGAAAAAAATTTAAGGTGGCAACATTATGTATGCGCACGTTTCAGCCACTGCATTCCTTTGGCAATTTTAATAATGACACCAACAACAGCTAAAGGTTTATGTTGGAAAGAGGGCAATTGCAATAGCGAGAATTTAATTTTAATTTAAAATTTAAGTTTTTCTAGCTGCTTGTGATAAATGCGGAAATGTGGGTGCATTTATTAGTTGTAGCTATACACTGTGGCATATTCCTTTAAACACATTAATTTTTTCCCTCTGTTTTTGTCTTGTCTTTGTTGTCTTCATTCAAAAGTAAAGTTGAAGTTTTTGGAAGAAGAGGAAAATTAACGGTACTTTTTTAAAATAAACAGGATTTTTCGTTGTCATGTAGTTTTTCTTTTTCATGCATTTAAATATTTTTGGTGAATATTTTTATAAACGCAGACGTGAAAACTAGTTAAATAATATTTTTGGGCAATATTTTTTGCAGTTGGCAAGTCTAAAATTTGTTCCAACATAAATGAGTAGAACAATTAATAACGAATTTCTGGATTATGATCTTCTCTCTTTTATGGATGACGAAATCCAGCATTTTAATGCTGCGACTCATGTTTCAAGCAGTCTATATCATGCCTTAATGGCATAGCATACCTCTGTTGGATTAGCTGGCTTGCATTCCGGATTTAGTTCAAAAGCTGTAAAAAATTTTCAAAAAAGTTTGTGGTTTGTGTAAGAAGGGAGGAAAATCCTCCAAACTGTTTGAAACAAAGGCCAGTGAAGAGATATAAAAGAGGTGTTCACAAGTGTAGTAGATTTTAAACGAGTTCGAGCAAAAAAGACAAGACAAAGGTTCAAAATTTCATCACTAGTGATTAAAACTTTAAAAATATTTTTTTTTTTTGTAAATTGCAATAATAATTTCATTTGAATACAAAAATTAAACCTGTAATTTTAATTGTTTTTTGTTTATTAACATATATGTATGTTAGAATTTTACGATCTCACATCTAAATACGCTTTACAGTGGCCTTTTCCCATCGTTGCAGGACAGGCAGTCAGGAAGTGATTCCGAGTCATTACAAACATCTTCAGAAACACGTGTGGCGTTAAAGGTTATAATGATGTAGTTGACGTAGTGGAAACGGAAATTGTCTTTTTACAGCATTTGATATGATGAAACGAAATGTTGATGATATTGAAAATAATTATTAGTATTTGTCCATAATTTTCCTCATTTGACCAGATAAACAACGTTTTTTAACATTCTCTATGATTTATATCGAATCCAAATTTTATGGGAAATCAACATAAATGTTGATCGTTTAAATTTTTATGTTATTGTCTTCTTTTTTTGTGGATAAACTCTTTGTTCTTTTATGGCATATAATTTCGCTTGTTGACGTTTATATGAGAAGATATAATACAAACCATAAATTGATGTTGTTAAGTGTTGTAATTGCTATTGTTTTCTTCAAGCATTTTAACTACTATAACCATATAACTACTATAACCCCGTTTATTCTCTCAGTTTAATTATCATTTTTTATATAGCCAAATAAAAACATCTATTTATTGGATGTAAGGGTGGAATTGGGAGTCATATTTTAACAAATAAATGTAATAACAGATATATAATCACCAAAAAGGGTTATTTGTTTACCAGAAATTTAAAAATATCTTTTGCTACAAAAAAATAACAACTACAAGTTATTTAAATCAGATATATAAAAAATATTACTTTTATTTTACATTACGACAACTTAATTTAAATTACATAATCATACAAACAAAGATACAAGACAGATTTGTTCAGGAAATACTTTTTGTACGCCAAATGTCCACATCAGTCTGCAAACATTTTCGGAAATCATAATCCGTTAAACCCAAAGAAAATAATGGGTTATTGGCCTTAAAAAAGTGCAAACCACGACCAATTTTAATTATATAACCATTGCTTAATCTAGAAAACAGATTTTAATACTGATTTAAACACCTAATATCCAATAAAAAAAATCCAATAAAACTTACACAATTTTACGATCGTGTAGGGAATTTTCAAATTTAACAATCATTGTTACACCCCTTTTGGCCAAATCGCCCTTTATTTGTTGCAGTGTACTTTGTTGATTATTAGAATTTTTAGGATCTGGTTTAGTAATTAAACTTATAAATTTTAAATTTGGACTCTGTTTAACCAATAACTCAAAGAAAGTTACTAAATTTTGAAACTGAAAAAAAAAATATTATTAAATAAATAAAATAATAAATTAAAAAATAATGTTTTTGTAAAGTTAAAGATATAAATAATTATGGGAATAAAAATAGTATATATGGAAAGAGATCGAACAATTCTTATGAAACGTTTTCTATTAAAATTTTGAACCCAATTATGTTTTTTTTATTAAGTTACTTTGTTGTAACAACAAGCTGTTGTTGGCGTTTCGTTCCTGGGAAAAACTTCAAGTCCATACAGCTGCTGTTGACAATCTTTGGCCGGTTTGAAGTCAAATTGTTCCGGAACGAAAATCCAATTGTTGAGGGAACGAATCATCTTGATAAAATATGTCAGTATTTATGTTAAATATCAAAACCAGAAAAAGTGCGTAGAAAAATTATTTAATTTTAAAACCCCACTCGGTCGAGCAAAAAGTTATCCAAGCATTCAAAGACCAGCTACAGGATAACTTGTCTATTGTTTAAATCTAATGCAGGTTTAAGTATATACAAGGCTCAAGAAGTTAGAAGACAAAAAGAGAGCAAGAAAATTTAAGATAATTTTTCTAAAAATGTTATGGCAGAATTCTCGAGAGGAAGCAGAATACAGATGGGGCAAAAGAAGACAATCATTTGTATCAACCGAAATTTACATCACGGAATGTTTACAAAAAAGCTGCTTCCATTCATAAGACGTCATAATTGGTCCACTTATTTTTGGCGTGACTTGGCATCATGTCACTGCGGTCAACAAGCCATTAAGTTGTACAAGAATAATAAAGTTGTATTTGTACCTCGTAAGTGTCCACAGCTTAGGCCAGTGAAGAGACATTGAGCTCTTTTTAAATGTGAATTGCAAATCAAAAAGGTGCCCAAATGTGTCGTACATTTGAAAAAGAGATGGACAAGCAGAGCAAATCCTTAATGGATTATAATTTATTAAAAGCGGCGACATGTCCTTTTTTCAGTAACATAATTTATTTTTCATAAAAATTTAAGTTTTCAAAAAAAATATATTTTTTTTATTAAAATCTAATTTAAACTAAAAATTTCATTTTTAACTTAAATTTCATTTTTCACTAATAAAATAATTTTTTGCTAAAAAAATTTCTTTTTTTACTAAATTTTTTCACTAAAAAATTTTTATTCTTCACCAAAAATTTAATTTTTTATTGATAATTTCATATTAAACTAAAAAAATATTTGAACGTTTTCTTCATTAAAAATTTGTATTTTTTAGATAAAAATCATTTTATACTAAAAATTCTATCTTTTATTAAGAATTTCATGTTCCATAAGAGATTACGTATATATATTCTTACATCAAATCAAAATCTGAATCCATTTATGCATGTCTGTCTTTTTGTTAACTTTCTCAAGGTCACAATAATTTAATAAACTTGAGTATTTGAGCTTTAGTTTTTGTACTTAGCAGCTTATTCAGAGACAAAGAAGTTATAGACAGATATCTGAGACAACAAAACAAGTTAAATTTAACTATAATTAATAGTGAAATTTATCTCATTACTGTTTAAGAATCATCCAAAATCGGATAAGAAGAAGAAGTTATAATCACATATATTTTTCGAAATTAATTATATATCTATAAACGGCTGGGCGAAATTTTGATGAAATTTTCACAGAACAATCCCAAAATACCCGAAAGTATAAGGCTTAAGAAATTTCGAGCGGACCAGGGGTGAAGTACTACATTGACTATCGAATATCAAAAAAACTATAACAGCGAAAGTTCTCAAGTTTGGGTCCCAACATTTTTTCCAAAGGAATTTGTTTTACTGGATAAAACGTACGACAGATAAAATCCGGGGGAGGAGTATCGCCCACTCAAAGCAACATTTTTTTGGCAAAACGAAGTTTGCCGGTTCTGCTAGTATGTACTGTGTAACTGTGTACTGTTATTAGTGCATATGTGTGTAAGGTAAATAGAGTATATTTTTGCTATTTTAATGTTTGGGAACTTTATAAATTAAACATATGTAATGGATATTGATCCAATATAACCGATTTTACATTCTTAATTGTTATTTTTAAACTGAAGTATAGTTAACTAAATGATCGATTATATGATTTTTAAGTTTTATTTTTTCGATTTGAACTAACTTTTAAATTTAATTTTAGCGAACCCACTTCAAACATATGCGTTCCTTTTAAAAAGTAGTAAAAGTCTGAACATCCTTTCCAAATTTCATGAAACGTTGTTTTGTTACATATGGGGGAGATGACTTATCTAAATAATGTTGTAGATAAATGCTTACATAGCAAATGTTTTTGGCTCATCGAACACAAATTTTTATCTGTTCACCTTATTATGGTTCTTAAATATATATAAAATTACAATGCATTAAAAAAAATACTTTTCTTTGCGATTTAAATTAATTACTGATAAGCGGGAACCAACATAATAACCTATTCGACTCTATTTAAATAACCAGTTTTTGATTTGTTTAAAACATACCTGATATCTTTCCACAAGATAAGGTTCTTCAATTAATACTTCCTTAACCTCTGGTGTTATATATTTTCCAAATAATGTCTTATAACTATAACCAGTACCATCTTCATCAATAGGAATGTGACTAACTATGTCTCCTTGAGATACATGCCTTTGGACACGTTGTTTTATTTGTTCGGCCCTATCAATGTATTCCTTTATACGTTCATAGAAAACTTTTTTCTTGGACACATTTGTTTCGTCTATTAAGAAAAATTTAAGACAACAAGAAAATATTTTAATTTTAGAATTTAATACAGACAAACAAAAACATTATAAGATTAATAGTAGAAATTAAGATAGAAGTAAAGGAAGAATACCATTTACTAAAGTCATTAGCATTTCTATGCCCTCCTGATAATTATTTTGTGCTTCTAATATCCGACCTTCTTGGTCACATTGTACCGCCTTCATTAAGATTTCTTTTGCATTCATTTTCAAATTATTTTAATTAATTTTATTTTAAATCTCAAATAATCAAAAAATTTTAAAGAATTTTAATCACATAAACACTTTTTGCACCAACAAATTGCGTCGTCAATACAACAATTTAGCGATTCCCTTCATTAAACTAATAATTTTTTTGTTTTTGTATTTGCAACACACAAAATTTTGTTTGATTTTTCTATAATTTTATAAATAAATAATTAAATAAATAGAATTTGTTATTTTAATATAGAAAATTTACAAAAAAAAAATTATATCTTTTACTTATTTCAGTCACTTTCTATCTTTGACAACCTTTGTTTTACTTGTTGTTTTTTATTTATAAAAACAAAATGCCAAAACAAAACAGAGAAAATATAGAATATAAAAGGGAATAGCAACTCTCTTCAAAAAGCAAGCAACGAGAAAACTCTTTGTTTAGTTTCTGTAAACATTTCTGCAGAAATAATTTATTTGAATACGAAGAGTCGACTTTCTAGTTATGCTCTTTAGGCAAAAACGTGTAGTAAAATAAACAGAGTAAGAGAAAACAACAGAGCAACAAATTTTAAACAGCTGTTTAATTTTGTGAATGAAAAATGAAAAAACAGGGATGTTAAACAGTAATCGTATTCGAAAAGCATTTAAGAAAAGCGTAAATGGTGTCTTACAAAACTATTTATATTTATATTTATATTTATATTTATATTTATATTTATATTTATATTTATATTTATATTTATATTTATATTTATATTTATATTTATATGATCGATTTAGGGAGTATAAATTTTGTATATCATTTGTAATACACAACTTTAGATAATACTTTTGAAGGTACATAAATTTGAATATAGTAGATGATATTTACCAAGTCTTAAAAACTATAGACGAAGTTCCCCACTTTCATTTGCGTCATGTATTTGTACACACCGTCACCAATTGTGGTGGGGGTATTATGCGTTTTTGAATTTTTCACTAAAAATTGAATTTTTCACAAAAAATTGAATTTTTCACAAAAAATTGAATTTTTCACAAAAAATTGAATTTTTCACTAAAAATTGAATTTTTCACAAAAAATTGAATTTTTCACTAAAAATTGAATTTTTCACAAAAAATTGAATTTTTCACTAAAAATTGAATTTTTCACAAAAAATTGAATTTTTCAAAAAAATTGAATTTTTCACTAAAAATTGAATTTTTCACTAAAAATTGAATTTTTCACTAAAAAATTTAAATATTCACTAAAAATTGAATTTTTCACTAAAAAATTGAAATATTCACTAAAAATTGAATTTTTCACTAAAAAATTGAAATTTTCACTAAAAATTGAATTTTTCACAAAAAATTGAATTTTTCACAAAAAATTGAATTTTTCACTAAAAATTGAATTTTTCACAAAAAATTGAATTTTTCACAAAAAATTGAATTTTTCACTAAAAAATTGAAATTTTCACTAAAAATTGAATTTTTCACTAAAAATTGAATTTTTCACTAAAAATTGAATTTTTCACTAAAAAATTTAAATATTCACTAAAAATTGAATTTTTCACTAAAAAATTTAAATATTCACTAAAAATTGAATTTTTCACTAAAAATTGAATTTTTCACTAAAAAATTGAAATTTTCACTAAAAATTGAATTTTTCACAAAAAATTGAATTTTTCACAAAAAATTGAATTTTTCACTAAAAATTGAATTTTTCACAAAAAATTGAATTTTTCACAAAAAATTGAATTTTTCACTAAAAAATTGAAATTTTCACTAAAAATTGAATTTTTCACTAAAAATTGAATTTTTCACTAAAAATTGAATTTTTCACTAAAAATTGAATTTTTCACTAAAAATTGAATTTTCACTAAAATTGAATTTTTCACTAAAATTGAATTTTTCACTAAAAATTGAATTTTTCACTAAAAATTGAATTTTTCACTAAAAATTGAATTTTTCACTAAAAATTGAATTTTTCACTAAAAATTGAATTTTTCACTAAAAATTGAATTTTTCACTAAAAATTGAATTTTTCACTAAAAATTGAATTTTTCACTAAAAATTGAATTTTTCACTAAAAATTGAATTTTTCACTAAAAATTGAATTTTTCACTAAAAATTGAATTTTTCACAAAAAATTGAATTTTTCACTAAAAATTGAATTTTTCACAAAAAATTGAATTTTTCACTAAAAATTGAATTTTTCACTAAAAAATTGAATTTTTCACTAAAAATTGAATTTTTCACTAAAAAATTGAATTTTTCACTAAAAATTGAATTTTTCACTAAAAAATTGAATTTTTCACTAAAAATTGAATTTTTCACTAAAAATTGAATTTTTCATTGAAAATTGAATTTTTCGCTAAAAATTTAATTTTTCACTAAAATTTAATTTGTCTTAATTTTTTATGACAAATTAAATTTTAGTGACAAATTTTTTTCCCTATAAAATTTAATTTTCACTACCAGATTTGATTTTTCACTAACATAATTAAAAATTGAATTAATCACAAATGCAGGAATTTTTCACTAGAAATGTTTCACAAAAATTTTTTACTATAAATTTGAAATTGCACTATAAGATCGTGAACATAAAGTTTCAATATTTCACTAAAAATTAAATTTTTATTAAATAGATTTTTTTCTGTATAAATTTGGATTTTCATTAAAAATTTAAAAATCCACTAAAAATTAAAATTGTTTGTTGTAGTTTACGATTTTTTAAATTTAACTTTAAAAATTATTAATACCCTACACCATATAATTTGTAATATCTTACACGATATTGTTGACTGCCAATGCGGCTTCGGAAAATATATGAATGACTCGAGAATAGTTTCATTACTTTAATAAGTGAAACTGAAATGACTTTACAATAATACATATTAAATGTTATATTCCTTTTATAAAAGTATCTTCATGTCTTATAGTTTTTTACTCTTTTTTCCACATAACTTTATATATTTATGTAAATTGATAGGTGACTGCAAATTTTCCTAAAAAAATCCATTTATGAATTTTCCCAAAAACAACGCATATTTTGCCAACAAACAACTTTATTTCCTTTTCCGGTAGCAAAAATTTGAAGTGTACCAAAGTCACACTATAACAAAAATATACGACAGACACTTTTTGAATGGTGTTGGCCAAACCAAAAAGGCAGAAAAAGGCATACAAATTTTCAAAAGTAAACATTTGCATCCAATTTTTTTGGACATTTTTGTTAACTTGTTGTTGTTGTTTGTTGTATTTATGTATTTTTGGCCTCAAATTTAACGATGACCAGTTTCAAACATAAAACAAGGTCCTTTGCAACGGTTGTGTTGTCATTCTATTCTGTTTTACAAAAAGGCAGACATGTTTGGTGAATTTTTGTTTAGTGAGTTTATGGTTAAGGTTTTGACGATTTATGATACATTTTTGGCCCAACAATAGCAACAATAACAACATTTTTAAATATGCATAACGCATACATTAAATTTGGAAACCCTTAAAAAAAATTACATTTTGGTGAGTAATAAGGAGTGAGATAGAAACAAATTTTTACACACGTTTTGTTTTCCGAAATGTTTGAAGTTATTTGAAAATTTGTATGCTCTCTGCCACCACAAGTGGTGAATGACAGAATAACTTTGGCATTTTATGTGTAACACCAAGAAGGAATCATCTAAGACATTATGTAGTATATAATTTTTGCATCACATTCAAATTTGAACGATTTATCCATGTCCATCTGTCTGTTGTTGACATACACACTTCATTTATGATGGGCCAAGCTTTATAAATTTGGAGTCCAAATTTAAAAAGCTAAACTCTTTGCTATCGGTAAGTTACATTTTTGTCAACCGATTTAAATTTACTGATTTATTAAAAAAATATATTCTGCACTTAATAATGCCGAAGTTTGAATCAAGATTCCATATGAATTGAGCAAAGAAGCGTTAAAAGACGACTGTCCAGTTGAAAAAGTTCCTTTAACGAAATGAAAAGAAGTGGTTTTTCAAGGTATCAACACCTTGCAACAGTTAATGAGATCAAAGCGCCTATATTGAACTTTTTCGAAAAATATTTTAAATTGCAAAAAAGGTATTGCGATAATATTTACTAAATATAGTTTATTAACATAAAAATATTTAAATAAAATCTTTTTTATATCAATTTTACAAAGGTCGGCCTGTAAAGTCGGGTTATTACCCTCATACGTGTTTCGTTAGAAGAGAGCAAAATGATCAGAAGAATTTACCAGACATGAAGCTTAATCTTCTTTGGAAAGTTTTGTCTCGTCCACCTATAGTCTGATTACCGATCATTTTGATTGATGTATAATATACATCATTTTTAAAACAGAGTATCAGAAATTGGTTTGATTCATTCTATACCTCAAAGTCGGAGGAGCGGAAACAGAAAAAGTAGTGACTAGTGCTGGATAATATTTTGAACAATTCCCTCCATTAATTTTTAGCCAAATTAAATTATTTTCTACGGTTGATCCTCGATGCTTAAGTATTGGAGATAATTTCGTAAAGTCCTACTTCAATGCCTTGTATAACAGAAAAATATCTCAAGTCTTTAATTTTATGTACAATTTTGAAAACTTATTTAATTGAAAATTTTTGAAAAAAGAAAAACAACTATAAATGTCTACATCTGTTTTAAAATTTATAATAATTTGCACTAAACAAATATTTTGATCCTGTTTAAAATGTTAAATAAAATTTTGGCAACAAATTCATATATTCACATTTACATAAGTGATGCTCTTAGAAGGCAATGTCCACGTACAAAAATTCAATTTAAATTTTTTTGCTATCACAGACAAGCAAACAGTTAGACGGACATTTAAATATACATAACATCCCAATGAGCATTTTTTGCTGGTATTCAAGTATAGTTCCAGTTAAAAAATCAAATTTAAAATTTTAACAACCCAATGAGCATATTTTTTGTGGTATTCAAGTGTAATTCCAGTTTAATTCCAGTTGTAAATTCAAATTGAAATACATTTGAATTAGGCTTTGTTGCCATAACAAACTCCAGTGTAACGGTCACTTGAATACAAACACAATCGAACATAATAGAGTTTATAAAGTTAACTATTACATTAAAGTACTTTTCAAGTTAAAAAAAAAAGTTGAAATCAAATACGGTTTATAATATAAAAGTAGGTCAAGTCCGACTTTGTAATTCCCTACACCAAAAAATTGGTTATAACTACCCTCCTATAGTTCTATGTTCTGATTTATTCTTAAGTGTGCAGTACATTTATGTGAAACTAACATTAATGTGATGTTTATGAGTTTAAAATGATTTTTTTGGCAGTTTTAAATAGGAGCTAAAAGAAATTAAAGACCGACCCTCGTATAATTTTCTACATCGATTTGACATTTATCTTAATTGACTAATTATTATTACAAAACCAACTTTTATGTGAGAATTATCCATCAAAGTTATTTCTGGAAGGGGTCTGTATGGGATCTATGAGAAGCAATGAACCGACCCTCGCTCTATTTAGCACATCGTTTCAGAATATTAAAACACTTATTTTTGTAAAATTATGTTAAAATCGCTTTATATTTATGTCTTTTATGAGCTTAAAACCAGATTTTAGGAGGAAATTTGTATGGGAGCTTTCTGAAATATTAGATCGAATATCTGAAATTGGTCATATTCGATCTAATATTTCAGGAAGCTTCGCCCTTGGATCAAAATTAAAATATGTACAATATTTTATCAAAATGTCTCAAAAATTGCAACCTGTAGAGTGTTTAGAAGATTTACGTGGACAGCCAGCCGGATGGACGGACAGACAGACAGACGGACGGACGGACATAGTTAAATTGATTCAGAAAATGATTCCAAGTCGAAGGGTATACTTAAAGATATTACACCATTGTTTCTCTTTGTTAGAAACATCCGTGCAAACGTTTATTACCTTAAAAAAATAATTAGAAATTACTTGAAATAACTGGATTTCAAGCTGAATTCAAAGAAATTTTCAAGCACTGGAATGTTAATATTAAAAGTGTTTATTGGGTTATCAAAACCTTATAAAATATGTCCCCTTGTAATAGAAAAAATTCTATGTCAGAATGTATTATACACACATATATATGTATGAGTGAGTGTAAATACACATACATGTATGTTTATATTTATATATGAAGTGGAGACACCAAAAATACAATTTTTATGAGGACCATAACTGTTGTTGATATGTTAATGTCCGACCACTTGTGAACGAACAAACTGGTTGCAATGTTTTACTTTTTTTCTATGTTTTTTTCCTTTTTCTTATTCACATTTTTCAACTCCATCCTTTTTGTACACAATTCACTATATTTCTACCATGATGAAGGTTTGGACTGGTCATTCGTACGGATTAGTGTTGTTCACTCAATTTACAAAATAAGTTTAAATGCATTCGTACACGATGACAACGGTGTGTGGACGATGAAATGGAAAAAAAATTCTGAATAAAAAAATAAAAAAGAACTGAAATCAATTTGTAACGATTTAACTGTACAATTGAGATAAGTGTAAATAGCACATAATATGATTTACAATTTACAACAAAAAAAAAACTGTTTTGAAATAATTGTAAAGGAAAATTGATTACTTATTTTTATACCCTCCACCACCACAAGTGGTGAGGGTATATTAAGTTTGTCATTCTGTATGTAACGCCAAGAAGGAATCATCTCAGACCCAACAATGTATATATATTATTGCATCAAATCAAAAACTGAGTCGATTTAGCTATGTCCGTCTGTCCGTCTGTCCGTCTGTCTGTCTGTTGGAAACATTCTCACGCCTAGAATAATTGACCGAATTCAATAAAACTTGGCCACATTATTTGTTATTGTCCTAAGCAGTTTGCTATTTAAAACCAGCTATATCGGTTTATAAGCAAGGAAGTTATAGACCGATATCTGAAACAACCTCAAAATTTCAAAAATGAACTCTTATAATTTCTTCTAAAAATGTAATTGGACTAAAACAAAAAATTAATTTTAGCATACAATTACACGTGCTTCATCATCGTGCCAAAAATTATCAAAATCTGATTAACCGGAAAAAAGTTATAGGCTATAATATGCAAAATTTTGATACACCCCAAACTCTTTGTGTCATATGGACCGCAATTTTTAAGATAATTTACTGAAATTTGTCACAACTAATTTTTAAACCATTCTTAATATATGTTATAAATTTTATTAACATTGGTCCATATTTTGATATAGCTCCCATATAACGCCATTTCCCGGAATATGATTTATAGCTCATAAAACTCTTAAATTGGAACCAATTCTATTGAAATTTGGCACAAATAATTGTTTAACTATTTTAAATATATACTATAAATTTTATTTACATGGGTCCATATTTTGATATAGCTCCCATATAAAGCCCCTTCCCGGAATGTGATTTATAGCTCATAAAACTCTTAAATTTGAACCAATTCTATTGAAATTTGGCACAACTTATTTCCTAGCCATTTTAAATATATGTTATAAATTATATTAAGATGGGTCCACATTTTGATATAGCTCCCATATAAGGACTTTCCCGGAATATGATTTATAGCTTATAAAACTTTTAAATTGGAACCAATTCTATTGAAATTTGGCACAAATAATTGTTTAACTATTTTAAATATATACTATAAATTTTATTCACATGGGTCCGTATTTTGATATAGCTCCCATATAAGGCCCCTTCCCGGAATGTGATTTATAGCTCATAAAACTCTTAAATTTGAACCAATTCTTTTGAAATTTGGCACAACTGATTTTCTAGCTATTTTAAATATATGTTATAAATTATATTAACATGGGTCCATATTTTGATATAGCTCCCATATAAGGACTTTCCCGGAATATGATTTATAGCTTATAAAACTTTTAAATTTGAACTAATTCTTTTGAAATTTGGCACAATTATTGTTTCAACTATTTTAAATACATATTGTGAATTTTATTAATATGGACCCATATTTTGATATAGCTCCCATATAAGGCCCCTTCCCGGAATTTGATTTATAGCTCATAAAACTCTTAAATTGGAACCAATTCTATTGAAATTTGGCACAAATAATTGTTTAACTATTTTAAATATATACTATAAATTTTATTCACATGGGTCCGTATTTTGATATAGCTCCCATATAAGGCCCCTTCCCGGAATGTGATTTATAGCTCATAAAACTCTTAAATTTGAACCAATTCTTTTGAAATTTGGCACAACTGATTTTCTAGCTATTTTAAATATATGTTATAAATTATATTAACATGGGTCCATATTTTGATATAGCTCCCATATAAGGACTTTCCCGGAATATGATTTATAGCTTATAAAACTTTTAAATTTGAACTAATTCTTTTGAAATTTGGCACAATTATTGTTTCAACTATTTTAAATATATATTGTGAATTTTATTAATATGGATCCATATTTTGATATAGCTCCCATATAAGGCCCCTTCCCGGAATGTGATTTATAGCTCATAAAACTCTTATTTTTGAACCAATTCTTTTGAAATTTGGCACAATTAATCTCTTAATTATTTTAAATATATACTATAAATTTTATTCATATGGGTCCGTATTTTGATATGGCTCCCATATAAGGCCCCTTCCCGGAATGTGATTTATAGCTCATAAAACTCTTAAATTTGAACCAATTCTTTTGAAATTTGGCACAATTATTGTTTTAACTATTTTAAATATATACTATAAAATTTATTAACATGGGTCCATATTTTGATATAGCTCCCATATAAGGCCCCTTCCCGGAATATGATTTACAGCTTATAACACTTTTAAATTTGAACCAATTCTTTTGAAATTTAGCACAATTGATTTTCTAGCTATTTTAAATATATGTATTAAGTTTTATTTACATGGGTCCATATTTTGTTATAGCTCCCATATAAGGCCCCTTCCCGGAATATGATTTATAGCTTATAACACTTTTAGATTTGAACCAATTCTATTGAAATTTGGCACAACTAATTTTCTAGCTATTTTAAATATATGTTGTAAACTTTATTAAAATGGGTCCATATTATGATATAGCTCCATTATAACGCCCCTTCTCGAGTAAATAAAGACCAATTCTACTGAAAGTCGACACAATTATTTTGCTAACTGTTCTGAAGATATTATATTAATTTGCCCTGTATCGGTCCAAATTTTCCTATAGCTCCCTTATAACGGGATTTTCCGGGAAAACGGATTAGAGTTTATAAAATATTTAAATAAAGATCAATTCCATTAAAATTTAGCACAATGATTTTTCTAATTATAATCAAAGTATATTATAAATATGAACAATCTTGGTCCAAACTTCGGGAAGGGGTCTTATATGGGAGCTATATATAAGACCCCTTCCCGGAAAATAGTTTTGAGCTTATAACAAGCATATTTTTTTTTTTTATACGCTCCACAGTACAAGTGGTAGAGAGAGAATATTAACTTTGTCATTCTGTGTGTAACGCTAAGAATGAATTATTTCAGACCCCATAATGTATATATTCTTGCATCAAGTCAAAATCTCAATCGATTTTCGTCAATCTCTTTGTCTGCTCACATCCGCAAAAATTAACAGAGCTCAATGAAAATTGGTAGAAAAAAGGCAGTTAATAGAAAAATTTTATAGCTTAAATTGTAACTAATTTTATGACTAATTAAGTATTTCTGTGTTATATACATTTGTGAGTATATGTGTGTCTATGGAACCTAACGTATTAACTTTACACGAATTTGTGGTGGAGGGTATTTAAGATTCGGCATAGCCGAATATAGCATTCTTACTTGTTTTTTTTTGGAACTGACCATAAAAAGAGAAATTTGGTATTAAAGTGTTGCAAACAATTGCAAACGATTAAAGTGAAAGGAAATTGAATTAGTGAAATAATAATAATGCTTTGGGAGCATTATGGGAGCAGCCCAGACCAATATGAATATATATCACTTTATGTTCCAGGCCCAGTACTTTCTAACACTCATACCGGGATATGTTTCTCTTAATGAACAATGTATCAGAAAATTCCTTATTAATTCGTTACTTCAGAACTAAATGGAGAAAAGTAGTAACTAACGATGCATCATACTTGGAATAAAGGTATCACTCCATTAATAATTTAAACAATTCTCTTCCATTACCCTCTTGGGAGCGTATGGCTTTCACAAAGGCTATAACTTTTTTCTACTGAACCGAATTTGATAATTTTTGGAAAAGTTATAAAGTCCACATAACTTGATATTCAAATTCGTCGATTTATAACTGACAATTTTAGGAAAGATTTTTGGTTAAACTTAGAGGTTACTTCAAATATCGGTCTATATCTTTTGATACAATGAATCAATTTTACTGGTTTTAAATAGGAGACTTCTCATGGCTTTTAGAAATACTCAGGCCAAATTTCATTGACGGTATGGTGCAGTTGATTTTGCGGTTTTCTCATGAAAGATTGCGTAAACATAGATCTTGGAGTATCGGATGTTTTTTGATAGTATGGTCGATCCTTCCCCCTATTCTGCTTATAATTCTAAGGAACTGGTTGATGAATACTTGTAGTTTTTATGTGCTGGTGTTCGATGTTAATCAAGTTTCACATTCGTTTAACAGAGTTCAGTTTGACATGCATTAACGATTCTGGGCTTTGTTTATCTGGATATTCGATTGTCGACGAAATTTCGCTCTCGCTTTTTAGAGCCTGCTTTTAACGTCTGCACCACCATTTGTCTTCCTCTACTATCCAAATAGCAGAATCTTTCTACTACCCAAATAGCAGAATCTATTTACGTACCTGTGCTTATGCAGTTGATTCTGATCGCTTTAGTTTTCTTAATATCTTTACCAATAATAACATTGTGCGCCAGGCTTTTCAAGTTTTGTAAATATCTTGCATGTTGGATTTCTTATGTGAGAGTAGATAAATGTCAACAGTGTATTCGAAATCCGTAGCTTCTCCTCCTTTCAGATAAAAATGTGTGGTGTCTAATACGTTCTGCTGGCGTTTCGATGTCTACACCTAGAATTTCTGCTGGTATTCTTTCCTGCCTGATGCTTTGTTGTTTCTTAGGTAGGTAGGGAAAGATTATGATGGACTCGGTGACCTTAAGATCAATGGTGATCGCTTCATCCAACTTAAGGACAGGGCTGGAATCCTGTAAAGAGGTAAATAGTGAGAAAGAAAAAAGAGAAAGAAGAAAAACAATAAATGAAGAAAAATAAAGAAAGAGAAAGAGGAAGAGAGACAGATCTAGTCGCCCAACATATTCTATTCATTGTATATCCGTTGGTCTTAGTAGTCAGCACACTCTCAGGAGAAGCTTAATGAGGGTTGTTAGTTCTATGACTGCTAAGTCCTCTAGAACATCCAGAATGTGCCAGCCTAGCCACTTCATTATAGTCAGTTGGAGCCGAGGACACTTACAAAGTGTTCCACAGACTCCAACTCATCCTCGCATATCCTACAAATACCCGAATTGCTTGAGTCCCATTTCATGGCCAACGCCCTAATGCGTCAATGTCCAGTTAAGAACCTTATCGTAACATATTTTCTTCAGGGTTTAATGTGTTATCAGCCTCGTTTTCTTAAATTGTATCATCTGTGATTACGTCATTTATTTCCATGAAATGTGCTCCACACTTTTATGTCTGCGTATCATTATTAGTAAGTGTGCAAATGCGGTCAGTGATTGCTGGGTTCCAGCTTCACTAACGATTGGTAGGATGATTGGTTATGTTGTTTTGACAAGTTATTATCCTCTGCTATCGTTTGTTAATCGTTCAAAGACCATTATTTTCTTATTTCTTGCAGCTTTATTTATAGGTCTTTTTTGGGACTTAAGTCTGTTGGCTTACGGAGACAGATTGTTTTGCTTATAATTGATAATGCAGTCGAAAAAGGTACTAATCATGGAAATAGCATTATAAATAAAAGTATTTCACCACGATATCGTTTATCGCTACGAAAAGTATCGTAAGCACTTTGTGTACGCAAGTAATCCTTCTCCACGAGAACAAAAAAAGGTAAAATGCAGTCAAACGCAATAATGCGCACAAGTGATCGTATTGTGTATTGTCAGTAAACTTTAGAAGAGACAAAATTTTATCTCCCAGGACAAGTCTATGTTTAAATGACAAGGGGGGGGGGGGGGGGGGGGGTTAATTTTAAAAAATGTTGGAACTCAAGTAAAAATCCATGAGATTTTTTTGGGTCGATAGAAGAACCCTATTTAAAACCACCAAGATAGTTTCAGCAAAAAAGTTGAAGGCCAATATATTAGAAGATTTTAAAATTCTTATAAATAAATTCGGCAAATCGATTTGTGAAAAAATGTTGCCACCTTTTTGGAACAATAAAAATATTTTGAATTTTATTAGAAATCTGGCACATATTAAAATAATGTAGAACCTATATTAAGCCCGCTTTCTTTAAAATATTAAAAAATAAAGGTAAAAATTGGTAAGAAGTTATTTAATCTGGAATATCTCTGAAACTATACGAGATAAGATACTTATGTGAACGTATTTTTATACAGAGACCATTATATACACAAAAATTTCACTTGTCTCAATTCATAATGAATTTTTGTCGATTTTTTAAAGTATCAGCATAATGAGGTGGCCACTTTTGGAAGGTTGCCGACTACGTCTCTGACTAGGTAAAGGTCTATGCTTTTTGATTTAAAAGTTACAGAAATATTTCCAAAAAATCTATTTAGACAAATTGTGCATTAATGGTGAAATATAAAAATTATAATCGATATATCACCATTTTTTTAAAAACCACCATTTTTATAAATATTCTAAGTGTCAATAAAGATAAATTGATGCGTTTAGCATAAAAATATTAAATAACAAACAAACACAAATCTTAAATTCTCCTACTTAAATGAGTGAAAACATTCACGTTACGCCTGGAGTCCTTTTACTAACCACGAACAAAAAGTATCAGTTTCGTATCTTAAGGCGTTCGATTTTCATAGATAAAATTGCGTTATATCAAATAATGTCAGATAGAAATTGTAATTTCACTTTTAAATGTTTTTTAGAGCCAAAACAAAAAAATTTAAAATTATTACTTTTTTCTATATCCTGATATCCTTTTCTTTCCTGCTAATCTCTATATAAATGCTGGTCTAACAAAATATTTTTAAACATAACCTCACTAAAGTTCAATACATTTGTTTTTTTTTTAGCAATTTTTTCTATTTATTTCATCTTAAATGAGAGTCTGCGGAAGAGATAAAACTTTGTGTTTTTTTTTGTGGCAAAGGATTTCTCATGGATTTTTTTCTAATTTTTTTCGCTTATATTTCATGAAATGGTATACTGTCTGAGTTTAAGTACCTTTATCTTTTAGATATTTGTTCATTTTTTTAGTTCCATTCTCATGGTATTTTTTTTCGTTTCGTTACTAAAATAAAGACAGCAACCATTGCTGATTAGCAGCAGCAGCAGCAATAAACAAAAGGAGGATGAAGGATAAAAAAAAGACGAAAAGTAAAAGAGCATTCAATTGTTGTTGATAATATTTGAGACTGAAAAGTAAAGAAAAATAAAAATAAATCATGATATTTTGTAAACCATTGATATTTTTCAACTTAAATGTTGTTAGTTGTTGTTAGTGTAGGGGTATGATGACATCTGCCAACCATCATCATCATCAGCATCATCGCAGTGCGTTTTTATCAATGACAACATAGCGATTTTTTTGCTTTTGCTTTTGCTGCTTTTACTGATGATGACGACAGACAGAAAGTGTTAAAAGAGGAAAAAAAATCGAAAAAGAATGACTTTGAATAAAGACTACCGACAAAATGGCAGCTGTTGCTGAAAATATGTTGTACTTTTGCTTTAGACATATTTAAACAATAAATTTAAAATACTTTAAGTAGATTTATAACAACAACAATAAAAAGAATCATAAAGGATTTTCGACTCTCATAAATCTTTAATTTTTTATCGCCTTCACCACTGCAATTGGTGTAACTTCGCAAAGTTAAATACAGGTTCCACATTTCTTTCGAATAAAATAACTCGGAAATTATAAGGGATCACCTGAACATATAAGCGTGTCTTTATAGAGATTTTTAAGGACTTCATATAAAAAATTTGTTTTGTCTTAATTCATAAACGAATTTTAGGTGAGCAACTTTGTTGATCACAATGGCACTTGAACTCCTTCAGATCAACATCAAAATATCTCACCTCTAACCATATGAAATTTCATTAGGATATTTCTAACAGTTCAAAAGTTACATATTTATTTACAAAAAATAATCGATTTGAATACACTGTGCTTTGTCTTTCCATCCATTTCCATAACTCTTTCAGAATTATGCGCTATTAAAAATTTTATTTATTAAGGGGGCGCTACTCGGTATCCCATCCAAAAATGTTGTAGTCTTTAACCCTTTTTCCATTAAAACTTCTTCCCCACGTAGTAACATCGTTTCAGAAATAAAAATTTTAAAAATTTCGTTTGTGAGGAAGGTTCCACTGCCCCATGACCTATCCGAAAATTTTATAGCGCTTAATGTTTTAAACAAAGGCAATGCCTTCTTGAAAAAATTCATGAAAATTGAATAAGTCATAATCTATGTTCTAACATGTCAGATTATCTTAGTAATCGGTCATAATATTTTTTTTCTACTGAACCGATTTACCGGTTCTAATTAAAATTAATCAGGCTGAATTTCATTAGGAATTATAGCTATTGGAGATATTACGAAATAAGGACTGATATTCAAAAAAATTTTACATATATTGAACACATGACATGATTTTTAATAAGCCGTCTTCCGGAAAAGATGCTTTTGTGAGAACTACTTTTAAAAATGGACCGAATTAGTCGAATAAATAACATATATTCAAGACGGTTAGAAAAAGAATCGGTAAGAGTTTAACATTCATATATAAGAGCTAAGTCAAATATTAGTTCCAGCATAATCTAGTTTTGCTGGGTTTATTATATCAAAATAAATAAGTCTGAAAATTATCTTAAAATTTGCGACCTATATGAGACACTGATTTTGGGGTGTATTAAAATTTTACATACTTAAGCCTGTAACTTTTTTCTTTCGATCCGATCTTGATTATTTTTTGTACTGTTACGAAGTACGAATTTTGTAAAAAAATAGAAAAATTCTTCTTTGGAGCTTTGAGGTTGTTACAGTTATCGGTCAATAACTTTTTTCTAATTTACCCAAAAAGTTGGTTTTAAACAGGAAATTGCTTGGGACCATAACAAAAAATGTGGTAAAATTTCATCAGATTAAGACAATGTTTCCAATAAACAGACAGACATTGACTCAAATGCAAAAATATGGGGTCTTAGATGATTCCTTCTTAATATTTGTTTTTCACCACATATTATAGTAAAGAGTATAAAAAAGAATTTTCGTTAAAAACTTTTCAGAAATAAATCGATTTTTCACAAAAATATAAATTTTTTACAAAAAAATAAACTTTTTACAAAAATTTTATTTTCACTAAAAATTTTATTTTTCACTAAAAATTTAATTTTTCACTAAAAATTAAATTTTTTCACTAAAAATTTATTTATTTTCCCTAAAATCTAATTTTTCACTAAAAAATTCTCTTTTTTACTAAAAATTGATTTTTTTCCCAAAATTTATTTTCTTTTTATTAAAATTTAAATTTTCACTACATATTTAATTTTGCACTAAAAATCAAAGTTTTTACAAAAATTGTTTTTTTCTTACAAAAATTGTTTAACTCCCCATTTAGATCACATGGTATCGATCGAAAAAATTAAATGAGACAAAACGATCCTTTTTTGACAGGTCTTACAAAATCTGTTGGAGTTTGTTGATAACTCTTTTTGACGAATAAAATATTTTAAATACAGTTCATTGATAATCGTCTAATCCGATACCAGTAGCCTCTAATACGAAAATTTTTTAATTTCACCAAATACTGTTGTTAACTTGACACCGTCGTTACCGGACTACGGCGTTAATTTAGTAGTTTAGTCGTTCTTTTTTAAGTGAACTTTTCTACTCTGTATTATGCGCTATATTTGACATTATAACGACGATTGAAAAAATATATATGAACTTTTGTTAATCCATCAAAATATATGTTATTATTCACCCATTAGCTGGAAGATCGTTATAACTAAAAATCGTATTTTATCGGAAGTCTTATTTAAATAATTTTTGACAAACATATTTTTCTTGAGATTCATCAATGGAAAATTAAAATTTGCATTATTCCAATTCGTTCACAAAAATTTGTCAGATAATAAAACATATTATTTACTACTGATGCTAAAACGAAGTTTGTGAATTTTGAGTTATGACAATTTTGTTCCAAATCAAGCGATATTTAAACAAATTTCGATTGAAAATTCTCATCAGAATGTTTTCTTAAATTTTACTTTAATATTTTTTAAATTGAAGCATGAAACAAGCGAATTTCATTATCCTTTTTTACAAATATTTTCATTTAATGCTCATCGATTTCAAAGCCATAGACCACCATGAGGAGTTTTGTGAGTCGAAGTTAATTTTTTTCAGAGAAATAAATTATTTAAATAATTTACATTTACATATATAAGAACATATACATATGTATTTGTGTATGTGTGTCCCCGGGTATGTTGTTATAGTGACCACTCTTCTATATTTGTGATGGTATTTAGATGCTTTTGTATGAGTATTTGTATTTGAGTGTCTGGTTTTGAACATGCTGTTTTCTTGTCCTCTTCCCTTTTTACAACAACGAAAAAAAATGAATCCATTATAATATTTGATACGAAAAGCCCTGAAGTTTTTTTTAAGGATGGTTGAATCAAGTAATAAAGTGACTTTACTAATCCATGTAAAACCTGGTTATATTAAGTTCATATTGAACACTGATCATAGTTTTGTAGAGCAATTGTTGGTATCATATTGACTATTTAAAACTAGACTTTAAAAACTGTTGGGTATCATTATCTAATATAAGATACCCACACATATATGAATCATGTAGTTATCCTATGATATCCTGTTGCTTTTCCTTTTTACATTTCTATCACAAAATATTTTTATTTTTCATTTTTATGTTTGCTAAGAAATTGCAAGTAT